>JAFMOC010000336.1:127500-360000 GCA_019802505.1 Corydoras sp. C115 | reverse complement strand
GATCCTATCTCACAGGAAGGACCTTCAAAGTGTCATGGAATGGGGAGATCTCTAACTCTCACCAAGTACGCACTGGTGTGCCTCAGGGCTCTGTACTTGGTCCTCTCCTCTTCTCTCTTTACATGACATCACTGAGCACAGTCATCCAGGCGCATGGTTTCTCTTACCACTGCTATGCTGATGACACTCAACTTCATCTGTCTTTTGCCCCTGATGACACCACCATCTCAAATCGAGTATCTGCATGCCTCTCCGACATATCTGTCTGGATGAAGGCCCGTCATCTCAAATTAAACTTAGAAAAAACAGAGCTCCTCATTATCCCTGCTAAACCCTCAATCCATCACAACCTGACCTTCCAAATTGATGGCTCCACAATCTCCCCAACTGACTCGGTCCGGAACCTTGGGTTCACTATAGACTCCCACCTTAAACTCTCTGATCATGTGATCAAAACCGCCCGTTCTTGTAGATTCCTTCTTTATAACATAAGGAAGATCAGACCCTTTCTGACTGAACATGCTACCCAACTGCTTGTTCAAGCCCTAGTCTTATCCCGGCTTGATTATTGTAATGCACTTCTTGCCGGTATCCCAAATTCCACCATCAGACCTCTTCAATTAATTCAAAACTCTGCAGCCCGACTCGTGTTTAACCAGCCCAAGCGAACTCACGTCACTCCATTACTCACTTCCCTCCATTGGCTTCCTGTAGCTGCTCGCATTCAATACAAGTCGCTGACTCTGGCATACAGAACCATTTCTGGATCTTCCCCCTCTTACCTTCACTCTATCTTTTCAAAATACACTCCGACTCGTTCACTTCGCTCCAGTGACGATTGTCGCCTGGCGATTCCACCTCACCGAGGAGCTAATTCTCATTCTGTGGCGTTCACCACTGCAAAATGGTGGAACGATCTTCCCAACTCTGTCCGTAAGGCAGAATCTTTAAACAGTTTTAAGAAACTACTTAAGACGCATCTATTTACCAAATACCTGTTATAAAAAAAAAAAAAAAAAAAAAAAAAAAAAAAAAAAAAAAAAAAAAAAAAAAAAAAAAAAAAGGGGGGGGGGGGGGGGGGGGGGGGGGGGGGGGGGGCGCAGCTTCGAATAACAATCAGGTTGATGAACTTGCAGTATAGTTGGTTTTCTCCATGGCTTCTGACTTGTGGTGTTCTCATTTGTAAGTCGCTTTGGATAAAAGCGTCTGCTAAATGACTAAATGTAAATGTAAATGTAATGTGTGTATGTGAGTGTGTGTGTGTGTATGTGTGTGTGTGAGTGTATATGTGTGTCTGAGTATGTGTGTATGTGAGTGTTTGTGAGTGTGTGTGTATGTATATGTGTGTGTGTGAGTATGTGTGTGAGTGTGTGTCTATATGTGTATGTGTGTGTGTATGTGTATGTGTGTGTGTGTGTGTGTGTGTGTGTGTGTGTGTGTGTGTGTGTGTGTGTGTGTGTGTGTGTGTGTGTGTGTGTGTGTGTACCATGGCCTGGCGAGTGTGCAGCTCCTCAGATGCGAATCGTGCCACTTTTTGGATGATGGGGGCGATGTTGGTCGGACCGTACAGCTGAATTTTTGGTAGACAGTTCTGATAGGCTTCAACCACACCCTGTATACCTACACACACACACACACACACACACACACACACACACACACGTACACACAAGTATTATTATAAGTAGTGTATGAACCTAGTGTGTGTGTGGGGGGGTGTATGTGTTAAGGCTCAGAGTTTATAAATAAAATGCAGTGAAACTGTTGGGTGGATTACATCAGGAATTACAGAAGAGAAGCTCAGCACACGCACACACACACACACACACACACACTAACACACACACACACACACACACACTAACACTAACACTAACACACACACACACGTCAGGACACACACTGATGTACTTGGCTTGCAGTCGATTCCCTGATTCATCTCACCCAAAAAACTAATGAAATTAAAAACACAGAGTAAATCCTTTACATGCAAAGTGGACAGAATCAGTAGATTCTCACTGATTCACCGATTCACTGATTCACTGATTCATCAAAAACCTAAACAAAAGATCTCGACTCTCAATCTGACTCACACAATAAAACCATGAAACATGACAAACTTTCTGTTGTTTAAAAAGGTATGTAATGTTTCACACAGACACACACACACATTAACACACACACAAACACACACACACTGTAACACACACACACACAGTTTACTGTAGCATTAGGCAAGAGGAGACGAGAAGGCGGCCCAGAAATAGATGAGCGAAATTGGAGTCACACACACATATACACACACACACACACACACACAAAAAAACACACACATACATAAACACACACACACTGTAACACTTACTAAAGTATTTTTGATTTAATTAAATGAACCTTCTTGGTGGTTTTTTTTGTGATGAACTTTGACCTTTAACTGAAATAACACTTTACTGACCGGTCGTGTGATGTGACATACGGAACCTAACGTACGGGTTCTTCAGATCTCAGAACAGTGTTGTGTTTTTAAAGCTTCACTCAGAACTTTAGACGTGAATCATAAAGCTTTCTGAAGTTTGTGACGGCGGGTTTCTCTCCGTTGCATCAAGAACCCAGAACTCACGGCAACATGAGACACAACCTAAACTGAACATCAGCCAAACGTTATGAACAGCACCATGACTCTCACACCAACACCAAACACCAAACACCAACACCAAACACCAAACAACAACACCGAAAACTCACCTAAACATCAACACCAACACCAAACACCAACACCGAAAACTCACCTAAACATCAACACCAACACCAAACACCAACACCGAAAACTCACTGAAACATTGGGTTCTGACTGAACCTTTAATTTGCACGTCTATAAAATCTGATTCAACTACAGAAACGAATGTGAGTGCAGCGTGGCTGGAGACGTCACAGTGAATACTAAAGAAATACAGTAAACGAGGTAAGAAAGTGGGCGTGGCCGGGTGATGGGGCGGTAAAAAACGATCAAAAAAAATTAATGGAAGTAAATGGGGCCAAAATATGGGCGTGGCCAAGTGATCAAGGTATGTCTCATAACAGTTACACAGTGTGTGATGATGTCATCGATGACCAGTAATATGACACGCCCTCCTTCAGTGCGTTTGTAATGTCCATGGTACTTAAGGCAAGAATGAGGAACGCAATGTTTGAAGACTGATAAAAAGTGAACGGAGAGTTCAATCAGTCTGTGGTTTTAGGTGGTGGGTGTCTCTGCAAATCTCTCAGGACGTGCTGAATTTCGTGTCTTTAGCTTAAAAATTGTCAGAGATACGGCACTTCACAAATCAAAAATTTCCCATAGGAAATGAACTAAGCCAACTTTAAAGAGTGATCACGAGTAGACGAAAAGTGCAATCACTCTGCGATTTCACGTGACCCGTCGGGCTGCAGCCCTCTCTGAGGTCAGTGAATTTCGTTTCTGTAGTTCGAAATTTGGCCGAGTTACAGGAGTGCAAATATCATCGTAATGTTAAGTGAATGGGAATTTTGGCCTTGGAAAAATGGGAATATCTCGGGAACGGTTCGTCTGATTACTTAGCTGCCAACCAGCACTAATCTCACCAACGAGCCGGACATGTCCTGCGAAAATCGTGTTGATGGCTCAAACATTGCGGGCGACGGGAGACAAAAACGGTGAAGTCATAAAAATCAGATGAGAATAATCAGATGGAAACGACAGGAACCTCGGAGAACGTCCTCGTCTGAACTCTGAGGAGCAGAAGGTGAGTCCTTACCTGCACATTCAGGATTATCCTCATTAAAGTTCACCGCAAAGTCATGTGACACCTGTGAGAACAGAGAGACGACACAAATCGATCATCACAGTTCACATCAATTCATTAATAAATGCTGCTGATGAGTTAATTAGAGTTGAGTTAATGAGAGTTCGTTTGAATCATGTGACATACAGGTGAGGATGAGGAGGATGAGGAGGACGGAGGTTTAAACCCCTTTGTGCAGTTCTGAGATGTGAAATGTGCCTCTGATGTTGTTTACTGTATTAATTACAGTGTTATAATTAACAGATGTTTATTTAACGATGATGAGGTCAGTTCTCGCTGTAATAAATGTATTCCTGGTGTTTCACTCAGAATAGACTCGTCCTCACATCCTGTGCTCTATGTTTACACTTGCACCCCCCCCCCCCCCCCCCGCTCTCTCAGTGAGGTGTTAGTCGGCGCGTGTTGGCGATAAATCAAACTTCGTGGGAGTTTTTTTTTTTTTTTTTTTTCTTTGCATTTTTTATAAACTGAGATGAAACGCCGAGCCTCCAAGAATAACACACAACACACAGCGGAACACACACTCTACTGTACACAACAACAGACTCTGAGCCTCCACATCGGCGTCATCGCCGAGGAGCTGCACCGCCACCAGGGGCATCAGCGCGCCAAATCACCTTGAATTCGGGGGGAATCCGAGCGCCGAAGCCAAACGCCGGGAACATTTTATCACTGAGGGGAAGCAGAAACGAGATATTAGAGTGTGTGTGTGTGTGTGTGTGTGTGTGTGTGTGTGTGTGTGTGTGTGTGTGTGTCACAGGTTTATATAACTATATTCAGTAGCTGTTGGTGGGAGGTGTGATCAAAACATAAATATTAATCGATAAAACATTCATTCAGCTGCATTTTAAACAATTTACAACAGAAATTGTTAGAAATTAAACAGATCAGAATCTAATTATTTGTCAGATTATTAATTAGTTTTTTATTGACAGAAAACTATTTACAGCAAATCAATCAGATCAATCAGAATGTTTCAAACTATAAATATCAGTTCGGCTCTTTCTCTTTTTTCATGACTTTATTGAGCGAACGCGCTCAGTGTCCAATCAGCTTTGAACTCTGCAACAACCTTCGTACAACCTTAAAGACCTTCAGCTCTGAGTGCAGAGATACAGAATCAATCGAAGCTTTAAATCCTGAAGACGCTCGATAGCTCATCACTCACACTGCTGCTCTCATCCTCCACCGGAGTTCACTGCACACGGTGTCGGTGCCCAACCCTCCGAAACGGACCGAGTGACCACACACCTCCCAGGCACCGAGTCCTGGGAGAAAACTCCCCCAATGTTCCCCATACCCATCCAGAAGAGAACGTTTCAGGCGCTGGGCAGATACACCCAGGACAACCTATCACTGGGCACACACTCACTCACACACACACACTCTATATGGGGCAATTTGGAGAACAATTGACTTGAACCATGTTTTTGGACTGTGGGAGGAAACCGGAGAACCCGGAGGAAACCCATGTGGACACGGGGAGGACATGCCACCCGCTCACCTGTCGTAATCCTGACAGATCTCTCCGACGGACACCAGAGCTTTCAGGTATTCGTTGGGTTGGTACGGGTGGATGTAATGCAGCGAGCAGCTGTTCCGCGGGTCGCCGTTCGACGCCGTGAAATCCACCGCCACCTGCAGGTCAGCAGCACAGCAGGGGTTACCCAGAATTCACTGCAAGCTTAAGTCCATTCTGCACAACATGGGGGCGGGGACTGAAACACTGAACCGTTTTGTCCTCGGTCCACACGGTCCGGCTTCAGAACCACGAACACGAAGAACGTTTAGTTCCAATAAAGGTTCAGGTTTCTCTCAATTCATTAAACCTTTAATTACAATTTGGCACTTTTCTGTTTTAAATCATCCGTGTTCAAAATTCACAAAATGATTCAGTCGACGAGGAACTGATTCATTTTGGAAAAGTAATTTGGTTGAGGAAGAAGAATGTAGCGTAGTTTAAACATTTACATATTTATAAAAAAAACAAACACTGATTCTGTAAAACAAAATGATTCAATAAAACAACACTGACTCCAAATTAAAACTGATTCAATAAAACACTGATTCAGTAAATCAAAATGACTCCCCAAATTAGAAGTGACTCGATTTGCAACGCATAATGATTTTTTAAAATCAAAACTTGTTTAATAAAATGAATCAGAAAATCTAATTGATTCAGTGATGTGAAATTAGTTTGTTCAGTAAAACTCACCAACATGAAACCATGTGAATCTAAACTGACTGAGAAAATCATTCTGACTCAATAAAGATGAATCAGTAAAGCTAAAGAAAGTTAACAACATTTCATTCAGTAAATTCAAATGATTCACTTAAGAAAAATCCACACGAATCACAGTGTTCTGAATCAGCGTTCTGAATCAGTGTTTTGAATCAGTGTTTTGAATCATTGTTTTGAATCAGTGTTTTGAATCATTGTTTTGAATCATTGTTTTGAATCATTGTTTTGAATCAGTGTTTTGAATCATTGTTTTGAATCATTGTTCTGAATCAGTGTTTTGAATCAGTGTTTTGAATCATTGTTTTGAATCAGTGTTTTGAATCATTGTTTTGAATCATTGTTTTGAATCAGTGTTCTGAATCAGTGTTCAATAGTTTTGCTTTTCGTTTGCTGATTCGCGGTTCTGCTCGTTAGTAAACATCACGATTCATCATTAGAGCCGCAATTAAATGCTAATGGTATTAAGATGAAAGAAAAGCAGATCAACACGGCCTAATTAACGAAGTGCAAGTGTTTACGAGTGTTTGCATAGATAAGAACCTTTTTGGAGGCTTTTCTCTGAGGCAGAGCTAACGAGGCGACGAAGGTTAAATGTTTTAATAAATGCTGCTGCCGTGAAAACAACGTCTTTAATTTCATCTCTAAATCACGCAGAACGTCTCAGTGGATCCCCTCAATGCAGGGATAGGACACGGGGGTGGTGTTCGGGTGTGACGTCTACTCACCGTGAACTGGATCTGGCATCCGCCCATGATGTAGTCCAGGAACGAGTGCATCTTTATGATCTGTGTGCGGCAGAGCAGACGGTGCGGTCAGAAGCGGAGGGTTAACGAGGGAACTCTTTAACGAGCAGACGGTACGGACGCACGCACGGCGTCTGCTTTCACACAGGACGTCGTCTGCATCGCAAACCCGCTTTAATTATACAATTACACGCCATCAGCAGCTTCCTCACAACACAGCCTGGCACACAGCCTGACCCACCCCCCCCCACCCCCCCGCTCACACACACAATAGCCCACTTCCCCAAATCTGTTGTTACCCCTGAACACCTGCAGTATGAGGGGCAAAACTCCCAGCATCCACACTGAGGTATAGAGCAGTTACACCACTGTATAACTGTATATATATAATAATCTATAATAATCTATAATCTGGGGCGGCACGGTGGCTTAGTGTTTAGCACGTTCTCCTCTCAGCGCTAGGGATTCCCGGTTCGAATCCCCATCTGGGTGGAGTTTCCATGTTCTCCCCGTGTCCGCGTGGGTTTCCTCTGGGTTCTCCGGTTTCCTCCCACAGTCCAAAAACATGGATCAAGTCAATTGAGTTCTCTAAATTGCCCCATATAGAGTGTGTGTGAGTGTGTACCCAGCGATGGATTGGCGCCCTGTCCTGGGTCTATCTGCCCAGCGCCCGAGACGTTCTCCCCTGGATGGGCATGGGGAACCCCACCGCGACCCTAGTATAGGATAAAGCGGGAGATAATGAATGAATGAATCTATAATCTGGAATATCGGAGGATGTTGGCTTTGATTTGTTGAGGTAGTTTTTCGTCCTCGTTCACTTCGTGTTCGGAGCTCTTTTGCTGCTTAAGAAGCTTTTAATGCTTTGAATCTGAAGTTTGTGGGATTATAAATCTCCCTCTTGTTTTCGGGTTTCAAAGACAGATTATAAAGAGATGAAGGTCAGATGGAATCCCCCGTGTTTTCTTTAAACTCACTTTCCAGACGATGATCATCATTAAACCTCAGCTCAGCTGAAGAGAACCGTGAACGCTTCATCTGCAGAACCTTTAATCAGTTCAGCTCATTTCCGTTGGAATGAGGTTCCCATAGCACCGATTCGGTCGACACCACGCGGACGTGAACACACGCCGACAGATCCATCAACAATAAACCGAAGAGATAAATCTGCAGAACCGCGCTGGGTTCCGTAATCATCTCTGCACTGCGAGAACATCGACTGATTTATTTATAGTGTTTTTTTTACAATCGTGCATCATCACAGAGCAGCTTCACAGAGTTCTGAACCTTTAAAACCCCAAAGAGCCGGACCAAGAGGCAGCGGCAAGACAAAACTCCCTGCTCTGTTGATATTTTAAGGAAGAAACCTTGTGAGGACCGAGGCTCACTGAGGGACTCATCCTACTTTAGTGGCAGGGGGGGGTCAGCATCAACAGTGTTGAGAATCATCCACCCTAATGGTACCTGCTCTGTTGGGGGGGGGGGGGGTTCTAGATCATCAGAGAACATCAGAGAGTTATGGATCATCTCACCTTACACTGATTCAGAATAACAATCCCAGAGTTCCTGTAGTTCTTCTTCTTCTGTTTATATTTGGGGTTTATACACGCCCACTGCACCTGAGAGAGAGAGAGGGGGGGGGGGAGAGAGAGAGAGAGAGAGAGAGAGGAGGGGGGGGGGAGACAGAGAGAGAGGAGAGAGAGGAGAGGAGAGAGAGGATTAGAGAAACCACGGGTCCCACAGCCTCCGAAATACATTTTTCACTAATTAACAAATTGCATCACACCGTCCTTTAGTACCTATATCCTCACCTCTCTCTCTCTCTCTCTCTGTCTCTGTCTCTCTCTCTGTCTCTCTCTCTCTCTCTCTCTCTCTCTCTCGCGCTCTCGCTCTCTCTGAATGAGAATGCTGTGGTGAGTCAGAGTTGGTATTCTCATCGCGAGCTGTTATTTAAAGAGGTGTTTCGACAGAATAAATGACGCCGCTCGTCTCCAGGTTCATAACAGATTTAATGTTTTCCTGTAAACATATTCTCCTCGCTCATTACGGGGGGGGAGGGGGGGGGCATTAACGATCTCACAACGATGGAGAGAAGAATCATCTCCTCAAAACAGCAGCTGAAACCATAACGCGTCTGTCAGACGGAGACGGCTTCAGGAGACGACGGCGTCATTAAATCATCTGCAGACATCTGTATTAACGACCTTCATTTAAAACCGACGTGATTTAACGTGAACAAACAGGTGGACTACAACGTTCACTTCTGATGAACGGAACCATAACGGACGTTAACGGCAGAACCATGGACGTGTCTCCGCGTGGTCACTGAGTGGAAGTTCGAATCGCGGCATTAACGTCACAGCGATGTGAAATTCACCTGAGGGTTCCGTGAAATTAAAATGCAGATGAGGAGGAACCATCAGCCTTCACTCTGAGGAACCATCAGCCTTCACTCTGAGGAACCATCAGCCTTAACTCTGAGGAACCATCAGCCTTCACTCCGAGGAACCATCAGCCTTCACTCTGAGGAACCATCAGCCTTCACTCTGAGGAACCATCAGCCTTCACTCTGAGGAACCATCAGCCTTCACTCTGAGGAACCATCAGCCTTCACTCTGAGGAACCATCAGCCTTCACTCTGAGGAACCATCAGACTCTGAACTCTGAGGAACCATCAGACTCTGAACTCTGAAATCCTGTGAGATTTGGTTCTGGAAGCATGGATGAGATGATGATGATGATGATGATGATGATGATGATGATGATGATGGTGGTGTGGAGTGAGATCACGAGGGAGGAGCGTTCAGCTCATGAGACGCAGAGCGGCTAATTAAACCAAACCGAGTCCTGACGGCGGCGTTTATCTCCCGAATCTCTCGCTCTGTCGGGTTCCACTGTTCTCAGGACGTCTTCATCACACGTTTAATCAGCCTGAGCGTCAGGTTCGAGATTTGTGTTCAAAGCCTGGGTTTAGGATGCCGGGGGTTGTACCTGCTCACGTTACCTGTTTGCCATCGATCGCTCCGCGCATCTCTTTAAACGTCGCTGAGAACTCGCCAATGAAGTCGTGCTTACCGTTGGAGTCCCAGTCCCAAACGGAACACTGAGGAGAACAAAATAAAATCAGCTCTTCAGAAAACGTTCATGTCAACGTGACCATTCACACACCGCTTCATTCGTATCAATGCGTGATATACAATACATTATTTTCTCGTTGTTTTTATGAACTGCATTTCGTAATTTGGCCACCAGAGGGCATCGTTAGAGAAACCAGAATCCTGTTACTCAGCGATCAGCTTTCACTTTAAAAACCACACTGGATTACGTCGTGGAAGAGCAGATTATTAACGATTTTGCTTTTAATAAACGTATTTATGAATCAAACCTCGTTAATTTTTTTATTGTAGTGTTTGTAAGTGTTTTAACGAGGTTGTGTATTATTGTGAATCACGTGAAGTGAACAGATGACTCGGGTCATCGTGGATTTAAAGCGAACAGCGTGGATGTAATTAATCTAATTAATGATGCAATTAACAAACCAATGAAGTAAGATCAGACTGTCTTCAGCATCAATTAACTAATTAAACTCCTCATTAGCACGAGGCTCACAGGACGATCATAAACTCAAAGTCCTGTCTAGATTAATTCCTCCTGCGTACGCTCAGAGTTTGTGGAACATCGTTCTGATACAGAACCAAAGAACAGAACAGACTCCAGCTCCTAAAACCTGAGCAGTGATGAGCTCCTCCACCTCGGCTCCACGGGGAGGCGTCCCACACGAAACGTTTAATATGCAGAATCATCAACAATCACATCAGAACTGAGAGTCCAAACAATCAGACATCATCCTCCATCATCCTCCATCATCCTCCATCATCCTCCAGCATCCTCCAGCATCCTCCAGCATCCTCCAGCATCCTCCATCATCCTCCATCATCCTCCATCATCCTCCAGCATCCTCCATCATCCTCCAGCATCCTCCAGCATCCTCCATCATCCTCCATCATCCTCCATCATCCTCCAGCATCCTCCATCATCCTCCAGCATCCTCCAGCATCCTCCATCATCCTCCATCATCCTCCATCATCCTCCAGCATCCTCCATCATCCTCCAGCATCCTCCAGCATCCTCCATCATCCTCCATCATCCTCCAGCATCCTCCATCATCCTCCATCATCCTCCATCATCCTCCATCATCCTCCAGCATCCTCCATCATCCTCCATCATCCTCCATCATCCTCCAGCATCCTCCAGCATCCTCCATCATCCTCCATCAACCTCCATCATCCTCCATCATCCTCCAGCATCCTCCATCATCCTCCATCATCCCCATCATCCTCCATCATCTTCCATCATCTTCCATCATCTTCCATCATCCTCCATCATCCTCCATCATCCTCCAGCATTCTCCATCATCCTCCATCATCCTCCAGCATCCTCCAGCATCCTCCATCATCCTTCAGCATCCTCCATCATCCTCCAGCATCCTCCATCATCCTCCAGCATCCTCCAGCATCCTCCAGCATCCTCCACAGCTTCACCACTCATCCAACATTAATTGAGAGGTTAATAATTACAACGTTATCATAATAACGAATCTGAACCGGCCTGTCATTTCAAAGACATGGACATTAGCTCTGCGTCTGTAGTGCAGTCCGTATCGATACACTGCTTTATTCATAACCTTCTACATCGTTAAATCCAAATCTGACATCAGGAGGCGCTAGAGTCAATAAAACAGAAACGAGAAGCGACCCACTGACCGACACCTTTAATAACTTACACTCTTTACTTTTTAAACTAAACACAACTCAAATAAACATCATGGACAGTTTGCCGGTCCCTCACAGGACGCATGTCCCTCACAGGACGCATGTCCCTCACAGGACGCATGTCCCTCACAGGACGCATGGGACAAAACACACGGACAACCGGATGGATGTACGATCTGAAAACTCCAGGAAAAAAAAATCCATACAAATATGTGGAGAACCTGCAAAATCCCTGAAGTGACCTCCCCAAAGTGCTACTTACAAACCTTCACACCGGTGTTCAGAGTGAACATTCATTCAGAGATTTGGTTCTGTCCCCACAGTGGGTTCAGAACCTCGTCCTCATTATTCCACTCTTTGACCTCCCCCCCCCCCCCCCCCCCTCGTTCACACCGCTCGCCCTTTCTTCACTCCTATTCAAGACAAAATTTTTCTCTCACTCTGACAAAAGGTTGAGAACTTGACGGTTCAGAACGTGTGACCTTTCCCCCCCCACACACCGCCCCCCCCCCGAGTCTAACCTACATTCTTTATTTAGCACATGAATTATTCATGAGGACAGACACCAGTTCTGTACCGCTGTCCCCGCCGAGTCCTCCGTGTTCAGTTATTCAGTGCGCATGCTGCTCTGGGGGGGGCGGGGGGGGGGATGTGACAATTAAGCGGTGTGAAATCTCGCACTGCAGTCGCTTCAAGTTCCACGAGGAACCGCGGCGAGGTGGTGACAACACTGAGAGAACCGACCGGAGTGCCAGCTTCAGGATTATTTATGTGAGGAGGACGCCGAGGGAGGACACCCTCCATACATAACCCAAAATCACGTCCCAACAGAGAACCCACAGAGAACCCACAGAGAACCCACAGAAAACCCACAGAGAACTCACAGAGAACCCACAGAGAACCCACAGAGAACTCACTCACTCACTCCCTCCCTCACTCCCTCAGAGGAGAATCACACAGAGATGCTCATAAAGTCCATGTTGTTGCATTAACGTCCCCCGAGAATATTAAATGATTAAATGGAGGAACCTGGTCGAATAAAACCCCCGGTGGAGCTCATCAGTACTGCAGCGAGCACGCACACCGCGGCGTCCAGACCCCCTGAGCCAAACTCAGGGTTTTAGGGAAGTCAGTTATGTCAATTAGTGAATCTAACGAAGTCCCACTAGATTCACTAGATTAAGTCTTTCAGGCGTAAAGATGGTGATTTGTTACGCGGACGGCGTCGTGGGTCGGCCGGGGGTCGAGAGATAAAGAGGAGAGCTGTGAGGCAGGACGTCGTGATTGGTCAGAAAGAAAAATGACACCGCCATGTGGAGCGGAGGGACGGAATTAAAAATGTCGTCTGGAGATAATTACGGATCCAGAGAAGGTCAGATACAGAAAACCAATGGATCTCATGTGAGTCAATTAAACTTTAATTAACCAAAATGATGCTCAGATTCATGTCACAGCCATGAAAGGCCTTCCCCAAACTGTTTGCACCAAGTTAGATGCATAGAATTATCCTAAATGCATGAGAATGGGACCAAATCCTCAAGGATTCAAGGATTTTTTTAATTGTCATATCACCTGGTACAGGTGTACAGGTGTTCAGGTGTAGAGATGTACAAGTATACAGGTGTACAGGTGTAAGTTGTAGAGGTGTACAGGTGTTCAGGTGTACAGGTGTACAGGTGTAAGTTGTAGAGGTGTACAGGTGTTCAGTTGTACAGGTGTAAGTTGTAGAGGTGTACAGGTGTTCAGTTGTACAGGTATACAGGTGTTCAGGTGTACAGGTGTTCAGGTGTACAGATGTTCAGGTGTTCAGGTGTTCAGGTGTTCAGGTGTACAGATGTACGTTGTACAGGTGTTCAGGTGTACAGATGTTCAGGTGTTCAGGTGTTCAGGTGTTCAGGTGTACAGATGTACAGGTGAGTGAAAAGCTTATGTGGCAGTACCCACAACTGTGCAACAAGCAACATTTACAAGAACAAAAGAAAATACAATAAAATTAAAATGCTTTTGTGCAGGAAGCACGGTGTCTTAGTGGTTTAGCATGTTCTCCTCTCAGCACTAAGGATTCCCAGTTCGAATCCCCATCTGGGTGGAGTTTGCATGTTCTCCCCGTGTCCGTGTGGGTTTCCCCGGGTTCTCCGGTCTCCCACAGTCCAAAAACATGGATTAAGTCAATTTAGTATATGGGGCAATCAATCTCCAAATTGCCCCATATAGAGTGTGTTTGTGTGAGTGAGTGTGTGTCCAGTGATAGATTGGCATCCTGTCCTGGGTGTATCTGCCCATGTTCTCCCCCCCCCCCCCCCGACCCTAATACAGGATAAAGCGGGAGGTAATGGACGGATGGATGCTTGGTGGACGTTGTGTATTTTGAGTTGGAGAGTCGCACCATCGCGGTCGACCGGGGGGTAAATAACACAGCCGTAATTCATCCGGGTCCCGGGGGCAAACAGCACAGGGTTCTGATGATGTGTCAGCCCTGTGGTGTGGCCTGGTGAACGTGTCCGGGTCCCAGGGGCAAACGGCACAGGGTTCTGATGATGTGTCAGCCCTGTGGTGTGGACTGGTGAACGTGTCCGGGTCCCGGGGGCAAACGGCACAGGGTTCTGATGATGTGTCAGCCCTGTGGTGTGGACTGGTGAACGTGTCCGGGTCCCGGGGGCAAACGGCACAGGGTTCTGATGATGTGTCAGCCCTGTGGTGTGGACTGGTGAACGTGTCCACTCGTTAAGTTTAAGTGGACACATCGGTCACTGCGCTCAGATCAGAGTGAATGATTCAGAGGGACTCGTCAGGAAAACCAGTCTTTAGCTGAAATAAGGTCATTATTCTTAATAATATGAACACAATGAAGAGCTGCGTCAGACACGAGGAGCAAGATGACTCAAAATGAAACGCAGCCGGTCACCAGCGCAGCCGCGAGGACGCAGACGACGCAGACGACGCAGGACGTCCGCCTGCGCTAATGAATTAGAAACTATTTCCGAAGCCGAACGGAACTTGATGTCAGCATCAGCACCTGATTAATGCTCCCCGAGTTCCACTCCGCACTGCGCAGCTCATACGCTCACTAATTCTGTCCTGCGGAGACGCCGAGGCGTCCACTGAGAGCGACATCGCCCCGAGACCTGGGTTCCACCCGGCAGCCGCAGGACAGGACGGCCAAACACACGTCCAGGCATGAGGATTCAATTCCCACCAACCAAAACCAGAGCGGCTGCTTCACAAACACTTACGGCCTGATGGACGGAACCGGACCGGACCATGGCCCCAGGTCAATCAGGGGATAGCACAGTGCACCATGTGACCTCCTGTTTGACACTCTGGCCATTTGATTCAAATGACACCCATCCATCCATTATCTCCTGCTTTATCCTCTATTAGGGTTGCGGGGGGGGGGGGGGGGGGGGGTTCCCCATGCCCATCCAGGGGAGAACGTCTCGGGCGCTGGGCAGATAGACCCAGGACAGGGGGGCAATCTATCACTGGATACACACTCACACACCTACACACTCTATATGGAGCAATTTGGAGAACTCATTTGACTTGATCCATGTTTTTGGACTGTGGAGGAAACCGGAGAACCCGGAGGAAACCCACGCGGACACGGGGAGGACATGGAAACTCCACCCAGACCGGGATTCGAACCGGGAACCCCTAGTGCTGAGAGGAGAACATGCTAAACCACTAAGCCACCATGCCGCCCTATTCAAATGACACATTAATATAAATGATTTGTGATTTGTTTATATATCATGATTATATAACCGCTGAGAGTCGGTTCAGCCAATGAGATTTAAGAACCAAAACTAATACTTTAAGCACTACTTTTAATGTTAAAACTGTTTATATCATAGAAATACTTTACAGAAGCATGAACTTCAGATTTGTTCAGAGAACCGGTGAGAGAACCGCGATGCTCACCTTCAGGATTCTGTCGTGGTCTCCGCTGCAGAGACAGTTTAAAGAGGTTTTGAACGTTTTCCACACTGGGTTCAGGTTGTTCATCACTGTCTGTAACGAGAAATGCGTCTTAATTACGACGTACAGAACGATGCCTTCACATCCGAAAGCTTTTTCACGTTCTGATGTTCTGGTTCTGTTCATAAAGCATCACAGTGTTCACCGAGTCTGAGGCAGCTGTCAGTAAAACACATTCAGAGCAGCAGGCCTGGTCAGGTACCAACAACCACGCCACAGTTAAACTCTGTTACATGATTGATTAATTAGATGTCTTAATGTCTTAATGGTTTGGTCTTTAATGAGTGCCATGGTGACTGTGGGTCTGTCTCTGGTCTTACATCAACAAAAAAAGCCAGACAGGGCTGACAATATGCCTTTTGAGAGATTTGCATGTTCTCCCTGTGTGTTCCTGGGTTTGCTTGGGTTTTATAAACAGTCCACAGACATGTTACTAAGTGAATATGCAAATTTAAATTAAGATAAACCTTTATTTGTCCCACAATGGGGGAAATTCACAAATAGTTTCTAGTTGTTGTTTAATGTGTCTCTCTGTCTGTCTCTCTGTCTGTCTGTCCTACGATGGACCTTTAATACTAAAGTTCGTTAGGGAAACTGTTTGTAGATCATTAAATAATTAATGGTTTGTTTTATTGTGTTTACAAAAACTCCATTCACAAAGCCGCTGGCTGTGAGCAGACGGCTGCTTATTATTGGATGGTTTATATTAACAGTAGAGTTTATATCAGAGCTAACGTGATTAAAAAAGTGATTATGATTAATTAGTTTTAATGTGGTACCTCGGTCCTGTACACGAGCTGCTGCGTGCTGTCATCGTTCACTCTGTAGATCTCCAGAAACGGATCAGACTTACTGAAGAAGTCCTGCAGACAGAAAACAGAGAGCGCAACTAAATTCATTCATTCATTATCTTCTGCTTTATCCTCTATTAGGGTGGGGGGGGGTTCCACATGCCCATCCAGGGGAGAACGTTTCGGGCGCTGGACAGATACACCCAGGACAGGGCGCCAACCTATCACTGGACACACATTCACTCACACACACACTCTATATGGGGCAATTTGGAGAACTCAATTGACTTGATCCATGTTTTTGGACTGTGGGAGGAAACTGGAGAACCCGGAGGAAACCCACACGGACACGGGAAGATCATGGAAACTCCACCCAGATGGGGATTCAAACCGGGAATCCCTAGTGCTGAGAGGAGAACATGCTAAACCACTAAGCCACCGTGCCGCCCTGCGTAACAAAATAAACCTGAAACTGCAGATTAAACTCACGCATTTTAATTAAACACAAACAGAAAACGATTGGTTCTTAACGACGTCAGAGTGGAGGATGCGTTCGTTACGATGCACCACTGTGTCCTCCACGTGTCTTTGATATTTGAATAACCATCTGCCGGATGATTTCACCTTTAAGCTCTTTTTTATTGCGGGTTTCCGCTCCGGATTCGTATCTCATCTCTCGTATCTTTTCCGAACGTCGGCGCCTTCTGTCAGAGTTTCACATCGTTATGATTTCATACGTCCACACGGCGTCTCTCCTGCAGCACCTGATCTCCATTTATTAAATTTATTCTGAGAGTCAGAGCGCAGAGATTAAATGAGCGAGAGATGACAGCTGACTGACAGCAGGAGACATTTAATAAGGGAGATGTAACCGAGGACAACGAGAGGAGATAAAAGAGAGGACGTCAGGTTGATAAAGGATGTCAGAAGCATCCTGAAGGTTTCAGAGAATAAAGGAGACACCGGACGCTCGCTTCAGTTCAGACAGGAGGATCAGATCTGCAGCTCCACTGAAGATCTGCAGCTCTGCTGAAGGTGATGGATGCTGAAGCTGAGTTCAGGTGATGGATGCTGAAGCTGAGTTCAGGTGATGGATGCTGAAGCTGAGTTCAGGTGATGGATGCTGAAGCTGAGTTCAGGTGATGGATGCTGAAGCTGAGTTCAGGTGATGGATGCTGAAGCTGAGTTCAGGTGATGGATGCTGAAGCTGAGTTCAGGTGATGGATGCTGAAGCTGAGTTCAGATCTCAGTGAAACGGCGCCGCTGCTCTGAATCAACATGATAAACAGCAACGCCGCTGGATCAATATGTTCAGACACCATGAATTCCACTCCATTATTTCTTATTGAAGTTTCTAACATTCAGAACCTGGAGTGTCGGTGGAGCTCGGACTCTGATTCAGAGCTTTCTGAACATTCAGAACTCCAGACTGGAGTGCGCGCTCGGACTCTGATTCAGACTCATGTGGATCAGACTCATGTGGATCAGACTCATGTGGATCAGACTCATGTGGATCAGACTCATGTGGATCAGACTCGTGTGGATCAGACTCATGTGGATCAGACTCATCCATTGGTTTCAGATTGAAGTCTGTAACATTCATGAACCTGGAGTTTTCAGGTGGATCAGACTCATGATTCAGACTCGTGTGGATCAGACTCATGTGGATCAGACTCATGTGGATCAGACTCATGTGGATCAGACTCATGTGGATCAGACTCATGTGGATCAGACTCATGTGGATCAGACTCGTGTGGATCAGACTTATGTGGATCAGACTCCTGGCTTTTTCAGGATGAGTCTGTGAACCAGGTTTCAGTGCAGCTCTGTAAATCCCATGAAGATGAAGATGATGATGTTCATGTTGCAGCTGCGTTCAGTCTGCAGATCTAACTCACCTTATCGTCCAGCTTCCTGGCGCTAAAGGTCAGCTCCACGTAGTCGTTATTACCGGTCAGCTCCTCTGCCGTGATCTGAGAGAGACATCAGAATGAGGACGGGCCGGGACGAAGGACGACCATCAGGAACATCAAACCAACACTGATAAAACATTCATTCATTCATTATCATCCGCTTGATCCTCATGGGAGGGGGGGGGGGGGGGTTCTCCATGCCCATCCAGGGGAGAACGTTTCGGGCGCTGGACAGATACACCCAGGACAGGACACCAATCTATCACACACTCACTCACACTGACACACTCTGTATGGGGCAATTTAGAGCATTTAATTGACCTTGATTCCATGTTTTTGGACTGTGGGAGGAAACTGGAGAACCCGGAGGAAACCCATGTGGGCACGGGGAGAACGTGCAAACTCCACCCAGGATTGGGAGAGGAGAACATGCTAAACCACTAAGCCACCGTGCCGCCCACTGATAAAACAACGGCATTTAAATATATATATATATATATAGAGGCACGGTGGCTTAGTGGTTTAGCATGTTCTCCTCTCAGCACTAGGGATTCCCGGTTTGAATCCCCATCTGGGTAGAGTTTCCATATTCTCTGTGTCCGCATGGGATTCCTCCGGGTTCCTCCCACAGTCCAAAAACATGGATCAAGTCAATTCTCCAAATTGCCCCATATAGAGTGTGTCTGTGTGAGTGAGTGTGTGTCCAGTGATAGATTGCCCCCCTGTCCTGGGTGTATCTGCCCAGCACCCGAAACGTTCTCCCCTGGATGGGCATGGGGAACCCCACCGCGACCCTAATAGAGGATAAAGCAGAAGATAATGAATGAATGGATGTTTTAAATAGTTCGTTAGGTGTTTATAGGTTTAATGAATGTGCTCAATAATTTAGAGGTGTTTCCAAATCATTAGTCGGATTATAATTTAAAACAATATGAAGTTTATTTGAACTTTGTTTTCAGAGGTTTCTCATAATTAAAAATGTAAAGAATAATTAATAAACTAATGACTTCACTACTGAACTGGATGTGAGTGATGTGAGTGATCTGAGTGATCTGAGTGATGTGAGTGATGTGAGTGATGTGAGTGATGTGAGTGATTTGAGTGATTTGAGTGATTTGAGTGATGTGAGTGATGTGAGTGATGTGAGTGATGTGAGTGATGTGAGTGATGTGAGTGATGTGAGTGATGTGAGTGATTTAAGTGATGTGAGTGATTTGAGTGATTTGAGTGATGTGAGTGATGTGAGTGATTTGAGTGATCTGAGTGATCTGAGTGATGTGAGTGATGTGAGTGATGTGAGTGATGTGAGTGATGTGAGTGATGTGAGTGATGTGAGTGATGTGAGTGATGTGAGTGATTTGAGTGATGTGAGTGATGTGAGTGATGTGAGTGATTTGAGTGATTTGAGTGATGTGAGTGATGTGAGTGATGTGAGTGATGTGAGTGATTTGAGTGATCTGAGTGATCTGAGTGATGTGAGTGATGTGAGTGATGTGAGTGATGTGAGTGATTTGAGTGATTTGAGTGATGTGAGTGATGTGAGTGATGTGAGTGATGTGAGTGATGTGAGTGATGTGAGTGATGTGAGTGATGTGAGTGATGTGAGTGTGAGTGATGTGAGTGATTTGAGTGATGTGAGTGATGTGAGTGATGTGAGTGATTTGAGTGATTTGAGTGATTTGAGTGATGTGAGTGATGTGAGTGATGTGAGTGATGTGAGTGATGTGAGTGATGTGAGTGATTTGAGTGATTTGAGTGATTTGAGTGATGTGAGTGATGTGAGTGATGTGAGTGATGTGAGTGATGTGAGTGATTTGAGTGATGTGAGTGATGTGAGTGATGTGAGTGATGTGAGTGATGTGAGTGATGTGAGTGATGTGAGTGATGTGAGTGATCTGAGTGATGTGAGTGATGTGAGTGATCTGAGTGATCTGAGTGATGTGAGTGATTTGAGTGATTTGAGTGATGTGAGTGATGTGAGTGATGTGAGTGATGTGAGTGATGTGAGTGATTTGAGTGATTTGAGTGATGTGAGTGATGTGAGTGATGTGAGTGATTGAGTGATTTGAGTGATGTGAGTGATGTGAGTGATGTGAGTGATGTGAGTGATGTGAGTGATTTGAGTGATGTGAGTGATGTGAGTCATGTGAGTGATTTGAGTGATTTGAGTGATGTGAGTGATTTGAGTGATTTGAGTGATGTGAGTGATTTGAGTGATTTGAGTGATTTGAGTGATTTGAGTGATGTGAGTGATGTGAGTGTACCATGATGGCGGACTTCCCCACGGTGTTGCTCTGCTTGAGTAAAGACTTGGACAGCTTTCTCTGGGACACGATCTGTTCGGGGACAGATAACACACAACGGCATCATTACGCTCTGCCAGGTTCGGAACAAAAGACATCTGCGGGGAGGCTCTACGGGGGACGGCGCCGCGCCGAGCCTCGGAGACGCACGTGTGGAGAACAGAAGAACATCAGCGATCAGCACATGGACACCGACGGAACCCGGGAAGCCTGCTGTTAAACGCAGCGTGTTCTAATAACAGAGGACGCAGAGGACGCAGAGCGCCTAATGTTCTACAGATTAATACAGGGGCATCGGGATACCGTTCACTGACACAGGGAGGATATCACAGTTCATTTAATGAGTTAGAACAGAGAGCCAATCAGAGAGCACAGGACCGTGAGCTCATGTCCTGCTCTGCAGACTCAAAGAACATCGTCCTGAAATACAGCGAGACGCGAGACGAAACAACAACGGCATGACAACAGACAAGACGGCTGTCGACCTGCAGAACAAAACAGAATGATGGACAGAGGCTGCAGAGAGAGACACCTGTAATGAGGCCCAGCATCCCCCCACACCCCCCAACAACCGCCCCCACCCCCCCCAGCTCAGACAGCAACCAGTTATAATAATATGACCACTGATCACCAAACAGTGACAACATCCATCCATCATCTTCTGCTGTATCCTCTACTAGGATCGCTGGGGGGGGGGGTTCCCCATGCCCATCCAGGGGAGAACGTTTCGGGCGCTGGGCAGATACACCCAGGACAGGACGCCAATCTATCGCTAGGCACACACTCACTCACACACACACACACACACACACACACACTCACACACACACACACTCTATTTGGGGCAATTTGGAGAACTCAATTGACTTCATCCATGTTTTTGGACTGTGGGAGGAAACCGGAGAACCCGGAGGAAACCCACGCGGACACGGGGAGGACATGGAAACTCCACCCAGATGGGGATTCGAAACGGGAATCCCTAGTGCTGAGAGGAGAACATGCTAAACCACTAAGCCACCGTGCCGCCCGTCCAGTAATTTATAAACACTTTATATTTGTGCTGCAGGTATTTAAAAAACAACAATGTCGAGTCTTTAATGTATTTTTCTTGAGCGAATAATTAATTTAAACATCTTGGGAGATGGAACCGGAATGTGGAGACGTGTGTGTGTGTGTGTGTGTGTGTGTGTGTGTGTGTGTACCTGGCCCAGTGTGCACTCCATGGCTCCCAGGCAGTCGACCTCCTTGGTGCCATTATGGCTGCTGCTGATGTCATAGAGTTCATATCGAAGGCGCTGCACCTCCTCGAAATAATAATCCAGGGTGAAGACTTTGGAGAAGATGGGGTTGATGGAGCTGCGGATCACCTCCGTCCTGTCCACCTGTGGAGTAGAGGAATCTGAGAACGAGAACGTCATAGAAACCGCCTGAATCGCTACGGCAACCGCAAAAGGACGACCTGGAGCACCTCTGCTGTTCCCTTCAGACCTCGCAGTGACCTCGTGAACATCTCCTGCCCAGTGACACCTCGGCAACCACCTGGAAGGTCTTAACAACTGCCCTGACCATCTGAAGAACATCAGCTGACATCAAACGTTTACTCACACACTTCTGCTTTTTAACTTCCGTATTGGGGCTTTGGTTTTGTGGTTTGGTGTTTAGCATGTTCTCCTCTCAGCACTAGGGATTCCCGGTTCGAATCCCAATCTGGATGGAGTTTGCATATCCTCCCCGTGTCTGCGTGGGTTTCCTCCGGGTTCTCCGGTTTCCTCCCACAGTTCAAAAACATGGATCAAGTCAATTGAGTTCTCCAAATTGCCCCATATAGAGTGTGTGTTTGTGTGAGTGAGTGAGTGTGTGTCCAGTGATAGATTGCCCCCCTGTCCTGGGTGTATCTGCCCAGCACCCGAAACGTTCTCCCCTGGATGGGCATGGGGAACCCCACCGCGACCCTAATATAGGATAAAGCGGGAGATAATGAATGAATGAACTTGCGTCTTGTTTTTCTGTTTTCTATAAACTGTACAACAATATAAATGCAGGAATGTGAGAGAGTGAAATATTTATGAGGTGGGGGCGACACTGAGTCCGTTTCGGTAAATAATGCAACTGAAATAAAATCAATTCTGCAATAAATATTCCCTCAGGAACAAAAATAAAGAGAAAACAGTGAAGTGAAAACCAGGTCAGCTGATGTATTCCTGCCGCTCCGCATGAGCCGAAGTATTGGGACACCTCCACGTTTCACCTTTAATAACACCTCATTCTAAACCGGCTCCACATTTACACAACAACAGATTCCGCTGTTCTGAATCCCATCCTGAAGGTCTGACATGATGTTTCACCAAATAATCCAACCATCAGTTCACAGACTAATGCAGAAAAGGGCCTTCCCCAAACTGTTTCCACAAAGCTGGAGGTATACATTCATACATTCATTATCTCCCGCTTTATCCTCTATTAGGGTCACGTGCCCATCCAGGGGAGAACGTTTCGGGTGCTGGGCAGATAGACCCAGGACAGGGCACTAATCCATCGCTGGACACACACTCACTAATACATACACACTCTATATGGGGCAATTTGGAGAACTCAATTGACTTGATCCATGTTTTTGGACTGTGGGAGGAAACCGGAGAACCCGGAGGAAACCCACACGGACACGGGGAGAACATGGAAACTCCACCCAGATGAGGATTCGAACCGGGAATCCCTAGCACTGAGAGGAGAACATGCTAAACCACTAAGCCACCGTGCCGCCTGGAGACATACAGTTTCCCAAAAATGCCTCATTATTTCTGACGTGTGGTAAACAATAGAGTATCGTCTCGTAAAGCGACAGCGGCAAGAAGAAGGTTGTGTTCCTGATTCGAGGTTTGGATTTGAGCGTCTTTAATAACGACGTTTCGTCTCGGCATCTCGGGATTTATTTTGGGTTGAGCTCACAGCTGAGGCCTCCTGAGGGTTAAGCTCCGTTTTTATGAGATTATCCTGCGACTGTTTCCTGAGGAGAACCGTCTGAACGGTAACGGCGTCTCCGCGTGCGGCCGAACCGATTCGCCGTTTCTCAAAATCATTTACTGTGAAAATCGAAGAGTCCGCGCCGGAGGCCATTTTATTTTATTTGCCCTTTCGGAAACGGTCGCTCTTATCTCTTAATCCCGCCGAGGTCCAGACGGAGATCAGTCTCAGCTGCTCGGGATTAGCAGCTCAGCTTCTCGCTCCTCGTACCCGCAGCTTAGACCGAGGTTTTCTTTTAACAGCCCTGAAGCCGGTTCTCATTTTGGGTTTGGGTGGAGGACGGACTCCATCACTTTATGGTGCAGTCAAGTTCAAGTTCAAGTTCAAGTTCAAGTTCAGGTTTTAAAAATTTTAAAAATCTGAAGACACTTTCATATCCTGCTGATGAGTTTATATAACGAATATCTAATCTTTATTAAGTAATTAATTTATTTATAGAATGTTTTTACAATCGTACATCATCACAGAGCAGCTTTACAGAGTTATAAACCTTTAAACCCCTAAAGAGCAAGACCAAGAGACAGCGGCAAGACAAAACTCCCTGTTCTGTTGATATTTTAAGGAAGAAACCTTGTGAGGACCGAGGCTCAGTGAGGGACTGGGCAGGGTCAACAGTGCTGGACAGTCACGTACAGATTGTGAGGTGATCATGTGACCCGTAATTAACAATTAAAAACTATATAAGACTCAAAAACTTATATTTATATAAAAACAGAGGTTTTTGTTGGATCATCAGAGCTGAAAGGTAGCTGACTGCGGACTGACCGCTGGGGACGGACTGACCGCTGGGGACGGACTGACCGCTGGGGACGGACCGACAGAGAGCCTCAGCTCTGAGGATTAATGTGAGACGGTTCCAGGTTCCAGTACGGTTCAGTTTAGAACCAAAGCAGAGAGACATTCCATATTCATGAGAGGATTTACACACAGTTTCATCATTCATACACACACACACACACGCACGCACGCACGCACACACACACACACACACACACACACACACACACACACACACACACACACACACACACACAACATGCACACAACATGCACACACACACACACACACACACACACACACACAACATGCACACAACATGCACACACACACACACACACACACACACACACACACACACACACACACACACACACACACAACACACACACAACACACACACACTCACACACAACACACACAAAACACACACACACACACACACACACACACACACACACACACACACACACACACCTAAGGCCATTTTGTTTGCACCTTTCTTCTGTTTGTTCTCTCAGTGTTCTCCAGCTCTGGTTTGTTCTCATGTTCGGTTCTCCGTCACTTGACGTTACTGAACTGAGTAAGAAAACAGAACCAGGTTCCTGTCTTTCTCGGGTTCCTGTGTTTCTTGGGTTCTATTCTTTCTCATGTTCCTGTCTTTCTCGTGTTCTTGTCTTTCTCGGGTTCCTGTCTTTCTCCGGTTCCTGTCTTTCTCGGGTTCCTGTCTTTCTCGGGTTCCTGTCTTTCTCCGGTTCCTGTCTTTCTCCGGTTCCTGTCTTTCTCGGGTTCCTGTCTTTCTCCGGTTCCTGTCTTTCTCCGGTTCTTGTCTTTCTCGGGTTCCTGTCTTTCTCGTGTTCCTGTCTTTCTCGTGTTCCTGTCTTTCTCGTGTTCCTGTCTTTCTCGGGTTCCTGTCTTTCTCGGGTTCCTGTCTTTCTCGTGTTCCTATCTTTCTCCGGTTCCTGTCTTTCTCGGGTTCCTGTCTTTCTCAGGTTCCTGTCTTTCTCGGGTTCCTGTCTTTCTCTGGTTCCTGTCTTTCTCGTGTTCCTGTCTTTCTCCGGTTCCTGTCTTTCTCGGGTTCCTGTCTTTCTCCGGTTCCTGTCTTTCTCGGGTTCCTGTCTTTCTCGTGTTCTTGTCTTTCTCGTGTTCTTGTCTTTCTCGGGTTCTTGTCTTTCTCGGGTTCTTGTCTTTCTCGGGTTCTTGTCTTTCTCGGGTTCCTGTCTTTCTCGGGTTCCTGTCTTTCTCGGGTTCTTGTCTTTCTCGGTGAGAATGCAGAGCTCTGATTTGTGCTTCGTGATGTTTTTTTCATTTTGAAGGCAGAACTATACGATGAGGTTCTCTTACAGTCTGTTGATAATCCATTCGATTTCCATCTCTTATCTCCAAAACCTGCTGCGAGACGTCCGTCTCTGATGAGCTGAAACCTGAGGAGCTGGCGGTCAGTGAGGACGGCCGTCAGACTGGACGAGTGGCGTCTGTATTAAAGATGAAACTGACTTTCTGCAGAGCGGCAGAGAACACTCCGAGATTAGGAGATCACTTTTAATAAACTTCAAAGGAATCTGAGATCAAACCAGAACTCAAGCTCCGACTTTTTAAATGTTTAAAGTGAAATTCAGATCCTTCAGGCCGCTGCTTCCTCTCAACTACATTTAAATGGCACCATCACCTTCACCAACCTTAGCAGTGGGCATGCGGTGGTCACATGAAACACTCATGAAACACTTTGCGTCCGAAGCTTCTGAGTTTTCATCATTTGTACTTTAATAGAGTTCTTTAAAGATCCTTTAACCTTTTTATCACTTTATATCTCTGCTCATAAAATGTGGAGGTTCCTCAGAACTTAGCGTTTAAAGACTATCACTGGGCAGAACTGCTCTCCTCACAGTATTATGGGATGTGTCCCATTTCAAATGGGAGGGAACATTTCATAAAAGGACAGGAACCAAAACACGAACTGCATAAATGAATTAATTAATGAATAATCTGCATACGAGACATAACCATTATAAAAACTATAAAGAGTAACACATCAGAACAAAAGATCCACGGCAAACAAATACACAAACGGGAACAGGGTCGGGGCAAAAGGGGACCGATTACAGAACTTCTAGGAACTAAAAGGAATAAAACCCAGAAAACAAACTGAACTGAGAACGAAAACCTGCTGCGATGTCTGCAGATCCAGAAACGAGAGAGAGGAGCCTTCAAATTATATTTAAAAATGAATTAAAAAAACACCTCCAATAAACACCTCCAATAAACACCTCCACTGAACCAGCAAAAGCATTGAGACTCATGATCTCTGAATTCAGGTAATTCATTTTAATATCACATGTTTCTAACATCTAACAGCTCATCATGTGTTGTGGACCATGTTATTCTTACCACTTAGAGTGAACAGTTTAGGGAAGGCCCTTTTCAGCTCCATAAACCCAAAGCAACGGCAAAAGACAACAAACACTTGGAGAGCCCCGTCCTCTGACATCAGCAACATCAGACGTCACAAACAGACGTCCCACAGATCAGACGTTCACTTCTTAAATGACATGTTTTGTTGATTTTCCAAATGTTTGTAAAAAAAATGTCCTCCATGAAGAGCTCGTTTAAATGTTTCACTACAAATCAGAAGACGAATGTAGAATTTTAATTATTAGAAACAAAAAACCCTAAATATTTCATCTGCTGTCTCTTCTGTATGTTGTTTATTATGTTACATTTAGTTATTTAAAACGGGAGGAAAGTAAAACGAGGTCAGTTATGCACCACAAGACTTTTACTGGTAATACAACACACACACACACACACACACACACACACACACACACTTTCATGAGCAGCTGGTCGGCCCAGATGGGACACGCTGCCTTCTTTACCCGACAGCATTCTGGGAGTTGGTCCCGCTGTACAGAGATCACAGCAGATTTAATGCACTGCTGAAATATTTATTTAAAATGTGCCGCAACTAAAGTCATTAATAACTTATACAGCCGCCGTTGTTTTAAGTGTGACACTAAAAACCATCGAATTTAAAGCCACTGAGCTGTGGTGTCACATGTTTGGGTGGCGGAGCCGCGGAGAGTTCCGGCAGCGCACAGCCGTGAGTTCAGCTGAACTCCAGGAGGAGGAGAGAAGAATTTCCATAAAGAACATCCACTGTTTCTGATGAAGAGTAAACTGATTCAGCTCCTCAGATCAAAATCATTCAACACGGGATTAAAACCTCATTAAATTCCATAAATGCAGCACGTTATGATGTCATAATGTGTCGTGTCTGATCTTAAAGGCTGAACGCTATTAGTGAAAGATCGTCATAGCGACAAACACCAACAAACATCTGCGACAACATTAACATTAAGGACGAGTAACCCTATGTAGGGCGCACATGTGTAGTGAGCAGCATGATCAGTCATCATACGTTTATTAATCGTTCTAACTACGTTAAACTAAACCTGAAGTTTCTTTGATGTTAGAACGGAGCTGAAGTTTCTTTGATGTTAGAACTTTGATGTTAGAACTGTGTCTGGATCAGACTTTTACTTTTTTCCACATAGAGCAGGTGATTTGGGTGGTGGATGATTCTCAGTGCTGCAGTGACACTGCTGTGTCTGATTCGTACTCGCACCACCCCGTCAGTGTCACTGCAGTACAGAGGATCATCCACCACCCTAATTATACCTGTACCTTATACCTAATTATTATAATTATGCTCTGTGGGGGTCCTGAACATCAGACAAGAAAGTGAAGGGGATTAAAAGACCATGTATAGAACTACAGATGGACTACAGGATGAACCTGTAGAACTACAAAGCCCATCTGTATGAGAGGTGACTGAAACAAAAAGCCAAAGTAACAGTAGAGAAATAAAGTTGCTGAATATCAAAGTTATAATAATTATAAGCGTTTATATTTATATTAAGGAACCTGCAGATTTCTGATGATGGTTTAGAATGGCAGGATGAACATTTTGTCTCCGTCAGAGCGAAACATCTCGTCTGTCTGCCGTGTTGTCAGCATCATTATTGTAATTATAATATAATAGAAGCTGCAGTCAGCGCTGATTACGTTCCATTCTTACATTAGAAAAGCAAATATTATGCAGATTTGTAATTTCATGCCACTCGGATGGAAGCCGTCCTCAGATTCTATTTGGTTGTTGGGGTTTTTTTTGTGTAAGAAATAATGAAATGAATTATTCAGCTTTCTGTTAATCTGCCCTGAAAATGCAGATGAGGATGAAACGAAACTCAGGAGCGAGTGTACAGCAGAACCGCATTTCCCAGGATGCCCTGCGGTTGTGGTGTCCTTACTTAGTGTGCAGTGAGTCATCTGATGTGATTATAGAGCAGAAGGTGTGAGGGGCCTTACTCTGGGGCCCCTTACTCTTTAAATGTAATAAGGATGTACAGGAATGTACAGGATCAAACCTCACACCCTGAGGTTGTACAACATCAAAACCAACAGTATAAACAACCAGCATCAAACAAAACAGAATTAAAAGACCAAAAGTATGTGGACATTAAAGTCTGCACCTGTTCATTCAGCAAAGATTAATGACAAAAATGTTTTAATTAATATCAATATTAAGAAATGTTGTCCAAATACTTTAAGCCAAGAAAAAAGAAAAGAAAGCGGTGAAAGGTCAGGAGGCGCACCTCGATCCACTGGCCGTGAGACTGCATCTTGAGGAGGACACAGGGATCTGGTTTGGAGAGAGCGTCGCGGTCAGAGATCCCCTTACACGCCACGCGCAGTTCCACTTTCGTTAGACAGGGGCTGCTGAAGAGCCCCAGTGAGGTAGCGGCCGACTCGTAGATATCACTCATTATCTCTCAATGTCCCAGCTGCACAAGAGAGAGAGACCAGAAGAACAATCAGAGAGAGACCAGAACAATCAGAGAGAGACCAGAATAACAATCAGAGAGAGAGAGAGACCAGAACAATCAGAGAGAGAGAGACCAGAACAATCAGAGAGAGACCAGAACAATTAGAGAGAGACCAGAACAATCAGAGAGAGACCAGAACAATCAGAGAGAGAGAGACCAGAACAATCAGAGAGAGAGACCAGAACAATCAGAGAGTGACCAGAACAATCAGAGAGAGACCAGAACAATTAGAGAGAGAGACCAGAATAACAATCAGAGAGAGACCAGAACAATCAGAGAGAGAGACCAGAACAATCAGAGAGAGACCAGAACAATTAGAGAGAGACCAGAACAATCAGAGAGAGAGAGAGACCAGAACAATCAGAGAGAGAGACCAGAACAATCAGAGAGTGACCAGAACAATCAGAGAGAGACCAGAACAATTAGAGAGAGACCAGAACAATCAGAGAGAGACCAGAACAATCAGAAAGAGAGAGACCAGAACAATTAGAGAGAGACCAGAACAAACAGAGAGAGAGACCAGAACAATCAGAGAGAGAGAGAGACCAGAAGAATATATTTATTATATTTAATTTTTAAAAAACAACTGTGGGCTTAAAGACAGACGATGATGAGGATGATGATGATGAAGATGATGATGATGATGATGATGAGGATGATGATGATGATGATGATGATGATGATGATGAGGATGATGATGATGATGATGATGAAGATGATGATGATGATGATGATGATGATGATGATGATGAGGATGAGGATGAGGATGATGATGATGATGATGATGATGAAGATGATGAGGATGATGATGAAGATGAAGTCACATGACCACATAAACAAAGCCCATTCTCAGTCTGATCTGCTTTAAACACAGAATCATTAAATGTGAACTCAGATCTGAGATGGTGATGTTTCTGCAGATCAAACGCTGGTTTCAGCGACTCTGCGCTCTGAGGAACTCCCGATCGCAATTACAACACCAAAATAACCCGCCAGAGGAACCACCACCACACCGGCACAAAGCCTGCGGGAGGCGGACAGACGGAGGACAGACGGAGGACAGACGGAGGACAGACGGCGGACAGACGGCAGGAGCTCGACACCGCCAGAGTAAACAATGAAACCTGTTATATAATAAATAAAAAACTACTGAAAGATTAAATATAGACCTGACAAAAAAATGACAAGATGATCAATAAATCACCAACTACATCAACAAAACTACTACAACATACAGCACCACCACCCATCACACATCACCCCACCACCACCCATCACACCATCACCCATCACACCATCACCCACCACACCACCACCATCACACCATACCACACCATCACCATCACACCATCACCCATCACACCATCACCATCACCCATCACACCATACCACACCATCACCCATCACACCATACCACACCATCACCCATCACACCATACCACACCATCACCCATCACACCATACCACACCATCACCCATCACACCATACCACACCATCACCATCACACCATCACCCATCACACCATACCACACCATCACCCATCACACAATACCACACCATCACCCATCACACCATACCACACCACCACCCATCACACCATCACCCATCACACCATACCACACCATCACCCATCACACCATACCACACCATCACCCATCACACCATACCACACCATCACCCATCACACCATACCACACCATCACCCATCACACCATACCACACCATCACCCATCACACCATACCACACCATCACCCATCACACCACCACCCATCACACCATACCACACCATACCACACCATCACCCATCACACCATACCACACCACCACCCATCACACCATACCACACCATCACCCATCACACCATACCACACCATCACCCATCACACCATACCACACCATCACCCATCACACCACCATCACCCATCACACCATATCACACCATCACACATCACCCCACCATCACCCATCACACCATACCACACCATCACCCATCACACCATACCACACCATCACACATCACCCCACCATCACCCATCACACCATACCACACCATCACCCATCACACCATACCACACCATCACACATCACCCCACCATCACCCATCACACCATACCACACCATCACCCATCACACCATACCACACCATCACCCATCACACCATACCACACCATCACCCATCACACCACCACCCATCACACCATACCACACCATACCACACCATCACCCATCACACCATACCACACCACCACCCATCACACCATACCCCATCACACCATACCACACCATCACCCATCACCACTACATACAGCACCATCACCCATCACACCATACCACACCATCACCATCACACCACCACCCATCACACCATACCACACCATACCACACCATCACCCATCACACCTACATACCACACCATCACCATCACCCCACCATCGCCCATCACCACTACATACAGCACCATCACCCATCACACCTACATACCACACCATCACCCATCACCCCACCATCACCCATCACACCATACCACACCATCACCCATCACACCATACCACACCATCACCCATCACACCATACCACACCATCACCATCACCATCACACCCATACCATACACACCATCACCCATCACACCTACATCCACACCATCACCCATCACACCATCACCCATCACACCATATCACACCATCACACATCACCCCATCACCCCACCATACCCACCATCACCCATCACACCATATCACACCATCACCCATCACACCATCACCATACCACACCATCACACATCACCCCACCATCACCCATCACACCATACCACACCATCACACATCACCCCCCATCACATCACCCATCATCATCACACATACCACACCATCACACATCACCCCACCATCACCCATCACACCATACCACACCATCACCCATCACACCATACCACACCATCACACATCACCCCACCATCACCCATCACCACTACATACCACACCATCACCAATCACCACTACATACCACACCATCACCAATCACCACTACATACCACACCATCACCCATCACCACTACATACCACACCATCACCCATCACCCCCACATACAGCACCATCACCCATCACACCATCACCCATCACACCTACATACCACACCATCACCCATCACCACCACTTACCACACCATCACCCATCACCACCACTTACCACACCATCACCCATCACCACTACATACCACACCATCACCCATCACACCATCACACCATCACCCATCACACCATACACACCATCACCCATCACCACCATACCACACCATCACCCATCACCACTACATACCACACCATCACCCATCACCCATCACCACCACTTACCACACCATCACCCATCACCCCTACATACAGCACCATCACCCATCACCACCACTTACCACACCATCACCCATCACCCCTACATACAGCACCATCACCCATCACATACAGCACCATCACCTTCCTTAATATTTTTAAGTTACTCTTCATAATCAACATTTCAGCTTATGTTAAATTAAGAAGTGTTCCACCAACGTTTAGAGAACACACACACACACACACACACACACACCTGTCTCCTTTCCTTGCTGTGCAGCGGATGAGTCTGTCTGCGGTCAGTGAGCTGATGGAGGAGTGATCGATGGATGTGGTTGCCGGTGGGAACCATGTTGTGATGGAGCTGTAAATGTGACCAGGCAAGCAGTACAGTAATTTGTATCTAACACACACACACACACATATACACACTGTCAAACAATTCAATACAATACAATAAACACACACACACACACACACACACACACACACACACATACACACACACACACAGGCTGCTGGACAGATTCATCTCACTGGCTTCCCATGTAGTGCCTGAGGCATCGAAGAATAAACCAGAGAAATGATAGCTAATGACACCAGCACACACACACACACACACACACACACACTCACACACACACTCACACACACACTCACACACACACACACACACACACACACACACCCACACAGGGAATCCTCTTCACATTCACATTTTTTTTTTTACAATAGGCACTGTGTGTGTGTGTGTGTGTGTGTGTGTGTGTGTGAGGAGGCTCATTTTTTATTTCTCGGTCACATGGTGTCTAAAACTAAACCAAACAATATACAACATATTTATTTATTAACCAAGAACAATAAAAGCAATCAACCAATCAGGAACTGTTTCACTGCAGGGTCCACATAATTAATTATAGAATTCATCTGAAAGGCAGTGTGTAAATGAGGACCGAGCTAAATTAGAACCAAACAATAATTAAAACTGTATTTAGAGGTTGATTAAGGCAGATATTAGTTTAATTGAAATGAACCGGCGTTGGCGGCGTTCACTCAGTGGATCTTGGTGTTGAGATGTTCCACGTTCTGGTGTGTTCTGTGTTTCCGACACTAACGACGTGTCGGCGCATCGCTGCGTTCGGAGGCTCGGCGCAGCATCCACTCACGTCTGAGGCTCGGCTGCCGAGGCCCCGGGGGATGATGGGAGTGAAGCTCCGTCACTTCATACGGCTTCAAAATCAGACAGAAGGCCGTTAACAAACTCACAGCATTTTAATCTCCAGCCGTGAAGCAGAGACGACGCGGCGGACAGAACCTGCGGAACGTTCTAATAAGAGCCACGGCATGCTAAAGAGGGGGCACCCAATTACCCACAGTGCACCTGGAATTCACAGAGGACTCAGCTGCTTCATTTTTACGGGGGATCAAAGTGGACTAAATGTGATCGCACGTTCTCCTCTCAGCGCTGGGGAGTCCCGGTTCAAATCCCAATCTGGGTGGAGTTTGCGTGTTCTCCCCGTGTCCGCGTGGGTTTCCTCCGGGTTCTCCGGTTTCCTCCCACAGTTCAAAAACATGGATCAAGGTCAGTTGAGTTCTCCAAATTGCCCCATATAGAGTGTGTGTGTGAGTGAGTGAGTGCCCAGTGATAGATTGCCCCCCTGTCCTGGGTGTATCTGCCCAGTGCCTGAGATGTTCTCCCCTGGATGGGCATGGGGAACCCCTCCCCCCCCCCCCGCGACCCTAATAGAAGATAAAGCGGAAGATAATAATTGACTTGATCCATGTTTTTGGACTGTGGGAGGAAACCGGAGAACCCGGAGGAAACCCACGTGGACACGGGGAGAACATGGAAACTCCACCCAGATGGGGATTCGAACCAGGAATCCCTAGTGCTGAGAGGAGAACATGCTAAAGCACTAAGCCACCGTGCAGCGACCAAGAGCTCAAACCCCCAAATCTCAGATCCCGCCCCGCAGTTAAACGGACAGAGGTACAGACTGCACTCGGATCTGTCTGCTTCTGGTGGGTGGGTCGATGGTGGTCGCTCTTCAGATCAGCCGAGTGGTGGGTGGCGGGTGGCGGGTGGTGGGTGGTGGGTGGAGGGTGGTGGATGGAGGGTGGCGGGTGGTGGGTGGCGGGGTTGCTCGAGGGAACGGTTCCTTGGCGGGAGGAAGTGCAGAACCTGCCGTCTCATTACTCTGATCTTCAGGCAGGTTGCTCGTTCAGACCCGAATCCCTCGCCTCTCCGGCTATTAACTCTCAGGAAATTCACAATGAAGCGGCTGCATGCGGCTCGTTAGGCGCCGCCGCTCGTTATCTCCCTGAAGAGGAAGAACTGAAGCGCGTGTGACCCAGATTCGAAAAAACACAAATCAGAGAACATAAACAACGGACCCCTCACTTTAAAAAGCTCGTTACCCCTCAGGATGAATCTCCAACACCATCTTACAACACCACCATTTTATTAGATCCACCACCTGATACAGCTCCACTCAGCAGACCGGTGGGGTCTGTAGTTCTACAGTTCCATCCTGTAGTTCCCTTCACTCGGTTCTCTGATGAGCAGGACCCCCACAGAGCAGGGATTATTAGGGTGGTGGATGACTCTCAGTTCTGCAGGGACTGAGGAGGGATTTCCTCAGCAACTGCTTCTTGGTTTTATTTGCTCACTGGGTCTATGAAGAAAATCAAACACCTGTCTTGCGATCGGTGTTCCAATTCGTCTCATGACTGTTTGGGTTTGAGGTCATCACACCCCACAGAGAGACACAGGGAGCATATTTTGGCGTGAATGAGGAATGAAGATATTTTAAGCCAGATAAAATTTAATTCATTCATTCATTATCTTCCGCTTTATCCTCTATTAGGGTCGCGGGGGGGGGGGGGGGTTCCCCATGCCCATCCAGGGGAGAACGTTTTGGGCGCTGGGCAGATACACCCAGGACAGGGGGACAATCTATCGCTGGACACACACTACTCACTCAGACACACTCTATATGGGGCAATTTGGAGAACTCAATTGACTTGATCCATGTTTTTGAACCCGGAGGAAACCCACGCGGACACGGGGAGAACATGCAAACTCCACCCATATGGGGATTCGAACCGGGAATCCCGAGTGCTGAGAGGAGAACATGCTAAACCACTAAGCCACCGTGCCGCCCCAGGTAAAATTAGATTTCTTTTATTAAAGCTGTTGTTCAGTCAGAACCTCCAGAACGAGAAGGTTCTGCAGTTTTAGTTCTCGAGCTGGACCCACCCTCGTCATCAGGGATGGAGGTCCCGCTCGTGTCCAGGCTTCGGTTTGGGTGGTTCTAAGTTCTGATGACGTTCTTCACTTCCTAAAGAGATGCTTTTAACATTAAAGACTTCTGAGGAGAACCTTTTTGGTTCCAGCAGCATGAGAACGAAACAAATAACCAAACTCTAAACTTTACTGAAGATCAGATTTAAATACGGAGTCAGAATTCCGTCTGAGACACTAAAAATAAAGAGACGCAATTCACAGAATTCAGCGAACACTCCGCCAAATATCAACTAAACCTCAAACTGATGGTAAATGTGCAGAACGACCGTCTGCGTCTGCGTCTGCGTCTGCGTTCTGTAACGCAACGTTTAAAACACGGAGCCGACGTCACATTCTTACTGTAAATCATAATGTTCCCGAATGTGGGACGGAGCGCCACTCAGCGGCCCCCGCGGGTACTGCACGCGCTCAAACGGATGATGATAAATGTAACTGCAGTGAATTATAAATTATAAATTAAATTCTAATCTGAGTTTAAAGAGATCTTCAGATTAAAAAAACAAAACAAAAAAAACCCGAACGAGGTTCACACACACGAAGCTTCTGCACGGAACTCAGAGGTTTGCTCAAAATCAACAGTTTTGAACGCGATGAATTATATTTCATCAGAATTCCTCGAGGTTTTTTTTAAAAGTTGTGATTTTTAAATGATTAATAAACCAAAAAGTTCAGAGCGTCATTCCGACGCGCTGCTCTACAGAACAAACAGAAAGGCGCCTTACCTTTAAACAGGTGTAACGGGAACGGAACGCAGGTTGCTGCCGCCGATACGAATCAAGCCGCCATGCAGGTGTTCGGTCCCTTCAGACGGAGGAGCTCCATGGTGTCTGCTGCTGGAAGCGTGGAGACCTTAAAGCAGGAGCTCCTCCGCTTCTGGTTCTGCTCCTCCTCACACCGAACATTTACTCTGACCGCCGCCGCCGCCGCCGCGGAGATTCAAAACGCGAAAGCTAAGAAACAGCGGCCTCTGGCGGAGAAGAAGCGCAACTGCGCTCACTCGCCCTGTTGCAGCATCACGAAGCCAAAATGAGGAGGCAATCTGTTAGACATCAGATCAGGAAACAGGGACCATCCATCCATTAGCTTCCGCTTCATCCTATATTAGGGTCGCGGGGGGGGGGGGGGGGGGGGGGGGGGGGGGTTCCCCATGCCCATCCAGGAGAGAACGTTTCGGGTGCTGGGCAGATACACCCAGGACAGGGCGCCAATCCATCGCTGGACACACACTCACTCCCACAGACACACTGTATATGGGGCAATTTGGAGAACTCAATTGAATTGATCCATGTTTTTGGACTGTGGGAGGAAACCGGAGAACCCGGAGGAAACCCACGCAGACACGGGGAGAACATGCAAACTCCATCCAGATGGGGATTTGAACCAGGAATCCCTAGTGCTGAGAGGAGAACATGCCAAACCACTAAGGGAAAAAGGGATATGTCACAGGCATGTCCATTCACCCTAAAGAGCATTTGTGAGATCAGACGCTGAGGTTTCATCCAAACAGTGAATCTGTGCAACAAAAAATAAACGTATTAAAGATGACGTGATGTCTATTCCAAATATCAAGAGCTTTTTGTTTTGTGTTATAAAAAAATTTTTAATAAAAAAAAAAAAAAAAATTATTGGCTTTTTAAACTGTAAATCTTTATGCTGCAGGTTCAATTTCCATTAAATAATGTGAATAAAGATTAAAGAAAACTAAATCACAAAAAAAGAAATGTGCAAAGGTTTATTGCAATATGATCCAATACAAAAATAATAATAGTAATAATAATAATAACACAAAGTCAACGGTTGGAACCCAGCGGGTGTAACTGAGGGGTGAGACAGGGGTCGCACCTTTTACCTCTAGTTCATAGAGAGATTAACATACAAATACAAAAAGGCACTGATTGCAGAACAGTTTTGTCTGTTTAAAAAAAAAAAAAAAAATACAAAATAGTGATTATAATTTTCAGATCTTACAGACTATAAACGTTCTACAGGAATGTTGGTTACATTTACATAATAATTTAAGACAAAAACATTAGGATGAAATATTTGTGATGGTTGAAATTTGGTAGGTGCTTCAATTTAAAATGAAAGAGGAAGCTCGCAATCTGTTCGTGACTCTGTATTTAGAACAGATTTAAACTCTTCATCAACTCGTCATCAACACTTCACTCATGTCACACTTCTAATCACATTCATGGTTCTCATGGTCACGTCTGCTAAAATCGAAAAACACAACAAATTTTAAAGCTGTAACTTCCGTCATTAATTGACACCCTATTTTGTCGTTCCTATATTTTTGTTGAAGCTGTAATAACGTCAGCACACTTAAAGACTGAAGAAAACAAAACCACAAAAAATCTATTAAAAGAGCACAAGTTTTTGCAGTATTTAAAAACGTTTTCTAAACTAAATAAAATCTTTCAATTTGACCTTTTTTAGATTTCAGGATTAAAGTTCTATTAACACGTTTTGGTCCAAAATAATTTTACAGATTTAGAGTCATTTTATGCCATTGTATAAAACCTAAAGGTTACAGCCTGTGATGGAATTCAATGTTTTAAAAACGTTTACCCGACACAGCAGCAGAATCAACTTCAAATAAATGATTCATTTAATGATCCTCTTATTGTTCGTTTAAGGTGAAGTATTTTAAATTATGAAAAGCACTGGGTATAAAATAAAAAAAAAAACATTATTACGACAGCGATATTTAAATAATTAAATTATCTAAGTTTTACAGAAGTGGTTTCTAAAAAAAAAAAATCCTACATTTCATCGCATTTCATTTAAAAATGAAACCCATTTCCTAAATGTTTGAAGTCACCTTAATAATAAAGGTATTCCGCACAAATTCATCATCATAAAAACAATAGAACTCAAAAATACGTACACATCTGAGACGTAGCTGCTTCCTCTGAAGCTCAATGAAATATAAACTGATCAATAAAAACAATAACACTTTTAATTATATCATTCTAATACGAAATCCATCAGTGTACCTAAAAAACAGATTTAATATTCAGATTATTTCATAAGAGAATGTTGTAGATAAATATATTTCATTAATAAGTTATTTTATTGATTGAATATTGGTAAAAGTCAGTGAAACCAATCTGCAGGTTCTCTCAAAAAATTATTAAAGCTCATTTTGAATTTAACTTTTGTCTTAATACTGGTATTAAAGTTTAAATTTGTTTTAGGAATCTATAATGTTATTTAAAACCCAGTCATTTAATTGGTCCATTTATTTTTTTGTTTTGAATATAAAACATTTCAAAGTTTAAATTAATATTTTTTATTATTGTTAGTGTGGAAAACTAGATCTTTATACCAGTTTTTTTTTTGAAGGCACTGAGAGGTTATTGTTTATTGATCAGATTAAAATCTGTGATTGTGTAAACTCACCATAAGGTTATGATTGGTTAAATAAGGCGTTATTTAAAAGCACATTTGGAGAAATTTTAGTAAAAAATTTAAATAAAAAAAAATCTGAAATGATTCAACCCTTCACACCCAGTTAGCGTCTCCGTGCTCAGTGGTCCTTCTCTCTTATTGGAGACGATTCCGACTCAAATCTCAATACATGTGAACGTATGGGGGGGGGGGTAATAATCTGGATTGAATGAAGTGCCGTGTGAACGGTGCATCGCTCCCGAACGCGCAGCAGGATCTTAACTGGTACCGTTGGTGTTTAATTTTTCACTTTCGTGTTGGGCGGAGCTCTGCACCGGCGCTTTGTCCCCGCCTTTGCATGGAAGTCCTTTCTCTTTAATGAACATGGCCACATCGAGGATGAAGGCAAACGTGGCTAAAAAGCCAAAAGCCTAAAGAAAGGTGGAGTTATATTTATCATAAGCATTTCGTTTGTTGTGTTTCTGAACAGAATCGGGGTTTTAGTTCTTACCACAGTGGCCTTCTCCAAACTGGAGCCTTCGTTATTGATGAAGACAAAGGAGGCGATTAGGAACAAAGCAGCAAGCACGGACGTGTAAATAAAATCCTGTAAAAAACAGAAACGCCAGTCAAAGGTTTGACACTGAAAAAAAAAAAAAAAATATATAACATTTGGTTCTGCAAAAAAAAAAAAAAAATTACCAATGTCGACCAACAACCGATTCCAACTCTCTGGTGGAGGGTGGTGGAGAGGAGGACGAGGAGAAGGGAGGTGAAGAGGAAGGCTGTACAACTCACAAACTCAAAAAAGTACAGCGCCCCACAGTTGGTGCAGTTGACCACCACCTCCTCCAGAATGAACGCAATGAACGACAGGAGCTGAGGAGACAGAACCGAACCCGAACATCACCACAGAATCACATTTAACAAACTCACGTTCTGCCATTTCAATAACAAAGTTCTTCTTCAGTTCAAGGTACTAGAGGTTCAGTTTCATCTCAAAAGCCGTTTGCACATCTGTGTTTCTTTAAAATGTTTTATCTTCTGCCCCGAATCAAACGAAAACTGAAACCGTCAACAAAACTAAACCCTCCCCTACAGGTTTAACAAAGTGAAATAAAAACTTAAATGAAACACGCTTCTGAAGATTAGAAAGTAAAAGTTCAGAAACGGATCTTTAAAAAGCTGAGAGACAACATTCAGAGGGCAGCATAAGGGTTACAGGCCAGTGTTCCACTGCCATTTGCTGTGTGTATGCTGGGATAGGCTCCGATACCCCCTTGAACCCTAATTACAATAAGTGTATTAAATTAAAAAAATACACTCTCAGCATCACTCATACACACTCGCAGGAAACACTGTGTGTATACATCTCATTATAACGGTAATGATTAATAACTGACTGTAGGGCGTGGTCACTCAGTGGTTTGGGTGTTGGGTTATCAATCTGAAGGTCGTGGGTTCAAATCCCAGGTCCATTAAATGACAAATGTAAAAAAAATAAATAAAAAAATGTAAAATGACGTTGTTTAAAGTGAAGTCATGTGACAGAGGCATCACTTTGATGTGTCAACAGGAAGACGGTCACAAATCTTCAAATCATACCAAACATTTCCTCGTTTTATTTTTAAATGATTTCCTGTGATGTTTAGAGCGACGGTATTGGTGTGAGTTTGAGTTCTAATCAGATCTAACATCATTACAACTGAAGATCAACCACAACTCAGCTTTAAATATGAAGCTGTGACTTTAAAACTGTTTAATAACATTACATTTACATTTACGTCATTTATTGGATGCTTTTATTCAAAAGCGACTTACAAGGTGAGCACAGGGTTAATCACAGCGCCCCCTGGAGCAATGAGGGTTAATGAGGGTTAGGACCCACATTGGTAACTTCAGTGGACCTGGGATTTGAACCCACAACCTTCAGATTAATTGCCCAACACCCAAACCACTGAGTGACCACGCCCTACAGTCAATTATTAATCATTATCGTTATAATGAGATGTATACACACAGCGTTTAGTGCGAGTGCACAATATACATACAATATACCACGCCCTCCAATAAACACTCCAGCTTTAAAACGAACCGAACCCAAACTCATGATTCAGTCATATGTTCAACAACAGGTGACACACACACACACACACACACACACACACACACACACACACACACACACACACACACACACACACACACAGAGAGAGAGAAAAACCCTAAACTTTCAGAAACGTTCTTTAATTTTCCCTGGAACAGTTTCCGGATTACGCGTTACCTCTGCTCATGCCTTCCTGATAAACACTACAGTAAGTCATGTGATCAAATGGGATTTCCCACCAGAATCAAAAGTGCAGACATTTCCTAGAGTGCACCTCAGCTTTGCTTTTGGTTTCGGTTCACAACCGCTGCGTTTAGGAGCATTTTACATCCATCCATTATCTTCGGCTTTATACTATGTTAGGGTGGGGGGGGTTCCCCATGCCCATCTAGGGGAGAACGTTTCGGGCGCTGGGAAGATACACCCAGGACAGTGGGACAATCGATCACTGGACTACACTCACTATATGGGGCAATTTGGAGAACTCAATTGCCTTGGTCCATGTTTTTGGACTGTGGGAGGAAACCGGAGAACCTGGAGGAAACCCACGCGGACACGGGGAGAACATGCAAACTCCACCCAGATGGGGATTCGAACCGGGAATCCCTAGTGCTGAGAGGAGAACATGTTAAACCACTAAGCCACCGTGCCACTCTGTAGATAAACAATGTGAAGATAAAACAAAACTACAAATCATTATTTCACAAAAGGAGTTCCCAGGTCATCATGTCTCCTCGTCATGTCTCCTCGTCATGTCTCCTCATGTCTCCTCATGTCTCCTCATCACGTCTCCTCGTCAACGCTCATTATTTCCTAACGATTTGTCTAACGCCTGCTCTGATGAACCATTAGTGAGGGAGCTGCTGGTGATGGATTTGAACTAATCTCCTCCTGGAGGAGTACAGCGGCATGTGGAGACTACATCAACACGGTTCCTCATTCAGACGGGTTCCCCACAGCTCCACCGGATCAGAACTATATAAAGGCACGGCAGAAGAAGAACTTAAAAAGCGGTTGTGATTCATGCAGCTTTTTAAAGTTCCTCCACAGAAAGCAGTTCATGTCTAAAACGCATTCGAATTAAAGAGAGACGTTTAAAAGTCGTTAGCTGAGTGGTGATCGTTAAATAAGAGTAAAGAATCACTGCGTTTTAATAAACAAACTACTTAATCCAAACCTTTAGGTCATGTGATTTAGTGTATAGGTGCTCTGAGCATCAGACTGACCCTGGACGGAATTTACCGGACAGTTCACTTATGGACGAGATGGCAACAAAACCGCCGGCTCTCTCAAAACAACGATCACAATCATATTCCAATGTAATTACAAACACAACATACTGCACTAAAAACATACAACTTCCACGGAGTTAAATATTACAACAAACTCACAAAACCTGAAGGACCAGTCCGGGTTTGTTAATCAAATTCTGGGGTTATAACGTCTGTTTGACTTTAAAAAACTCATTAAACATAAGAATGAACCAAGTGAACCCCATCGTACGAACGTCTGTATAATTAATTATTCTGTTTAATCCCAATAACAACATGTTTCTCTGGGTTTACACACCAGCACAGATCAACTGCCCTTCATCAAAAACACGATTAGAAGCAAAAGCTCGAGCCGAATCACTCACCACTTCCAGGATCTTAATAAAAAACCTGGCTTTGTTCAGGTGCACGGAGGGAACAGTAATCCATTGCTTTGTTGGTGCTGTTTCTACGACGGTGGTGGAGTTGTACACCATCTCAGGGTTCGACATCGCTGCAGGAAGATCTGGAGGAAAACAAAAGGCAGACAGCAGAGTTTACATTTCAGGATGAGATTAGTTTTTTTTAAAGTACCCATCTGTGACCGCAAGAACGAAATAGAAACAAATACACAGATATAATAATTAGCTTATAAAGCAGAACCTTTGGGTGTATGTGGGGGGGGGGGCATTCACACACTTTTAAGGACCTTTTGCTCCATCAGCGCTGCAGTGGGGTTATTTTAAACTATTCAAAGACCAAACAAATCCATATGCATAAACAAAACTAAATTATGAGGACACACCCATACATATATATATATATTTCAATGTGTTTCTGTGGGAATTTCAGAATGTGAAGTCAGACACTGATGTTGGGTTTAGCATGTTCTCCTCTCAGCACTAGGTATTCCCGGTTCGAATCCCAATCTGGGTGGAGTTTCCATGTTCTCTCCCCGTGTCCGCGTGGGTTTCCTCCAGGTTCTCCGGTTTCCTCCCACAGTCCAAAAACATGGATCAAGGTCAAATGAATTCTCCAAATTGCCCCATATAGAGTGTGTCTGTGTGAGTGAGTGTGTGCTCAGTGATAGATTGCCCCCCTGTCCTGGGTGTATCTGCCCAGCGCCCGAGACGTTCTCCCCTGGATGGGCATGTGCCCCTCGCGACCCTAATAGAGGATAAAGAGTAGTGTAATGGATGGATCTGCATAAACTTCATGAACTGTGTTTGTTGCAGTAAGTCACAGAAACTTGTACAAAACTGACTAAAATACTAATAAAGACACTTGGTCTTACAAACCCCTGAAAATGAGACAGAATTAAACATTATAATTTAATAACTGAGGTTTGTGTGCCGATAATGTTGTCCATATTGTGTATATTTAACTGATATTCAGTTGTAAACAATCTGCTGAGTGAAATGTAATGCTGTTTTATTAAATTAAATTAAATTAAATAAAAAAAAACACATTTCAGGAGTGTACGGAAATAGGTTACCCAACGTATCCAGTCGACACCGCACTCACCTGTATTTCCAAAGCTGCTGTCCGGACTGCCGTGTTCGCGCTGCGGTTCCAGTTAAGTGCTTCTGTAATAAACAGAAACTTTATAAATCGTAACCTTTTAACCACAGTCGGCGGATCAGAGGCGAGCGGCGGCGTGAGGGCGGCGCTTTGATCTGAACGCTTCTGCGTCTGAGGCGGGCGGAAAATCCGTCACCTCAGCGAACTGCAGCCGAGTTCAGCCGTTTAACGCCTTCATCTGCACATGTCTGCTCCGCCAACTTTAACTTTAATCTTTAACTTTATCAGAGTTAACGGACTTTAATCAGACTGAAGAGCCGCGACGTTAAAACGCAGTTTGTAAGAACAGCGAACCAAACCCTCCGACAGGAAGCGAAAGTTCAAAGAAAACGTGGCGGAAACAAAGAGAGCGCAAAGCGATGCGTTTACACGCAGACGTTTCTCACCGGGTTATAAAAACAAACATTAAGAGATTATAAATCACTCGTTTTCTTTATTTAACGCACTTTTACCTCCGGATTCTGCTCTTGATGGATATGTTGTTGTCGGGTTGCTTCCGCGATTCTGCTCTACCGTAAAACCCCTAAGAGTGGTCCTGCCCCCCCCCCCCCCGCCAGTGTTATGCGCAGGCGCACACAGCGTCTCTCCATCTGTTTACATGAAGACTGTTTATCTCGTTTAATTCTAATAAAGATCGCAGCGGATATTAAACCAAATTCTCACCTTTTAACTTAACAGAGCGCGTGGATTTTGTATTATAACAGTTTATTTTTTTATCAAGTGATTTATAGTTTGTATAAAGCCACAGAGATGCCTTTGAAATGATAACACCCGGCTGAACATGTGATTCAGGTCAAATGACCATTTTGTAACCATGGATTATAAAGTGTTGCTCTATATTGAATAAAATTGTGGCTGTTGCAGATCATGTGACATGTTAAAATATTAAATGTGATTTTGTTTTGTAATTAGTAATTAGTTTATTCATAAAACGATTTATAAAAGTGACAATAAAGTCATTCATTTAAAATGAATTACAGCAATTTTACTGAGATCCATCAAACTCATGAATACTGTAAGTTACTTGATTTAGTTAAATGAGTAGTTTTTTAATAACAAAATACGTTTTAAAATAGTTTTAATGATTCTGAAACAGAGGGACTTTAATATTTTGCAAAAATATTTTTGTAGTTTTTTCGTGAAGTTTCGTTAAATTAAACTTCGTTCAATTAAATTTTATTAATACATCTTTGTAAATGTTGATTTTTTTTGTACGCTAGTCGTTTCAAATTATTAAGGAATAAAGTTTCTAAAGTCGTTTTGGAAATGCGTCACGTCACGGTGCTGCCACCTCCCGGTAGACTTGCGTATTACGTTCATTTTCTGAACATAAAAATGACAAGACAGCCGATTATGTTGATTTTATAACCTTAAATTAGTTTTAACTTAAAAATAAATGAATCGGAAAAAAAAAAAACAAAAACCGAAAAAAACCCTGTTCGGATTAATCAACTGATTGTTGTGATATTTTAAATCGGAGTGCTTTACTCAATACAAAAAATTATCACGAATATCATCCACGAGATTCTGCATTCATTCTAAATCTGTGTACACTCACTGAACCCTTATATTTCAGGTTATAAGCTATGGTTCAGGCTGTTTTTAATCAGTATTAAATTGAGATTAGATGATCGTATATCGAGTTCTGTTTGTGTAACGGTAGTAAAAGTAAATGCTGAGTTCAAATGAAAATCACCTCAGACCCCTAAACCAGCCTGAGGTTCAAATATTACACATTTACACAAAACCCCTACAATTTACATCCTGCAGATTGAAAGTGCCAGCTGTGGTTGTGTTTAAAGTGTAATAACCTCTTTTAGATCTAACATCTCTCCAGTCTTCTGACTGTGTAATCAGGAGCAGTTCTGTAATGAATCTGTTTTAGGTGCACTCTCTGTTTGGTTTCCTTCCTTATCTTTCTCTGACATTCTTTCCATGAATTCTGGGACTGAAATTCAGCACAAAGGGCAACACACAGAGGTGGAAACTGACACAGGAAATGACGGCCTTCTTTTAGGTTCCACAGTAAAGTTCAACCTGCACACAGGGTTTCCTTCTGCAGCTGCAAGGTGAAAATAGCATCCTATACACCAACAGAGTTTTAGAGAAAACTTATAAAATAAACAGATGCATTAAAAAAACTGTTTTTGTTTTATATATATTCATTAACCCAATATAGTAACCATTATAAACCACACATTATATTTAATTATTTAAATGAAAGGCAAGGGCAAGGTAGCTCAGTGGTTCGGGTGTTGGGTTATCAATCTGAAGGTTGAGGGTTCAAATCCCAGCTCCACTGAAGTTACCAATGTGGGTCCTTGAGCAAGACCCTTAACTCTCATTGCTCCAGGGATGTTGTGATTAACCCTGTGTTCATCTTGTAAGTCGCTTTGGATAAAAGCGTCCAATAAATGACCAAATGTAAATGTAAATGAAAGGAAACTGTCTTGGCTTTAGCTCCACAGCTTGTTGAACTGAAAACACTGAGCAGTGTGTACAGAATTTATTTCTGCAGTTTATCTGAATTACAGTGCAATATCATCATACAAACATCAAACATCGTAAACATGGAAACACTCAGGAGTAGAAAAGTGATTTGGTAAAAAAAAAAAAAAAAAAAGGCGAAAAGCAGATTGCAGTTTAAACAACACAGGAAGTTCAAGATGAAAAGCCACAGTGATTTCTGAGAAGCATCAGCACAGATTCACACAGCCAGGTTCCGTTTCAACCCACAGCACTGATTTCATGTAAAACCTTAGTAATAAATAATAAAAAGTCTGACATCTTTAGGGTCACGCTTCATTAAACCCCTGATTAATCTGCAGTACAGACATTCTGAGACATTCTACATCGTATTGCCATCATCTGATTTCTGAAATCCAGATGGAATGACGGCAGCAGTCAGATGATCGATCAGCCTTAAAGATCTGCTGTGAAGCACAGAGCTCACACTGAGTCTTTAACACAACACTTATAGGATTTTAATAAATGTATTTGGTTCAGATCAGCATTGAGCCAGAAACATGCCTGGCATTAATGGGGTGAGGGGTGGGGCCACATACTACAGCCAACATCGGTCCCATTACCCTCGAGTGTAAAAGGCATTAGGAGGAAATTTAAATAATTTATAATATTATTAGTGCAGTTCCTAGTTCCCCCCCCCCCCCCGCCGTGAGGCTCATGGCTCTCACACACAGGGTGACGACCCATTCTTCTTTACCAGAAGGTCAAAATAAACAGAGGAACCACTTTACACGTTTAACTCCTTTAGCAGAAAGTCACTATGAGGTCACTATTATGAATTTTATGATCATCATACACAGACAGTCATGTCTGAAGATGCACATCAAGATCATCGGCACCACAAAGACATGAAAACGGAGCTAGAACAGCAGAGTTCTAGTGCACAGCAGCACCGCATCAATCCAGCACGTGTGCCGGGTCTTCTATTCGAATCTTATATTTTTCTGTAAACTTATTTTAAAGTTGCAATATGTAACCTTAGTGTTGGATTTACGTTAAAGTAAAAAGTATATTTAATGACTCCTGTAATAACACAAATCTACCACAGGGGTCTCTAAATCACCAACAAATTACACACTGTAGCTTTAATGATTTATAAAGCATGTACTTCATTTTAAATATTCATACGCTTTACCAAATGTAATCGCTTCTATAATACATATAGAAAAAACCTTTTAATACTATTAATGATCAATTAAAATCCTAAAGTTTTTTTTACATTACCCATTCTTACTGTTCAGAATCAAATAAAAAAATAAATATATATTTATTATATAATTACTTAGGTTAAACCATCAATAAACGTCTGTTCTGGAGGATTAATGGTAAAATGTGAAAGGACAAGATTTTGGAGATTTCAGAGTTAAAGACCCAAAATACCACATACCTACTGCAAAGGATGGTGGTGGTAGCATTGTGATGTGGGGAAGTTTCTCGTCAGCGAGGGCAGTTATTTGGGTTCCAAGGGAAAACATATAAAATGTAAAATATATCTGTGTGGGAATAATGACTATTTATAGGGACTTTATGGTACATTCATACTGCAGCGTTTAAAAAACAAGTCAATACTTCAAACAGCAAACATAAAAAAAACCTCAGAGGTGGTGCGGTTACACAGCAGCACCTGCAGATCACAAACACATCACGTTTAGATATTTCTACAAACAGAAATCAAAGTATCATTAAGAATTTAATTAAGAGCTGGGTGTTGATAAATGAGGATGCTAATAAATCCCCCTGCAGCTACCTTTAGCACTTATATTTAAAGAAATAAAACTCACCGGTTGGCTGCGAGCCGCACGTGACTCTATACGACGTCCATAAACTCATCGCAAGCAGAAACGTTGCAATAAAGCCAAAAACCTAAATAAAGATTAAAAAAACAAAGATTTCTATGAAAACTGATTCCTCTTTCACTTTTTTTCCTGTAAGAAGACGTTCAATAATGAATGAAAGCTTTTATAAAGATGATGGTTTGAAACACCAGCTGATGGTTTCTACATACAGAGAGCTGCATGAAGACATCACACGGGTTATTAAGCATTTATGTTCTGAGAGGTACGACGAGGAATCACTCACAGATCCAGCCACGAGAGCCGAGACGTTGTAGCTTCTAGCAGCGATGACGATAGATGCAATACAGACCAAAACAGTGCCGATCAGATAGTTCAGGAACTCCTGCCAAAAGAAAAGACTTTCACATTAAAGCATAAACATAATGTTCCTATAAAAGAACAACATGGCGAAGCAACAAGGCGATCTCCTCGAAGGCAACCTGCTGCCACGTTGATATAAACGGATTGTTTCAAGGTGAAGAAAAAAACAACTACTTGCTATACTTACATTTACATTTGGTCATTGATTGGACGCTTTTATCCAAAGCGACTTACAAGGTGAAGACAGGGTTCATCACAACATCCCTGAAGTAATGAGGGTTAAAGGTCTTGCTCAAGGACCCACATTGGTAACTTCAGTGGATCTGGGATTTGAACCGCCAACCTTCAGATTGATAACCCAACACCCTAACCACTGAGCTACCGCGCCTGTCTTTAATCCATACCAGATGGATTAAAGACAGGAAAACATAAATATAACTCTAAATTTATATTTTTTCAAACACTGCACCTTTAAACGGCAACAATGACAAGACATTAATGAACCCATCTTTACTGCCCTCATTAAACCTCTAGTAAACGCTGCTCCCACCCACTGAATGATTCTGTCTTCATTGCATCCAGTGAGGATAAGACGACTCCTGACCTTAACGAGTTTATATTGAATTGGAATGTTGATTGTGAGCCAGATCAGATCAAATTAAACGTTGTCACAGTTTAAGATGGATTGGATTTATTTAATGTTCAAAGAACCAAACAGACGTGGAACGTGTTAGATTCAAAGATTACGGCCAGCTCTGAAACTGGAGACGAAATGGTTGTGAATAACGTTACACATTAACTCATCGTAGCTACAATAAAGAAGAGTTAAATAGCATTCTATAAAGTTAATAAACATACGAGGGTTGTTGACTTACACAGGGACGTTAAAAAGAAGCATGATTCAGCAGCCGGAAATCATGGGTCTATTATATTAGCACATTAGTTTTGAGTTTCTGATAGATGTGAAATATAAAAGGATGATTCAGGGCTTGGTTGCAAAGATGACCACTGACTGTTAAAACTCTAAAGAGAGGAAGTTCAACTTCCCACAAACCCCCCTGTAAATAGGTTGCTGAAAAGAAGTGTACTTCATTGCACATGTAACAGAGAAAAACACTGAATGTGAGTTTGACGTTTGAAAAAAAAAGTGTTTTTATTACTCTGTTCTTATAATAAACACAAAAAATGAACATGAAAAAATAATTCTAATCTGTAACCTTGGACTAGGATTAAGCAAAGGGTGTGTGTGTGTCTCATCAGAGCCACGGGACAGACGTTTGAGGTCATTAAAACGTCGTAAAGAGAAACAGGATGGTCGTTACTCACCGTCAAAGTCCAGTTAATGCAGGGGATTTTACTCTGCAGTCTGAGAACATACATCAGAAAGAAGATGAGGAAGGTGAAGAAGAACCACAGCGTCACCACCTCAAAGAACCGAGCAGCAGAATAATCTATCCAATGGGGGGCGCAGGTGATGCACAAGAAAGCAATCAAGAGCACCACCTAAAGACAAAACACATACCATACAGAAAATTCTCAAAACAGCAGGACTTTAAATTCAGTTCATTATTAATGACCCGGGTCTCATCACTGCAGTAAACCACCGACCACTACCAACTGCTGACAGATGGGGGCAGTAGAGAGACAACTCAATGCTCATTCTGGTTGAAATCAGACCTGAAATCTCATTCTAAAAGAAGTAACTACAGGTACATCTGTACAATCCATCCATTATTTTCTGCTTTATCCTATATTGGGGTCGCGGGGGGGGGGTTCCCCATGCCCATCTAGGGGAGAACGTTTCAGGCGCTGGCCAGATACACCCAGGACAGGGCGCCAATCTATCACTGGGCAGACACTCACTCACACAGACACGCACACATACACACTCTATATGGGGCAATTTGGAGAACTCAATTGACTTAAGGGGAGGCATGGTGGCTTAGTGTTTAGCATGTTCTCCTCTCAGCACTAGGGATTCTCGGTTCAAATCCCCATCTGGGTGGAGTTTCCATGTTCTCCCCGTGTCTGCGTGGGTTTCCTCCGGGTTCTCCGGTTTCCTCCCACAGTCCAAAAACATGGATTATGTCAATTGAGTTCTCCAAATCGCCCCATATAGAGTGTGCCTGCTTGAGTGAGTGTGTGCCCAGCGATGGATTAGCACCCTGTCCTGGGTGTATCTGCCCAGCGCCCGAAACGTTCACCCCTGGATGGGCATGGGGAACCCCCCCCCCCCCCGCGACCCTAATAGAGGATAAAGCGGAAGATAATGGATGAATGAATGAATGAATTGACTTGATCCATGTTTTTGGACCGTGGGAGGAAACCGGAGAACCTGGAGGAAACCCACACGGACACGGGGAGAACATTGAAACTCCACCCAGATGGGGATTCGAACCTGGAATCCCTAGTGCTGAGAGGAGAACATGCCAAACCACTAAGCCACCGTGCAATATTTAGGTGAATTTAAGTGCGTTATTCCAACGTTGTAAAACGGTTTGCTGAAGGCCACATTCTGTTCCAGGATGAGTGCACAGCGTAAGATCCATAAGATACAAATTACAGCTGCTGTGGATTAACTTAAAACTCACATAAAGCCCAGATCTCAACTCCATTTAAAAGACTTTAGAATAAATTAAAGTGTAGAATGAAAACCAGTGGAATATTCTTTAAAATGTCTGCAGGTGTGAGGTGTCGATGCACCAATTAGTTCATACAAAACTACTTACACTTACATACGAACACATTTAAAGCTATTAAAAGATATGAAACAAAACGTAGATCATACCTGCACCCATTGTTAAATGGATTTAATATAATTATGTGCTTTATTGAGTGTAGAAGTTTTCGGGTGTCATTTCCTCACCACTTGTGCGAGTTGCAGTAAGCCGTTATATGTGCGGCAGTAACCGGTGTTTAGAAAGCCTCCATCCCCGCCGCCGCTGCTGCTTGTGATGGCGGTGGTGGTGGTGGTGGTTCTTACGGTCGTCTGGGACATTTTTCTGAGTTAAAGCGAACAGTTCGCGTCTTCTTCGTTAAACGGACTTTCTCTCAGTCAGAGTGCAAGTTCCTTTTTTAGTATCAAACAATTTTGGGCGTAACAGCGGCTGTATGCCAAATACAGTCTTCATAACTATGTACTCGCCCTAAAAGCCCTGAACTGGTCGCAATGTACGCCCACCTTAGTGGACTACGTTTAGTGTAATGAGACACGACAGCATGGGTGGGATTTTCCATTGTAAACACAGTTGCTACGCTTAACGATTACCGACCCGCTGCGGAAAAAAATCTATTTAATAAACTTTAAGGAACAAATTTCACTACTTATGTTATATTAACTTTCACTTAACAACGCCGTTTTATAAACTAAAGTCGAATGAGTTCCCTGCCGTTATCAAACTTGTCAAATTAATATATTTAAATTTTAGCCGAGGCTTAGTGCTTTAGCATGTTCTCCTCTCAGCACTAGGGATTCCCGGTTCGAATCCCCATCTGGGTGGAGTTTCCATGTTCTCCCCGTGTCCACGTGGGTTTCCTCCGGGTTCTCCGGTTTCCTCCCACAGTCAATTGAGTTCTCCAAATTGCCCCATATAGAGTGTGTGAGTGTGCCCAGTGATAGATTGCCCCCTGTCCTGGGTGTATCTAGCCCAGCGCCCGAAACGTTCTCCCCTGGATGGGCATGGGAACCCCCCCCTCCCCGCGACCCTAATATAGGATAAAGCAGAAGATAATGGATTAATGAATTTAGCCGAGGCCTTTTTTTTAGACTATGTCAAAAATACTTAAAATAAAAAAAAACAATCATCTGTAAATACAATCAAATAAAAAATAAATGACTTGTTTATATTCGTTATGTATATACATTATAAAGGAAAGTCCTACACTGATGCCATTAAGGCCCTTGTTATTCCTAAACACGGTGGGAGTGTTCATCTGTTGGGTCAAGTCACTCGTCGACTTTACTAATGGTCCTCACAAATCCAGAACCTAAATCACAACCCACATTCCACAGGATGGAATAAGACATCTGAGATGTGTCTAAAGGCCAAATGACTCCTTAAAGACATAACACGTCATACCATTTATTGTATTTGAATGAGATATGCACTATATTTGCAACAGTAAGTCAAAACCCAGCCGTGCCATGTACATAAACATAATAAACACAACTCCAAAACCATGAAATTTAACATCGTATAAAGACCTGACTCACAATCATCCGGATTCATAGCAGTAAAGCTAGAGTTTCGACTCTTGGAGAGTAAAATCTGAAAATCTCTAATAAGAGTTTTCAGTCTTACCTTGTTACACAGTGTTATTGTGAAGTGCACTTTGTTAACAGATATAAAGTCATGCTAGAACACGAACTGGCTGCCAAGTTTTAAATATATAGAAATGTATTACTCAGAAAATTGATCAGGATGCTACACATGGTATTCAAGTCATATCTGGTTCTGTGGTTCTCTGAAAGTATCCGACTGTTTGTTTTTAATCCGTCCTAAAGCCCTGAACCCATGTTTTTATTGAATAGGAAGTTAAAGGAATATACATGTGTGTGTAGTGATGGTGAGTCAGATGTCAGCAGTCTGCATTTTAACAGACTTAACCCTCCAGATGCCTCACACAACCATTTTTAGACTCATGTGGAACAGAGACATGACGCTCCAGCACTTCAGGTTTCTTCTGCTCCCACTGGTCTGCTGCTCAGGTAACATCAACCCCAGGTTTTGTTCTGAAATACTTGCCAATAATAAAGTAATGTATCTAAATTACACTAGATAAATGTTAAATATTATCGACTGGTGCAGATATCGACAGTATTTTTGACTCTTAATCATTTTTCTCAATTAGCTTCATGGGCGTTCGAGGAAACCTGGTCCATTCAGGTTCAGACGGATGTCCGAACCATCGAAGGTTACCCTGCGGTGCTGCCCTGCTCCTTCACACACCCCCACCACAGCATACATGCCTCAATGAACGTGGTGTGGCGGTTAGGCCATACTCACAGCAGCACTGAGTTGTTCCGTTGTTCCAGCCGTAATGGCAGCCAAGAGTGCCAGACCGAACCGGATCAGGACCAACGGTACCGTCTGGAGGGAAACCACAGACAGCATGACCTGTCCCTGCGCATTAGCAGCACCGCCCTGCAGGACAGTGGCCGATACTTCTGTCGCGTGGAACTGCCTGATCAACCACACGCTAACTACGAAAACAAGATCGGGACTCATCTCAGGGTGGAAGGTAGCTACGAAATAGTTCTTGTTCATTTGATTGAGCTTTTCATTTGCTAAGTTGTTTTTTTCACATTATGAATTTAGTTTAGTTCAGTTAAGCTCTCTAGCTTAGTTTATCTTAGTAATTAAAATTTATATAACATACAAACTAAATAAATAGAAGCTGAATGTTAGCTTGCTGTGAATCTCATAAACCTTCTTAATAAGTCAGTATATTAATAGTAACATTACCGTAGTGATAAATACTAAAATCGTTAAAACATGAAAATTTACAAATGTTTTTTTCTTTTTTGTCTTTGTGGAAGTACAATTTTAACTAAACACTAGTTTACACTTCTTTTTTCAGGAACAATTAATCTGAACATTGTTAACCTTTTTTTATCACCTTATGGGAACTTTTGGGGGCAGTTGGGCAGAAGCTTGCTCTGAACTAGTTGTTTAAAAAAAAAGTTAGCTATGACGTAGCTGTATGTTTTAATTATCTGCTCGGGTAACTCATTTGAATATTTTTGTTTAAATTCAGCTCCACCGCAGATCTTAAAAGTGTCTATAGTGGGCAGTGTAGACACACATCTAAAAGCCCTTTGTCGGGTTCAGGGGTCTCCTCTGCCTGATGTCCAGTGGACGAATTTGGATAAGGTTCTGGACGGAGACAGTGGTCCTCCGCTTTTACAGCGTGGTCTGGATCAGCATCGCATCACCAGCCAGCTGCTGGAGGTCCATCCAGGAGGACAGTACACCTGCACGGCCTCCAACCCGCTTGGCAAGGACCAGGCCAGCCTCTACATCCTTCCCCTAAGTCCTGAAATGTCCCACACTCTGAAAGGTCCCACCATGACTGTACCGTTGCTGCTCGGGGTAGCTTTAGCAGCTAAAGCCCTTCTGTTTCTGAGTGTGGCGGTTTGGCTTATTAAGGGGAACATCAAAGCTGCTGTTTAACATTACTAACAGAAAAGAGTTCAATCCATTTACCCGTTTTCATATGTTTGACAACATAAGGTGTCCTACTTCAGCTTATATATTAGATATATTCAGCTTATAATTATATATAAATTAGATATGCATATATTAGAGTCTATTTTAATAATATAACGTTGGAAAAGGTGGTTTGTTCCATAGTCTTCCATACATCACACAAAATCATGGAGGGAAGAGAAGAATGAAATCAAAGAGGTTTTCTATTAAAATGCACTTAAAAATTAACAAATCATTCCGATGTATTTCACTACTTTACTGATGAGTTAAGAAGAAAGTAAACTTTCTCTCTCTCTCTCTCTCTCTCTCTCTCTCTCTCTCACACACACACACACACACACACACACACACACACACAAGGTTAAAACTTGCACAGCGTCTTCCTGCAACAGATACATTTAAAGACCAAACAAAGATATCACTGGACCTTCTCAAGGTCAGAGAGGCACAATGTCGCAATTAAATCTTCTAAAATTATTATTTAAAAAAAATGTAAATAAAAAAAACACAAGTATTTTCACCAGCAATAACATTATAATCATGTTGCTGTTGCATGAGGTCCTCAGTTATAAGACCTCCTTAATCCTCCTTAGAGAACATACTTTAAAAATTTTCCCCTGATGTTAATTATAATTTCTTAATAAGTTAATAAGTTAATTCTTAATAAGTCATTTCTTGCTTTCTTTAACTTAACTTAAAATATCAACAGTTATTTTCTTCTACACAGGTCACATTTCATACTTGTTTTTATTATTTAAAATTGTAAAACTGTGGAGATCTTTTTAAACTTCTGCAGATTGATATATTTAAATAAATGTTTAGATTGTTTTGGGTTTAGTTGAAAACCTACAGAACACTGCATGCATGTCCCGATCTAACACGGTTTTGGATCCGGGGTGCAAACTTTTCCATAGTGTGTGTTTTACAAATGTTTGGAGACTGAAACAAAAAAAAATTCTCATACGTGCAACAAAGTCTTTGGATGACACTTTATTTATTGATAGAATACAGATGATAAACAGAAAAGACAGAAATGTATTATATAATCTCAGTGACAATAAAAGCATTAAAATCTGATTAAACTCTGTTTACTAAACATCTCTGCTTTGTACATTTGCTTATAAACGCAACATAAACTATTTACAACGATAGAGATCAAGCTAGCTTGCTAAATCATAAATAATTGGACTGCTGAAGTAATTACATCAAGCACATTAAAAAAAAAAACTTGATCTTTGTCTTTGATCAAGTTATTAACCAGCAACCATACTACCTGCTTTAGCTAAACTAGCATGAATAACAGTTAGCCAAGTGCTACATGTTAGCATTAGTGACTGTGGTCTATCCCGTCATTTTTCCGTCCATTTCTACATTATTGAGCATGAAATCAGTCAGCGGCTGAGAGAGTATTCAATTAGAAGCCTTTATTACTGTGTCATCAGGTTTAGTGTTAATGTTTATTTACTTAAACGACATCACATTTTAATAAAATTAAAAGAAAAAGTAGAATAAGATTATTAAGAAATGTCATTAATTAATAGATGATATGGATGTAAACTGATATCCAAATGAGCTCTCTTTAAAGAGCAAGTTGTAAAAAAAAAAAAAAAACAAGACTATTTTATAAGACAATTTCTATTATAACATGATGTGTGACTATTATTAATAAACAAATCAGTTAGTAAATCAAAGACAAACAAATAGAGATTATAGATGTTTCAGTTTTAGTTTATAATTAAGTTTTTATTTCAATAATTAAATTGTGTTTATAAACCTATTTTGTGTCATACATGTTTTTAATTATGTCACTAAGAGACACAATATAAAATAAAAGCTGTTTTATTTAAACGAATGAAAAAAATAAATAGATTTTACATTTAGGATGAAAATAAAATTTAAAAATTTAAATATATCAAATTTTCAGTTTGTTGCTCTTTCAGTTTAACTAATAATTAATCATCTCCAATATTAAATAATTATTGCCAATTTTTTTCCAAACCATTTTTAAAAAATCTAGTTTAGATTTAAGATTTTTAAAATTAAACAAAGATCGTGTTGGTTGGTTAATTTTGTGTCTATAACCATTATAATATTATTTTTTTCAGTGTAAATAAAACCCCAGCCACCATTTACCATATTATTTTAATATTTAATTATTATTTATTTTTATTTAAAAATAAAATCATAAAGGAGGATTTAATGTTAAAGTTTAAAGATTTGCTGGATTTTGGCCAATCTCGTGATTAATGAATTATCATATATCAAATTTATTTATAATATAATTTAAAATGAACTGTTATTCTTTAGAATATTTAATTCTTACAAACTCAGGGTGTTGACTGAGTGCCAATCACAACTTTTCTAAACAATTCTCTCTTTTTTTTTGTTTTTTTGATTTGGTTAAACATAACTATGGAAACATGCTGGGAATCTGTGGGGTGGCGCTGCTCCAACCAGTTAGGTAACCAAAGTCTGAACCAGAGTTGGTGATGGTTTTAAGAAGCACAGGCGCTTGGTAACACAGCGGTCTGTAGGGGCTGCAGCAGCGTGCACTGCTCCAGGTGAAGTTCTGGCTCGGATTCAGTGAGGTGTAGGTGCACAAGCCGTTTGACTTATCTGGTTGTCCGGTGGCCCAGTTGGTGTAACTAAAGCCATCAGAATTCTGCCAGTACCATGAGCTTTGGACCAGGCTCCTGCGCAGGCCAATCCACACCTCGACATCATAACCGCCGTTGATGAGGTCCTGCACCATCTTATTTTGGGCATCCAGGCTGCTTGGAGTTGTCAACGTCATGCTTTGTCCACTGCAGCTGGTAAGAGCCTCCACCCAACCCATCGTTTCATTCACCACTTTAAACACCTCGGGAACAGACACACAGCCGTTGTAGTCTGAAAAGATTTTTTTTTAAAAGTTTAAAGTTTCACTTTATAATTCAATTCATCTAATGAACCAAAAAAATAATAAAAACAAGTTTAATACATATCCTTGATAAAGTGTTAAAACCTTTCCTCCTCAAAATAAATAAATAAATGAATGGATACATTGCCTTTAATTACGGTTCTATTTAATGTCATTTCTGAAATCATCGTACAGAAACCTTTACCTGGATTGTCGTTGATCATTACGGCTGAAGATCCGTAGTGCACCCCTTGTGGTGCTTTGTCAAAGACGTACACAGCGATTTTTGTGCTTGGGTGCCAGATGACGAATGATTTGACTGTTGATGGAGTAAAAGTCATTTTAGCCCATGAGTATTGTGTGGGCCCTGTAGTAGTCATGTCGTTCCAGGTTGGAGTAGATTGACTGGTTTCAATTTTGAGTTTGGCCTTTGTTGCAGTTTCAGCTATGATTAAAACCACAGTTTCAGAACCGGATGTGCAATGCACCAAGAAGCAGCCACCGAAACGGGACGTTGGGAGAAAGTCAAACATGAGGCCGGGACGAACGAGTGTGAGAGACCCTGGGCTTGAGAGTGTGATGTTTGGATTTGAACTCTGACCTGGGTAAAAAGGAAGGGGGACAACGCTACCAGAAGTCACCTCTGTATTCACATTGTTGTTTGAAATGGTCACGGGTTGGCTTGAGGTAACAGAAAGGCGCGTGAAAGTGCTGTTAATGAAGGGGGGCACAATAAACTCGGTTCCATACGAGCTGCTGGGGCGAACCTGATGCAGGACCATGTTACACCTGCAGTTCAAAGTGTCGACACAGGGGTTGCTGATGAGCACCGCTATTTTAGCGTCAGCTGAAACGCTCAGCCAGGGATTGGGGCTTCTGAGTTGTACCATTGACATGGGATTGAGTGTATATGTTGATGGGGTGGCTCCATTTTTTTCATACACGGTGATGGTGTTGGTCTGGTTTACCGCATTAATGACCATCAGCCTGAAGTCAAAAATTAAAGGAGTGCTGGAAAAGGTGGAGCTTGCGTAGCTGGTTATCAGGGTGGTGATTTCGGTTAAATTAGGGTACGAGATGTTGTAAGTGTTGTCCAGTTTTGTCGTGGGCAGAACAACGTTGCTTTGCATGCTGGATCCACGCATGGTGACGGCCAGAACCGTGATGTTTTTGTTGCTGGTTATGTACACGGTCTGCAGAGAGACGCCGAGTTCATATTCTTCAATGCCTGAGAGAGAAACTACAATTGTGTTGCCCTGTGCAATTTGATAAGACTGAGTGAGATTGTTGTACGTGACAAAGGCCGTGGTGCCAGAGTCCATAGCTGTCATTTTCAGGTTGATGTTGACATTATTTGGGAAGTAGTAAGCAATGTTCTCCGGAAACGCTGTGATAAATTCAGTGCCAACGTCTGCCGCCTCACCTAGCAAAGCAAAACATGTTTTTACTGACATGTCTGCGGAGCACGTCCACAGCTGTGTATATTTAAAACCCATTTCCAGGGAACATTCACAACAAGAGACAAAATGCACATATTATTCAGATGTGTGTTTGTTGGACTCTATTAAAACACTACAGTCCTTAATGTGGAGTCAGCCTCAGGACATCAGCAATGTCACTCTGTAAGCTTCTCTACATGCTGAGCATTAGGGAGCATCACTTTAAGTTCAGGTGGAGTACACCTGTTCCTCAGAATTTGATTAAAATAATTTGGGCTCTGTATTGTACTGCACTATAAACTAATTATATTTAAGTCTTTAATGATTATAAGTTTATAAATGTTATAAACAAAATGCTAAAAGGCAAATAAAAATAAACTAGTTCAAATACTTTGTTGGGAGATTTATGCTTTTAACCCCAGATTCACTGTTTTAGGAAACTTCATTACCCTTTCTTGGTTTTCTCTAAATGTTTTACATTAGACAATAAATATAATATTAAGAAATAATATAAAGCAAATGTTAATATAAAAGAAAAATAAACTTGTAAATAACGAACTGAAAATCAAAGGTGACAATGTCTATCCTAAAGCAACTTAAATTTTTATTATTATTTTTTTTTTGCATTAAACAGTTTAAGGTCTTCAGGTGTAACATGTTTTATTAATAAGTGAATATAAATGAGCTCTTCTTTGTAACAAAGTCATGAAAACAGTTGTGGCTGGGGTGAAAAACGAATACTATTATCTTTATTTATAATCTTTTGATTAAATGATATAACTTTGTCACAGTGCTGCTGTTAAAACAATAAATGAATCTTTAATCTTAAATGAATGAACAGGATTATACAGAAAAGTTCAGAAGCTGCACTTACATTGAGAGAATAAAGACAGAATCAGGATGATGGGCCACATGATCATCATCTCACGAATCACACTCCTTAATCCACACTCTTTCCAGCTGCAAAGAAAATAAAGAAATTTATACTTCAGAACCTTTACAGAAATAAATACAGTCTTTACAGAGTGAAAGTATTAAATCAGGGTCTCAGTTCTAGTTCATACCAAAGGTGTTAGGGCTCTTTATGGACCATTCTCAAACTGTTCCCACAAAATTGGATGTATACAGTTGTGTGAAATGCATGGTCAGGTGTTTGATCTTATAGGACTAAATGAAAAAACCTAGATTCAATGATTAAAAAATGAGACCCCATAATCGTGTCGATACAGTATGAAAAACAGAATCATAAATCTACAGTTCAAATCACAGTTCACTAATTATACTGTTATTAAATAGTATTTTTTATATATATATATATAATCTCACAGAATAGAACTGAAGACACGACTATGATCACTGAGGTTTTAATATTAATATTTAAAATTAAACACTCGCTGTTCAGGAGAACTTGGTTCTGTTTTAGGTTTTTTTTTTTTTTTTTGGTTCTTTCACTTTTCTTGCGTCAGCTCCGGTAATCAGGCTGATTTGTTAAAGCCAGCACTGTTTTGCATTTCCTCTCTGCATGAGCTGCATTCTCTCATTTTTTTTGGTTGTGTTTACCAAATTTCACCCTGAACTTAAACCAAAGTCACATAAAAGCTGAAATAAATAAATTCAGATGAAAACACCAACAGCGTCTGCTATTTTGATTTCGTTGATGAAACTGGTTTCACTTTGTTTCAGATTTTATAATAAAAAAAGGGAAGATCTATTACTGAGTTCAGTCCTAGTGTTTTATTAAAGCTTACAAACTAAAGTAAATTCAAGATAAATCAAATAAAAACATAGACCTGTTAGGTTTTATTTAAATAATAGTAAAGATGTCACCAGTTAATATTAGGGTACTTTTATAAGAAATTGAAATCCTTAAAACAACAGCCAAAAATAAATAACCAGCCTCAGTCCTGAGGACAACACTGACCCTCCATTAGTTTAAACCACAGTGCAGAAGTAAGAACATCTGATTAGTTCAATCAGATACTGTCTCTGCTAATGAAGGAACCAGTAAATTAACAGCTGCAGGTGTTGTTATGTTGTTATGGCAGGAATTGTTAAGATAAAAGTGCACAAAAACATTCTAATAAATCATCAGTGCTAAAAATTACAACATGAACTTCATAATGAAATGAAGAGAGTGAAACTGGAATCTGAGTTCTGTTCTGGTTTGTGATTTCAGATCATTTTTTAAAACATTCTTTTTAAACATTGAGATCTTTAATATAGCAGCGTCATCACTTTCTCTCTGTTTTACAGACACATGAAAAGCTGTGAGGACTCTGTGTGAACATGTGAGTAAACATTTATTCACCAAATAAAACACTTTGATCTTTTTTGTCATTTATTATTAAAAACATTCAGTGACGCCTTCATCATTTTTTTTTTATTATTATTTTTTTTAAATACAAAAATACAGTATATAGGTATATTTCACACATCTATATACTGTATTTTTGTATTTAAAAAAATTCTCATTTTCATCTTTAAAATTTAAATTTAAATGATAACTTTAAAATTACAGGGTAATCGGGGTCCGTGACCCATAATTTCGTTCTTATCTCATGTACCACATGTGATATTAATGATAATAAAACTTTCTTGAATCTTGAATAACTTTAAAAAAAAAAGATAAAGTCTAACAAAACTAAATTTGATTTGATTAAGAAATGATTTTAAAAACTTTTATTCATTTAAACCGATATTAAATCAGAGTTCTGCAGAGTGTTATAAAGTGTTGTAGTTATAGAGTGTATATAAACACCTGGTTCATGTATGTAAATGTGAGATGATGAACTTTGCATAATTCTGATGAACTAATAATTAAACTTTTCCTGACAAACTTATTCGTTTGTTAATTTATTAGTTTAACGAACGTAACATTAAATGAAACAGAATTAATAAGCTGAATGTATGCAGTTATATGTACACACTTTACATTATACATTATTACACTCAGGATAATCTCTGGATAAATGAACGCCGTCAGTCTCAGGTTTGTTCCTCGTTATGAGGTGTTAATTAATAGATTTTAATCAAACCTGATTCAGCAGTTTAAAGTTTTTGGTGGAATTTAAGAAGTGAATGAAGAAGAGCTGGACCTACCTGCTCGAGCAGCTGCCTGACGTCCTGACCCTCTGGACTGAAGCAGAGTGAGCTGCTCGCTCCTCCAGATCACGCGCAGACGAACATTTGACTTTCAAACTGTAGAATTTTCACAGAAACTTTGCATGAGATGCTGCGCACAGGAAAAAGACTGAAACGTGTTTTGTACTTCCTGAAAGTTAAAGAAATCAAATCCAAGATGAATCCACAGCGAGTCTGGACAGTGGAACCACATTTATACACGTTGATGTCAGGTCAGGATCAGGATTCCAATTCATCCCAGCAGTGTTGAAACACACTTCCCTTTCCCTTTTTCGTCCATCACCCCGCGCTGAGGCTCTGCAGACAGGATGGGGCCTTCCACAGAGTGCTTTTAATGTGTGGATTTCCCAAAACATCATTTTCAATTCCTGTTAACTTTAGGACATGGTGCTGGAGCCTGTCCCAGCAGTTACAGGGCAAATGCACAAACACATGAAAATCCACACAGACACAGGGAGAACATACAAACAACTCACAGAAATGACAGTATCTGTTCTGCCAACAAACAGAACCCAGGACCTTCTGACTGCGACCTGCGACAAGAACCACAGCGCCACCCTGCAATAAATTTAAACACTTAAATATCATTCATTCATTCATCCATTATCTTCCGCTTTATGCTATATTAGGGTCGTGGGGGGGGGGGGTTCCTCATGCCCATCCAGGGGAGAACGTTTCGGAAGCTGGGCAGATACACCCAGGACAGGGTGCCAATCCATCGCTGAGCACACACTCACTCACACACACACACACACTCTATATGGGGCAATTTGGAGAACTCCATTGACTTGATCCATGTTTTAGGACTGTGGGAGGTAACCGGAGAACCCGGAGGAAACCCACGCGGACACGGGGAGAACATGGAAACTCCACCCTGATTGGGATTTGAACCGGGAATCCCTAGCGCTGAGAGAAGAACATGCTAAACCACTAAGCCACCGTGGCGACCCACCACTTAAATATCAAACGATTAAAATAATAAAGCATCTAATCAAACATGGTTCATTACGTTTAACATTGATTATTTTTTGTTTATTTAAAGTTTTGCTTGATGTTATTTCTTTGAATAAATGAGAGTTTGTTAAGATGTTGGGCCGTCAACCCAAAGGTTACGGGTTCTAACCTTTAAACTGAATGAAGACACCCCGGACATGACGGGGCAGACACACTGTTCCCTCAGTAACGGCTGTGATGTCAGAAAACCTGATGAAGGCGATCAGTAAATGATCAATAAGTCAAGCTTTAGATTATTTTAGCGATCAGTGATTTTTTTTTTAGAGAAACTACTTTAAATGCAGAAAGTGGAACAGTAATTAAAACAGCAGAGTGTGTGTGAGCAGCGTGTGTGTGTGTGTGTGTGTGTGTGATGCTGGAGCGTTTGGGTGGAGGACGCAGTGCACCATGGCTACATCAATTACAAGAAGCAAACAAGCGCGTCATAAGGAAATGAGCTGAGCAGGTGGAGCAGCTGCAGGCGCTGACGTCTGCGCGTTTGGTTAAAGTCTGCTGCTAATAAACCAATAAAAACACCACGCTTTACTTTCATGACAACTTTGGAATCGGCGTACTGGACACTGTCCTTAATTTGTGACAAAAACCTTAACAGCGTCCGACCACAAGGGCGTGAAACGTCTGCTGTACAGCAAGAAAATCCTGGGTTCGAATCCTCGTTAAAATGAACAAGTGTCCCAGCTCATACACATGATATAAAACTCTTACATTTCTAATAAAACTTTGTCATAATAACAGCACGCAGCGTTTTCCTGCGCGAGCACACGGCTTTAAATTCAACTTAATATTTTCATTTCATTTTGTTTAGTGCAAAAAATCTAAATGTCATAAGTCCTTTAGTCGGCCGCACGGTGGCTTAGTGGTTTAGTATGTTCGCCTCTCAGCGCTAGGGATCCCCGGTTCGAATCCCTATCTTGGTGAAGTTTCCATGTTCTCCCCGTGTCTGCGTGGGTTTCCTCCGGGTTCTCCGGTTTCCTCCCACAGTCCAAAAACATGGATCAAGTCAATTGAGTTCTCCAAATTGCCCCATATAGAGTGTGTCTGTGTGAGTGAGTGTGTGTTCAGTGATGGATTGGCGTCCTGTCCTGGGTGTATCTGCCCAGCGCCCGAAACGTTCTCCTCTGGATGGGCATGGGGAACCCCCCCCCATGAATGAAAGTCTTTAGTCTGAAGGGTGGATTTAGGTTCAGAAGTTTTTACTAAAAGTTATATTTTTGTAATCACGCCCTGCACCACCATCAGGTACCGATGTTCAACCACCATCCAAAGAGACTTAGAAATATCCCAACTTGATGGTTGGGGGTCAGAGCACAGTCTTGGCTACAGCACCCTGGAGCAGAGAGGGTTAAGGGCCTTGCTCAAGGGCCCTCAGAGCTACCATTCCACATCTGGAGCTGAATTCTTCATGTTAGTTTAATGTGTTAATGTGAATTTTTTTCTTTTTGTGCACTGCTGTGATTTCTTACTAAGAAACCCCTGCTTTAGTTGAAGTTTACATCTTCAATTTGACATTGACGTGACTGTTGGTACCAGACAGACTGGTTTTACGTTATTTTTAATATTAATAATCAGCTGAAGCTGAAACTCAGAAGGAAGCCATTCACTCTCAGAATGAATTTAACGCAGAGTCACTAAATTAACATGAAGTTTAGAAACGCATTAATTACAGCATTTATAGAAGTTTATTATAAAAGTGGCTTTACATCCCTTTAAGATCCTGAACTCTAATCATGAATACTTTCATAACCGAGGGGAGAATGAGAGGAGAGCGACGTTAATCTGATATTAAAGCTTATAAAGCGTTTCCATTCAATTTCAGAAATCCGGATTCGTTCAGAAACTGTTCTGAATCAGACGCAGAGAAACTCAGAGGAAAGCGTTTACATAAACGCCATGCAAAGCCGTCACCTGAAACCAACGCTGAGCTGGCAGCTCCCGAATGGGAACAGCAACACACACACACACACACACACACACACACACACACACACACACACACACACACACACACACACACTAACCATAAATACCACCATTATAAAATTAACCTAACCATAATCTAACCAGGCGGCAGGTGGCTTAGTGGTTTGGCATGTTCTCCTCTCAGCACTAGGGATTCCCGTTCGAATCCCCATCTGGGTGGAGTTTCCATGTTCTCCCCGTGTCCGCGTGGGTTTCCTCCGGGTTCTCCGGTTTCCTCCCACAGTCCAAAAACATGGATCAAGGTCAACTGAGTTCTCCAAATTGCCCCATATAGAGTGTGTGTGTGAGTGAGTGTGTGTTCAGTGATGGATTGGTGTCCTGTCCTGGGTGTATCTGCCCAGCGCCCGAAACGTTCTCCCCTGGATGGATCCCCCCCCCGTGACTCTAATATGGGATAAAGCTGGAGATAATGAATGAATAATCTAACCATGCAACATGATTTCATTTAAATCTGAATGATTTTCATTGTGATCAGTTTGCGATCGAAACCAATGACATCAGGTCGTCACATGCGAGTGTGTAAACACGTTATGGTCCCCACGGTGTTATAAAAACCTGTACACACGAACACACGATCTGAGGACTGTAATGACGAGGAAAGCAGGTGAGTTTGTTTTTGTTCTGCTGATGACGTCCTGCTGCCACAGAGGTGATCATCTGCCACGAGGAACCTGAGCAGGAACCATGTGCAGCTAAAGCTCTACCGTCCAAACATCCACCAACACGTCTGAGAATTCACCATGAAAACATTCTCCACTCCATTACGCCACCACCAGCCTGAACAGAGGACAGCCGGCAGACCCCGAGAAGGTTCATGTGACAGATTCTGACCCATCAGCACGGTGCCTCAGAATACGGATCATCTGAGCAGATGTTTTCAGCTCTGAGTCCTATCCCTTCTGTTCCTAACGGACAGCAGCACTCGTAAGTGTGTGTTAGTGGAAATGAAGACCATCATGAGAAACCAGAGTGGGTTCTAAAGCCTTTATGAATAATTAATAAAACTGAAAACACTGCGAACAATATCCGGAAAATCTAACTCTTTTTTTTCTATAATACTTTTTGGAGTCCCGTGTTCAGCTCGAACCCTCAGCGTCCTCTGGCGCTCGGCCCCGACACTTTCCCGCCGTCTCTGGGACGCGGTGTCTGTTTTCGTGAGCCTTTCCCTCCTCCTCCTCCTCCTCCCTCCTCCTCTCGCACCGCTCTTCCTCTTCTGCCCCTCTCTTTCTCTGCTGGCTTCCTGTGACCACAGCGCCTGATAGTTCCCAGGAGCCTGGTACCCGGGCACGCTGCGGTCCAGTTCGTCTCTGGAGAGCAGGACCCAAATGGCCGGGACGTTCCTACTTACGGTGATGCTGTCGAGCCCGGCGCCGGGTTCCAGCGGTTCCCACGTCTCCTGCAGCGTGCTGTAGACCAGGCGGGTGCACTGGTGCAGCTCTGGAACCCGTCGCTTCATGATCTCCACACACGACACCGCCTTCGAGACGCTTGGCCCCGCGCCGGAGAACACCATTTGGCGACAGATGCCGGCCTTCCGGTCCTCACCTGGCTCGAGATCCTGAGCTGCTTCCTCCCCCGTCTTCTCAGTTCCACCTTCCATGCGGCTCAACGCAAACTTCATCAGGTTGCGGATTTTGCTGCCGTCTCGAACCCGAACCACCGGCGTCCCCTCGGGGAGGTCCGTAAATGGACAAGGACACGGCTGCTCCACCACACCGGCCTTCCTGTAGTTCTCCATCAGAGCGGCAGGCTGAAGAAGAGAAACGTTTCGGGATGAAAACCGTGTGTGTTCCTCAGACAACGGCTTACAAACCAACGCTCATTAATCCCACGTTTAATCAATAAACTAATTATACCAACTATAAAATAATTATTATTATATTATTAACAAGGGCGGAACGGTGGCTTAGTGGTTTAGCATGTTCTCCTCTCAGCACTAGGATTCCCGGGTCGAATCCCCATCTGGGTGGAGTTTGCATGTTCTCCCCGTGTCCGTGTGGGTTTCCTCCGGGTTCTCCGGTTTCCTCCCACAGTCCAAAAACATGGATCAAGTCAATTGAGTTCTCCAAATTGCCCCATATAGAGTGTGTGTGTGTGTGTGAGTGAGTGTTTGTCCAGCGATAGATTGCCCCCCTGTCCTGGGTCTATCTGCCAGCGCCCGAAACGTTCTCCCCTGGATGGGCATGGGGAACCCCCCCCCCCCCCCGCGACCCTAATAGAGGATAAAGCGGAAGATAATGAATGAATGAATATTATTGACAATCATAATAACAAAACAAACTTAATAATGATAAACAAACCTTTGAACATTAGTATTATTCGTTTCTTATAAACGACATAAAATCAATTATTATAACAATTATGATACGTATAATAAAAAGTTACAACTAGAAGCATAATAAAAGTCGTGCTAACGAATTATAATTACTGACGTATTACAGACAAAATACATAGTTATAACACAACTAAAAATCATACTAAATACACAATTATTAAAGGGATATTTTATTTTGATAACTTTATTTCGACTTATTATTTTTTAGTAATTGTATTTTGTATAAATACCTTGTGCTGATGACGTTAGCTTTAGCCGGTTAGCTGCTGGGAAGATTAAATGAGATCAAAGCCTTTAAATCATTAATTCAGAAATAAAGAAAACAAAACTCGTTGCCTTGGTAACAAACACGCGTCTCATCTTCATTTTAAGTTCTTTAATTTAATTTTTTAATTATTAGATTTATTTCACAAACAGAACTGAACGATAACAGGAACCACGTGGAGCCATGTAACTTTCAAGTGCTCCGTAATTTTGTGTAGCGTTTTACCGCCCCCTGCCGGATGGGGGTGTGCAGCATTACTGTCAAAGGAAACGTAAAGTTTATATTACACAAACTCAGTGTTTAATTCTCACTTAAAAATGATTTTATAAAAACTCGAATCGAGTTCCAACGTTTAACTTTACCTTCAGAACTCAAACTAACTGAAATAATATGTTTATATGTGGATTGTTTTTGTGTAGAAAGGTCACGACCACGTCGAAATACAGAAGAGAGAATGAACATAATGAATGAAAATAATAAGTCTAAAAAATAAAGTTATCAAAATAAAATATCCCTTTAATAATTGTGTATTTAGTATGATTTTTAGTAGTGTTGTAACTATGTATTTTGTCTATAATATTTTTTGTAATATTTTATTAATAGATAGTTTATTTAGTATAACTCATACTTTACAGGATGAGCAACAGCGATGTTGTTGTGTAACCCTGATTCGGTGTTCGTCTTTAATTAAACATCGTTACGGTTGTTCTGCACAGACGTTAATAACGTGGACGTTACGTTTCGCTTTAATGTACAAATATTATAATCAATAAATCAATAAATCAATAAATCAATAAATCAATAAATCAATCAGATCGAAATCGCTTCCCGATAAGTTTCGTTTTTGTCGCCGAGTGTCGGTTTCCAAACAGCTTCGTCTTGTTTGCGGCTGCGTTTCAAATCGCGCTTTCTTGCCCTCGATAGCGTCTCACATTAAACCCTAAACTCTGCAGCACAAAGCGCTCGGTGAAGGGCTCAGTGAAGGGCTGAGGCAGCGATTCAGGACGCAGCCGAAGCTTCCGCATGTCAGCGGCGCACACTCCCTCTGCAGCGATACCGACGGCTTCAGAAGAGTTCGGTAAATTCATCTCATTTTTATATTAACAGCTTATTAAATAAACACTAATATAGTAATGTACATAACAGCCACGTTCCAGCCTGAGAATAATAATTTTATATACATTCAAAATCATTTTTCACCTTTTTTTCAATGTTTTTCACTTACTGAGATTATAATTTCTTGCTTTATTGCATTTTTTATTAGTTGTATTGTCATGTTATTATTAATAACATAATTTTATTAGTTGTATTGTCGTGTTATTATTAATAACATAATTTTATTAGTTGTATTGTCGTGTTATTATTAATAACATAATTTATTAGTTGTATTGTCGTGTTATTATTAATAACATAATTTTATTAGTTGTATTGTCGTGTTATTATTAATAACATAATTTTATTAGTTGTATTGTCGTGTTATTATTAATAACATAATTTATTAGTTGTATTGTCGTGTTATTATTAATAACATAATTTTATTAGTTGTATTGTCGTGTTATTATTAATAACATAATTTATTAGTTGTATTGTCGTGTTATTACTCTCTCTGCCTTTTCTATTGTCATTCTTGTTGAGGAGCAAAGTAAATTTTTAATTGTGCATGGAAACCTGTTTCTTAATGTATATATCACAATAAACCCCTTTAAACTTTGAAATAAAGAAACATAATGCAGGATAATGAGAGCTGGCATGGAGTCTGCATCCCAATTCATTCCACAGATGTTTAGTGGGAATTATTAAGAGTTCTTGGGATTTTAATTGAAATGTGTGACATGCTTCTGATCTAATGTCAGAAGTTTTGATCTAATATCAGGATATTATTATTATTGATCCTCCATTTTGCGTCCAAAACATAAACGACTGACGCGTTTCGTTGACTTATGAAAACGTATGAAACTGCAATTTATATCAAAATATTAAGTTTACATCGCTGTTCACAATCTAATAAACAGAACAAACTGGGTCCAAATTCAGGAAGTATGTCATCAGAAAAGTTATAAAACCGCTGCAACAAAATAAATCATCCGCCGTCATCAGATAATAATGACATTGAGGTGAAGGCTTTTTTTTGTAAAGTATACTGACCCTAGGGCGGCACGGTGTAATTTCTATCTTATGGATCTTACACTGAAGGCCGGCACGGTGGCTTAGTGGTTTAGCATGTTCTCCTCTCAGCACTAGGGATTCCTGATTCGAATCCCCATCTGGGTGGAGTTTCCATGTTCTCCCCGTGTCTGCGTGGGTTTCCTCCGGGTTCTCCGGTTTCCTCCCACAGTCCAAAAACATGGATCAAGTCAATTGAGTTCTCCAAATTGCCCCATATAGAGTGTGTCTGTGTGAGTGAGTGTGTGTCCAGCGATAGATTGGCACCCTGTCCTGGGTGTATCTGCCCAAGGCCCGAAACTTTCTCCCCTGGATGGGCATGGGGAACCCCCCCACGACCCTAATAGAGGATAAAGCTGAAGATAATGGATGGATGGACTGACCTTGATTTTTGTCTGACAGCTGGGCGTGTGGCATTATGGGAGTTCAGGGACTGCAGGGTTTCATCGAGAGCTCGGAGGACTTGTTGAAGCCGCGCTTCTTTATGGAGAACAAGCTCATCATCGACGGTTCCAGCCTGTACTATCACATTTACCTGAAGTCCCACCTGGATCAGGTGCACGGTGGAGATTACGACGGCTTTGTGAGTCTGGTGAAGCACTTCTTCAAAACGCTGAAGATCTGCAGGATCAAGCCGTACGTGGTGCTGGACGGCGGGGAGGACCCCAGCGGCAGGAAGTTCAGCACCCTGAAGACTCGGTCTCAGGAACGGATTCGGAGGGCCAACGCTCTGTCTCAGGGCAGACCCGGAGAGGTCATCCCCATTTTAGTTAAATCCATCTTCGTGCAGGTCCTGCGGAAGATCAAAGTGCCTTTCGTTCAGTGTTTCGGGGAGGCGGACTGGGAGATCGCCGCTCTGGCGAACGAGTGGAACTGTCCCGTTCTGTCCAGCGACAGTGACTTTTACATCTACTGCAACAAGGGTGGATTCCTGCCCCTCGCTCACTTCCAGTGGCACAGGGTGGACGTGCTGAGGGGCACCAACCAAAAATTCATCCACACCAAGTGGTTTGGCTTCAAGAACCTCTGTGAACATTACAACATCCAGAACAAAGCTCTGCTCTCACTCTTTGCCACCATTCTGGGCAACGATTACATTAAAATCAACAAGGCCAAGTTCCCATACTGGTCCAGGTACTCCTGCAGAGCGGGACACGCCGCCGTGGTGGACGGCGTACTGGTTTGGTTGTCGGCTTTTCCCAGTCTGAGAAAGGCCATAGACGCACTCCTGAAACACGCCCAAAGCACATCGGATGAGCGCCGGGACGCCCTGTATCAGGGAGCATCAGTCTACCTCCTCAAACCCAGCTCTATATCACGGTTCTTCCTGGGCGGGGAACCTCCAAGCAGAACCCCCGGGTTTTACCAGAACCTTCCAGAATGGAGCCTAAAGCCTTTTGCGGAGGGGAAGTTAAACTCCAACCTGATCGACGTCCTGAACCTGCAGCGGGTCATTTTAAACTTCCAGGTGGAGGATTCCCAGCGCCGCAGCAGCAGCGAGACGTCTCGGGTCATAAGGCAGGTGACGTACGGCGTGCTGCTGTGTCGACGGACGGGACCGCGGGCCGGCGCGCATGGAGCCACCGCCGCAGAACGGCAGAACTCCGTGGAGGAATACAGCAGAGAGGAACTAAAGCTGAGCAGCTTCATGGTTCCTGCTGTTCCTTCAAAACACATCGACCTGGACTCACTGTGGGAGGTGAAGAGCTTCACAGGGTCTTCAGTCTTCTTTGGATTAAAAATAACAATAAAATAAAAGTTTATTGATGGGGGAACAGATCAGTCACTGTGTTCGGGTTTTCTGTTCCAGACGCCGCAGCCTTTGCGTCTGCAGGTTCTGCTAGAGGCTCTGTGTGTGACCGCCGAACCCGAGGCCTTACTCGTCCCTAAACATCTGCACCTCCCCGTATGTGACATGTTTCTGGATTAAACATGCTCAGCCTGAGCCGAAAGCAGAGATGTTCTGGGCTCTGCTGATCGTCCTGGTGTGTGGAGAACTGTCCCGGTCCAAAAAAAAGGACCAAGGTAACCAACCTGGCAGGAGGGAGGAACCATAAAAACCACATTTAATACAGAAGGATGCAGACAGGACACTAAGAGCGTTCTGGAAGCTGGGACTGTCCCAGAGACAGAGGAACTAAGATTAAAGACTTCAAACACCAGAACTAAAAACAAGTCCAATATTATAGAACTGTTAGTCTTGAGGTTTTACACCCAGGAGCTGGGATAGGCTCCAGCCTTCAGACGTAACCCTTTTGATCTGGTGCTTTTTTGCAGATGTGCTCAACGTGGTCTCGAGACTGAAGGGCCTGAAGAAGCGGAAGAGTAAGGTGGTGGTGCTGGATCTGGAACTGGTTCACGTCTACGCTCAGTGGCAGAGCTGCTTAAAGGAGAGCTATGTTCTCAACCAACTGCTGAAGAGCCCCGTGCAGGAACCTGAATTATCACGGTACCGTCATTTAATGGTTCTGTTATTTATCGAAAAATAAACATGACTCTCCATCAGAGCGACTGAACCGCTCGCTGCTGAGCAGAGGTCTGACCACAGCATGTAACGGGCAGAACCTAAACTTTAGACCCTTGGTTGGTTCTGATTTGGTTAGTGGAGGAGGGTGAACCTCCTACAGAACGCAGTGCAGACTTCAAAACCCAGGTCCAAACGTCGGTTTGATTTCACGCAGAATAAGTGACACGGTCGCAGCTTCTGCTGAAGGTCAGAGGTTACAGCGATTGGTTTGCTGAACGTCCAGCTGACGGTGGATTCCTCTCTGCAGGTCGTACTGCGGTTCTCTGGTGCACACTCTGGCGCACCAGCTGATGAAAGGCACGGAACCCGAGTCTTACCTCAGTGGGACGTCCTCTGCCATCGGGCTTTACCGAAAGCTGCGGGCGGCGGTGGAGAGCGAGCTGGACGAGGCCTCGGTGACGAGGATCAGAACCAGATCAGCGGCGCAGGGAGACCAGGAGAGTCCGGTGGAGGAACTCGGAGAGAAGTTCCAGCATCTCATGAAGGGGACAGAGACGATGGAGGAGAACGTTCCGAGTAAGATGAAGGGTTTGGACACTGAGGAGGACTGCGACATTCGCACCAGGCACAAAAAGAAGCGCAGGGTCCGCAACAAAGGCAAATTAAAAGAAACACAGGCTCGTCAGCTGGCAGGGCGGCGTTAATTAACATCACGCTCATGATTCTTCACCATCGATTTACTTCATACTGATAACGAGCTCAGCGCAGATCCCACAGGTTTGGTATGTTCTTCCATAAATAGACAAACACAAGGGCTGTGATTTTAAAGTGGGGTTAGAGACCATGAACCAAATCCATGAACGCTTTTATTTATTCTGATAAATTAAAGACGTCCACCATTTAAATCATGAATAAATACTAAATTAATAAAGTAGCATTAAATACCATTACAGCATTTCACAATTCCCTGTTTGTAAATAAGTCAGTATTTAAATTCAGTAAGTGTTCACTGAGGAACCAGGACAGTCCCCACATTAGTTCCTCTTTTCTAAAGGGGTTCTTTTAAGAAACCCTAAGCTAGTGCACTTTGCAGTGAGTGACAGAAGACAGAACCAGCAGGTGTTCATGTAAAAACACCTCGATTTAATCTCTAAACTGTATTTTAATCATTATGTCCAGTTTTTACTAAAACTTCAGAACATGAAAACTCTTTATCCGCGCAGTGTTTATACAAAATTTAATTTAATCCACTCGGTCAGTCGGGTATAAATTTAAATCTGATCATGAAAATGAAGAAACGCCGAGAATAAATTAAATGTTTTTAAATTTGTATGAAAGAAGTGCAGTTTTTTTAACTTACGGAATGTTATTGTAGTTCTGGAGCCCTCTGCTGTTCAAGCTGTGGAACTGCATGCCAATTATTCAGCACTTTAAACAGATTTACCGTCAGCAAAGTGTTTCAATCGAATTTATAATAAACTTATTTTCTGATTTGGCTTCACTATTTACATGATGCGCTGTAAACTATTTTTAAATTGTTAATTGTTTAAATAAATTTTTTTCATTAAAATGTATTTGCTAATATTTCTTATTATAGTCAGATGCAAAAGTTTGGTCTTTGGTGAAATTGTGTTGGGAATAAAAAAATGCATAGTGTGTGTGTGTGTGAGTGTGTGTGAGTGTGTGTTGAGGGGGTTCCTATATCTGGTAATGGAGTGCATCAGTGTGTGTTCTCTGTTGGATTCTCATTTTCAAATCGCTGAAACAAACACAAGTTTAAAGACTTGTAGAAATTTTTAATATACAGTTATGTTCTGAAATAAACAGACGATCAGTTTTAATTGTGCATAACACAAAATAAATTAAATATCTTTTAAAAAAAAACAAAAAGAACCCCTCATTCCATAAACAGGTAAGAGAACGAGAGGTGGAGGAGGATGTCCAGCAGTGGACGGTGATCTGCACGTGAGGGCGGGGGGGGGGGGGACATAAGTTCAGTGTACGGTTCCTCAATATGAAGAAAGGCATGTGGAACTGGGACGAACGAGAACCACAGAGGTGCACGCCAATCATCACCACCACCGCTCACTGGAACTAGAACTAACATTCGCTCTTCAGAAGGTTCCTCCAGGTTTATGGTTCCTGGTTTTTGGTTCCTGCTGAATTCAGAGCGGTTTAGTGACCGATGCAGGGGATCATCATGTAAACGTTGCATCAGCACCCGGTTCATCCCGCGCACCCCAAACAAACAGCTGATTTTCACGGATTAGGTGGTTGATAAAACCTCAGAACATTATGAAGATGTTTGATCATTGTTTCTGAAAGATTAAACTCCGCCCCCAAACCAACCGCAAGCATTCTGAAGAGTTACAGAGAAGAAAAGAAGGTGAACTGCACTAACCAATCACAAACCCTGGCCTTGTAAACTAACGCCCCACTGTGAGATCACAGATCTTCGAGAACCCAAACTGAACAGTCACACTGATTCCAGATCAGTCATGGCAACGTGGTCAGCGTTCATCTGGATGAACCTCTCTGAACCACATTCACCCGACTTTACATTCACTGTGCTCAGCTCTGAGATCCTCAGGACCCCAAACTATCGTAAACAGCCCCCCGCAGGGGTAACACAGCAGGGGTAACACCGCAGGGGTAACACTGGATCTGGCCTCAGTTTAAATAAATGCAAGTCTGAATTAAGAGCTGATCTGTGAAACTTCAATCTTCATCCACTCATGATGTTAACTTCTTACACACACACACACACACACACACACACACACACACACACACTAATCCACCCACAGCAGTGAGGAACCTGGAGAAGGGCCACGTTGAAGAACCTCTTACTCCTGTGCGAATCTTCATCTTAAAGTAAACAATTTAATTTACAATTAAGTTATTAATTAATCAAACTGAATAAATTAGTGCAGAACACATTTACCTCTGAGAAAAGAGAGAGAGAGAGAGAGAGAGAGAGAGAGAGAGAGAGAGAGCAGTGAACAGAAAGCAAAGGGTTGCAGTTATATTATTAGATAATTGTTAAATAAATAATTAGAATCTGATTAATTGATTGTAACGTTATGAGACGATCTGAATTGATTAATTGGCAGAGGGTGGAGGTGATGATTGGCGCACCACTGATGGAGAGAATACGGTACTTCACACGTCGTTGGTCAAAACAAGAAGCTGAATTGCTCCACAAAACTACAACCAGTAAGAGCTCAGAGCGACCGGGTCGCGCAAAAATAATTAAAAAAAACTAAACGAAGGCCAACAGAACGAAGAAAGAAAGAAAGACGGCGCGAGCCGCAGAATCCCATCACCTCTCCTCCACCGGACTCCGGCGAGGACCGGCGCGGCCGGACCCGTCCACGGTCCGACCCTCTCCTGTGTCGGGGTTCCCCCTTAAAGACCTCCACCCCGTCCCGCTCCACGTCCCAGTGCAAATCCAATAAACCCAGAAACCTTCCCTGCTCCCAGAGCGGCAGTTCATCAGGGACGCTGCTCGTCATACGTCCTGGAACGCGTCCTTCTCCGTCCTCAGGCTTCCTCTCCACCGCTCCAGGACCTTTATGAGCTCGGACACCACGCAGACGGAGGAGGTCAGGCCGATCAGGAACAGGAGATCTGCGATCAGATGAACGGTCGGTTAAAGAGCCGAGAACACGAGAGAACCCGCCGCGCCGGGACGCGGTATTAAAGACGGTGAGACTTACCCAGAATGCTCAGGCTCTCCGTCTGAAACACGGACTGCAGCGGAGGGAAGTAGATGACCAGCAGCTGACCCATAATGGAGGCCAGAACAGCGTAACAGAACGTCCTGTTACTGCACAGACCCATCTCGTGTATCATACGGGTCTGAGCGAGCGAGCGAGCGAGAGAGAGAGAGACAGAGACAGAGAGAGAGACAGAGACAGACACCGTTACTCTGCAGTCAACACTTTCTGCATCCTAATCATGAGGGTGCACAAACTTTTGCATGCGTACCTGTGAACGAGAGCTGAGGGCGTTGAACATATCGAAGAAGACGAAGCACGTGAAGGTCATGGTGGTGTCACGTGGTGTGATCTCATTGTCCCGCAGCTGCACACACACACACACACACACACACACACACACACACCTTCATCTTTATCCGATGTAAATAAATGCTCACATCTTCATACGAGGTAACTCAGAGTCATGTGACGTACCTCTCTCCAGAAGACGAACAGCGTCCCGCAGACGATGATGAAGGACGAGACGAGCACCTTGACGATCAGGCTGCGGGTGAGGATGCTGTCCCGCACGTTCCGGGGAGGTTTCCTAATCACGTCTCCATCCACAGGCTCCACCCCCAAACTGCAGGAGAGGTCCAAAAGTAAAATCAGACACATCGACCCTCAAAACCGGCCTCACTGAGAGTCACAGAACATCACAGAACATTACAGAACATCACAGAACATCACAGAACATCACTGATATTTACAGAAATGTTTTTAGTCACAGTGTAAATGTATTATTTTTCATAAAACAGCGATCTAACAAACAAAGGGCTTCTGCGTCAAACATAAACCTTTGAAACAACATGCTGCTAAGGCAGGTCCTTCTCAAATAGTGCGGTGCCTGGGGGGGGGGGGGACATAACAAGAAATTACAGAGCAAGTGATATTAAGTGTACTGAACAAACCCTCAAATTAATGAAGCTGTCGCATAAAGACATTCCACCCCGATCAATTAAAGACATTCCGATCACGCTGATGAGCGCTTGAGTTTTTTTTTTTTTTTTAATCGTAAACGTGACGCAGAGCCAGCGATCATCTCGCTTTATGAAACTACATCAGAAAAGCTGAGCTGCAAAACGGCGAGCTGGAGACATCAGTTCTGACTTCATTATTTTGATTAAAAAAAAAAATGTTGATTATTATTATTTATTGATTTCACTTAATATTTTCAGTATCAAATGCAGTCAGTTCAAAAATGTTTCCAGTTTAAATCAAGATTTCATTCGTTTCTGTTACAAAGTAAAAAACAAAGTTAATAAACTGATTCTTTGTTCTCAGTTGATCTCTATTTCTTTCTTTTTTGTTTTCTTTATTGTTAATAAGGAGGCATTGTTATAATAGAGCTAAACTTAGAACAAATTTATAGACAAATCATACTACAGTGGGCGTGTCAAAATACTTTTTCATCCCATTTTGTCATGTGCGGGGGGGGGGGGACGCAAAACGTTTTCTTCTTCCTAGGGGGGCTTAACAGAAAATAATTGAGAATCACTGTACTAAGGTATGTGTGTGTGTGTGTGTGTGTGTGTGTGTGTGTGTATGACCTCTGAGCAGGTGGCCCGTCCATGATGATGTTGATCCAGAGGATCTGCATGGCGTTCAGAGGGTTTGGGAAGTTCATCAGCGTGGCCAGAGAGATGAGCGCCAGCGCCGCGATGCTCCTGAGAACCACAGATCTGCGTTAGAGGAACCATGAGGGGTTCAGGATAACCAACAGGAGGCGACAGACTCACGTGCTGAGCTGAAAGCGCACAAAGTTCTTGATGTTGTTGTAGATGCCTTTCCCCTCCTCGATCGCCGACCTGCAAACAAACACGGAGCCGAGTGAGGGTCCTGCACGCGCTCGCCGCCAGGTCCTACGGCACGCCGCTCCGGCCTCTCACGCACATGATGGTCTGAAAGTCGTCATCCACCAGGATCATGTCCGCCGCCTCCTTACACACGTCAGTGCCCGTCTGCCCCATCGCCACGCCGATGTCGGCCGCTCGCAGAGCCACGGCGTCGTTCACCCCGTCACCCGTCATCGCCACCACCGCGCCGATGTTCTGCAGAGACTGCGCTCCCCAAAATAACAACAAACGCTTCGTTTTTATTTACTATTATTAACTCTAATTATACGATGCTTCTCATATACTCTAATTAATTTTAAGGTTTGTTAATGTGTCAATTACATTGATAATTATTGCAATTATAGTTTTCTCACCTTGACGATTTTGAGTTTGTGTCGAGGACTCGCTCTGTAAAACACCACCGTCTGCACACACACATACACACACACACACACACACACACAAAAGAGAGAGAGAGAGAGGGTGAGAGAGAGAGGAAGACATATTAGTATAGAGATCCTGATGGAGTGCTCTGTGAGTTCTTGGGGTGAGGTTCTTACTCTTGAGACGATCTGTGATAGTTCCTGAATGTCCATCGTGTCCACCTCGTCTCCTGATAAACTCTGACATCCTTTAGTGTACAGACCCAATCGATTCGCTTAACGAAGAGCAAATTCATTTATTACATGAGTGTGGAGTCATTCAGAATCTCACAATTATTCATTCATTCATTCATTATCTCCTGCTTTATCCTCTATTAGGGTCGGGGGGGGTTCCCCATGCCCATCCAGGGAAGAACGTTTCGGGCGCTGGGCAGATACACCCAGGACAGGGCGCCAACCTATCGCTGGGCACACACTCACTCCCACACAAACACTCTCTATGGGGCAATTTGGAGAATTCAATTGACTTGATCCATGTTTTGGGACTGTGGGAGGAAACCGGAGAACCCGGAGGAAACCCATGTGGACACGGGGAGAACATGGAAACTCCATCCAGATGGGGATTCGAACCGGGAATCCCTAGTGCCGAGAGGAGAACATGCTAAACCACTAAGCCACCGTGCCACCCATCATCATCATTATTATTATTATTATTAATATATTTAAAATCATCTGTTGTCTAAAAGTGAACAGCTTTCATCTCTGATGTGAATCAAACCTCTTTATTCTGATATATTTTTTTTATTTATCCTCATGTTGATTCATGAGCAGTATATAAATCTGTATATTGTAAATCATTAGTATGAACACTGATGATTTTTGTTAATTAAATAAATAATTATATAATCCCGTAGCTCTGTTTCTGTCTTTAATCTTAAACATTGTTCGTGTTCGTGTTTTGGTTTTCTCACCGATGGCCACCGCCGTCTCCTGCGAGTCTCCCGTGATCATTTTGACCGACACGCCGGAGCTGATGAGCGTCGCCACCGCCCCCTTCACACCCGTCTTCGGGGGGTCGATGATGCCGACCAGCCCAAGAAACGTCAGCGCTCCTTTCTCAGAGCCAGAGGCAAACGCCAGCACTGAGGGTGACGTCAGGTGATCAGCATTAACGTTTCATTACACACCATCACAACGCCGGAGACCAAACCGTACACACCTCGGAGTCCCGCCGTGCCCATGTAGCTCTTCTCCTGCTGGTACAGCTCCCTCTGCTGGTTGGTTAAAGGATGTGAGGTTCCTTTACTGTAATAGGACTTACAGAATGTAATGACTTTCTCAAAAGCCCCCTTCATGTAAAACACACTGGGTTTGTCCTGAATCCAAAACAGAAAGAGATTTTAAATACAACACGTTTATTATAAAGAAAGAAATATAATTAATAACATTACCGCAAATTTAACCAACATTACACTCATCAGTTACATCATCACCAAATAATAAAGAATATCATTGTAACAGTGAATTATTATTATATTCATATCACAGATATTATAAAAACACAGAGAGTTATCAGTGAGCTTTATTCTGCAGATGTTAATGTTTTTTTTGAGATGAAAATGAGATGAGACCTGCTGTGTGCGATGAACACATCGTACTGCCATCCACTTCTGCTCCGAAGAGAAAGAGATCTCCTCCAAACGCACAAACTCCTGCTGCACACTCTCCAAGCCCACCTACACACACACACACACACACACACACACACACACACACACACAGAGTAATAATACAGATCAGAAGATAAGAACATGGAGCTGGGTGTGTAGCTTGTTTTCAGAATGTCACATGTTACAGAGGTGTTAGTCCAGCCCACGTTTAGAGGATCGGCTTCTAAAGTTCACATCATTAAGTTTAAAATAAACATGTCACACTGTCAGAATCAGCAGACGGATCCGGCTGGGCTGTGTGCTCAGGGTTAATCATAACTACACGACAACACCGAGGGCATCGGTGGCACCGTGCCATGCTGACCGTCACAGAACCAAAAAAGAACCAAAAACAGTTCTGATTCTAATCCTCAAACAATCACAGGAACTCACACACTTAACCTACCTTCATAGCCAGGGCAATGAGAGCGCCCTCTGTTGGTCGTCCCATCAGGGTATTGTTTCTAATTACAGCATCATTACAGATACATCCAGCCTGCAGAACACACACACACACACACACACACACACACACACGTTCCACTTATTCCAGGATTCCAAACATGCCTCCTATAATGGCAGTACTGAAACAGAAGTCTCACCTCTACTAGTTTGCAAATGGAGGTGTTGGAGAAGCCGTGCACCACCTTACCATCCAGCAGCACCTCACCGGCACCGTTATAACCCACACCGGTCACCTACACGGAAAAAACACTCACTCTTATCAGTTCAGGAGAAGCTCACACACTTTCTAATCTAGTACACTACATTGTACATAACAGCTGACTTTAAAAACATCGTTCTCAAACAGAAAAGAGCTCCATCTAGCGGAGTGAGAGGGTATTGTCAGGGTGAGAGTTTTATTTACACCCAAAATTAATAACATTAGAAATACATTGCTTTAATACGTTTCTCAGTCATTGATGAAGATGTGAAGATGAAGAACTGCTTTATTTCAGTACACTTACAGTGAGGTAACATTTTATTAACCCAAGTTTTATAAGATAAGATAAGCTAAGATATGATATGCTTTTATTGGTTCCAAAATGGGGACATTCACTAGAACGTGAAGTTTTATTAGATTTGCATCAGCTCTGGTTACCTCGGCCCGCTGTCCATCGGCAGTGAAGATATGAGTGACCGTCATCTCATTCTTCGTCAGCGTCCCCGTTTTATCCGAGCAGATCACATTACAGCATCCTGCATGTTTACATTTACATAAATACACCACATAACCACAGCCGAGGTTCATCACATCTCATTTAAGATCAACTTTAATTAACTTAGGATTCTTTTATCTTTTTAAACAGCTTCAGATTTTACAAAAGAGGGGGAAAAAAAAAATCAATCCTGCCACACAATGAGGCCGTGACCTGCTTTCTTCTGCAGCATCAGTGTCCTAATAATCTATTTATAGTGAATAAGCAGTGCAGCAGAGCTGTGTGTGAGTGTGTGTGTGTGTGTGTTTCAGAGACCTGATACAGGCTGTATATACAGAATGTTAACTCAGGGAGGTGCATTAACTGAAGGAGGTGCTGAAGGAGGTTCGCTGACTGATACAGTGTGATTTTAAAGCCGATACCGGGGCTGAGATCAGGTTGATGTGTGTACACAACGGTAACATACCCAGGGTCTCCACAATGGGCAGCTTTTTAACGATGGCTCTCTTCTTCACCATCCTCATCACCCCCAGAGCGAGTGTAACCGTCACCACAATGGGCAGACCCTCTGGAATCGCAGCTACCGCCAAACTACAAATAAGCAGCCGAGTGTAAATAATCATTATTATAATGCAGATCATAAAGACATCCAGACCAACCCGCTAACCGACATACCTGACCCCGATAGTGAACATGTCCAGGATGTATTTTCCCTGCAGCCAGCCAACCATCATTATCACACCTGCAGAAGCATCACAGTTAATGACACTAGAACCACAAAACAAACATCCAAATTCATTAAAATGAGGTCAGGAACGTTGAGCGTGAGCTGTAATGCTGAGTCAGGATACGGTTGGTTACAGAACAGTCACAGATCCGACATTAAAACCTGATTATGATTACAGTAATTATCTGACAAACAGAATTTGACCTATTAAAACACACTCATCAGTACACTTCATTAAACAAAAGGTGCCACGGCAAATTAGACATTAATGTGTTAATGAGTGGCACAAAACCAGACAGAAATTCATAAACAATTTATGAAAGTCATTTAAACCAGACGACCTGACATCAGAACAAACCAGAGATGGAACAGAACTCTGACGGGATAGGCCTGGTTCTTAAATGTGTTTTATCACCATGAATCTCTCATCTGAATAATCTCTCTCACACACACACACACACATGCGTGTGTGTGAGGGTCATTCATACCTATGATGCAGAAGGAGTAGAGCGACAGCTGCTTGCCGAGTAAATCCATACTCTTCTGCAGTGGAGTTTTAGGAGCCTGAGCAAAGACAGAATGAAGATTCAGTCCAACATATAAGACTCCAAAAATAAAAGTATTCATTCAGCACATGTGTGTGTGTGTGTGGGTGTGTGTGTATGTGTGTGTGTGTGTGTGTACCTCTTCTGCCTGCATCATTTTAAAGACCTCACCGAACTCCGAGTCCTCGCCGGTTCCTATGACGATGCCCTGAACAAACATTACAGACACAACATTTAATTATGTTATTAAAATGACACTAAAATAGAACTTTAAAAACGAAAAATGCTGAGGTCTGCCTTTTAAAGTATGGTGGAGTGTGTGTGTGTGTGTGTGTGTGTGTTCAAAGGGGATCGAGGTGCTACCTTGGCTTTGCCAGAGCAAACCAGGGTTCCCATGAAGGCGATGTTTCCACGGGAAGTGAGGTCACCATTGGCCTGCTGAGCCGCACAGGTTTTGGAACACGGCGTCGTCTCTCCTGTTAAACTGGATTCATCTAGACTGAGATCTACCGCCTGAAAGACAGAGAGAGAGAGAGAGAGAGAGAGATATGAGAATCTATTATATATAGCAGGTTTAAATACTTCCATGAGAAAATTAATTAATATAATCAATCATTATTCTAAAGCCAACAGCACGCGTGAGGTCACCTCAAACAGGCGCAGGTCGGCCGGGACGCGCTCACCCACAGAGAGACACACTGTATCACCTGGAACCAGGTCCCTCGCCAGCATGTGCTCCATGTGACCCTCCCTCATACTGTCACACACACACACACACACACACACACACACACACAGAATTATATGTGATCAGAGACAGGACCACGCCTCTCTCCCTCACACTGTGGACTGAACCTGAACCTCACCAGTGACATTCTGGAGGCACCAGCTTGCCCAGCTCCTCCAGAGATTTCTCTGAGCGGTATTCCTGAAACCACGAAACATAAACACTCATCCTCAGCTGAGTAAGTGTGTGTGTGTGTGTGTGTGTGTGTGTGTGTGTGTGTGTGTGTGTGAGAATGATGGACTGGATTAGAAGTGTGTAAATGGATGAGGATGAGGAGGGTCTCACCTGGACGAAGGCCACTGTAACGACGATAATAATGGCCTGTAGAAATGAAAGAGGTGATTAATGATCTGAGTAATTAAAGATATGAATGTGATAACGAAGCAGAAACGAACCACGGTGATGCTGACGGCGTCGTCATACTGCCTCATCACCACGCTGATCACCGCCGACACCAGCAGCAGCATGATCAGAGGATCCTTAAACTACAGAGAGAAAAAATATAATAACTGGACGTTTCAGTATTCATATGTTTCAAACTGGGTGGAGCAGATCTGACCACAGGACGTTCACACAGAGCGCAGTGTGTTATGGCAGTGCAGTGTGTTATTGCAGTGCAGTGTGTTATTGCAGTGCAGTGTGTTATTGCAGTGCAGTGTGTTATTGCAGTGCAGTGCGTTATTGCAGTTCAGTGTGCTATTGCAGTGCAGTGCAGTGTGTTATTGCAGTGCAGTGTGTTATTGTAGTGCAGTGCGTCATTGCAGTGCAGTGTGTTATTGCAGTGCAGTGCGTCATTGCAGTGCAGTGTGTTATTGCAGTGCAGTGTGTTATTGCAGTGCAGTGCGTCATTGCAGTGCAGTGCGTTATTGCAGTGCAGTGCTATTGCAGTGCAGTGTTATTGCAGTGCTGTGCGTTATTGCAGTGCAGTGCTATTGCAGTGCAGTGTGTTATTGCAGTGCAGTGCGTCATTGCAGTGCAGTGTGTTATTGCAGTGCAGTGCGTTATTGCGGTGCAGTGTTATTGCAGTGCAGTGTTATTGCAGTGCAGTGCGTTATTGCAGTGCAGTGCTATTGCAGTGCAGTGTGTTATTGCAGTGCAGTGTGTTATTGCAGTGCAGTGCGTTATTGCAGTGCAGTGCGTTATTGCAGTGCAGTGCTATTGCAGTGCAGTGTTATTGCAGTGCTGTGCGTTATTGCAGTGCAGTGCGTCATTGCAGTGCAGTGTGTTATTGCAGTGCAGTGCAGTGCGTTATTGCAGTGCAGTGCTATTGCAGTGCAGTGCGTTATTGCAGTGCAGTGCGTCATTGCAGTGCAGTGTGTTATTGCAGTGCAGTGCAGTGCGTTATTGCAGTGCAGTGCTATTGCAGTGCTATTGCAGTGCAGTGTGTTATTGCAGTGCAGTGCGTCATTGCAGTGCAGTGTGTTATTGCAGTGCAGTGCTATTGCAGTGCAGTGTTATTGCAGTGCAGTGCGTCATTGCAGTGCAGTGTGTTATTGCAGTGCAGTGCGTTATTGCAGTGCAGTGCTATTGCAGTGCTATTGCAGTGCAGTGCGTCATTGCAGTGCAGTGCGTTATTGCAGTGCAGTGTGTTATTGCAGTGCAGTGCGTCATTGCAGTGCAGTGTGTTATTGCAGTGCAGTGCGTTATTGCAGTGCAGTGTTATTGCAGTGCAGTGCGTTATTGCAGTGCAGTGTTATTGCAGTGCAGTGCGTTATTGCAGTGCAGTGCTATTGCAGTGCGTTATTGCAGTGCAGTGCGTTATTGCAGTGCAGTGTGTTATTGCAGTGCAGTGCGTCATTGCAGTGCAGTGCGTTATTGCAGTGCAGTGCTATTGCAGTGTTATTGCAGTGCTGTGCGTTATTGCAGTGCAGTGTTATTGCAGTGCAGTGCGTTATTGCAGTGCAGTGCAGTATTGCAGTGCAGTGCTATTGCAGTGCTATTGCAGTGCAGTGCGTTATTGCAGTGCAGTGTGTTATTGCAGTGCAGTGCGTCATTGCAGTGCAGTGCGTTATTGCAGTGCAGTGCGTTATTGCAGTGCAGTGCGTTATTGCAGTGCTGTGCGTTATTGCATTGCATTATTGCAGTGCAGCGCGTGTTGCAGTGCAGTGCGTGTTGCAGTGCAGGTGTCTGAGGGGTTTCCTGTCTGACTCACCTGAGACAGGTACTTCCTCCACAGTGGCTCATCTTCAGTGATGTCAAACTCGTTCCAGCCATGGTATGTTCTCCTTCTGATGACCTCTTCATTAGAGAGACCAAACTGCAGATCAGCCTGACGGAGAGAGAACAGAACGATTGTAAAAAAATAACACAGCACCCTTCAGCATTGCCATGACAACCATTCTACCAAAGAGGCAATTTCACAGTAACAGTACATCCATCCATCCATCCATCCACACAGTGAGACTACATCAACCTCCACTCACCTCGATCAGACCTGCACCCCCCCCGACACCCCATATTTATTCTGATCACTGCTGCTTCTTACTAATTCTGACCACCACATTAACCCCAAACCCAATTCACCAGCACTGCCCCCACACCCCGATGGACACGGTCCCCCAAATCCACTCAGAACTCGGCGTACCTGCAGGGCGCACACCACTTCATTAACAGGAAGTTCACTGGCTCTCTTCGATGTTAGTACTGGAACCATGTTATCATCTTCACTCTGGGTTTTACTGTCAGCAACCTGAAAAAAAAAAAATACATGGTGTTTATTAAAAACAACTCAAACATGAAGAACACCCACTCGAGTCACATGATCACAAAAAACATCAAAGCAAATGTTTCATTTTCCAGACGGTGAGTTAAAGAATTATTCATTACTTTGGTGTTTCAGAATAGAGGGATCAAATGATTCACTGATTCAAAGAGAAGTGACTGAACGACTCACTGAATCTGCACTCATCTGCTGAATATCAAAGCAGTCCATTAAATAAGTGACTCAGTGAGTCGAATGATCTGCTGAGTTCAGTTTAACAGTTTGTGATGAGGCTGTGAATATAAGAGGAATGAATGTGATGTGAAAGCAGCATGTTCTCCTCAGTCTGCTTCAGGGCGGGGCTCTGGGTTCTCTGATGATGTGTGAAATACAGGACTGAGAGCAGGATGCAGAGCCGGAGGATGAAACTCGAGACTGATCTGAACACAGAGCTGATTCACGTGATGAAAACAAAGAGACGAGATGGTCCTCCTGCTGCGAAGAGACGGCTTTAACTAAATTACACTGCACCTCACACAGCCTCCACCCTCACACAGCCTCCACCCTCACACAGCCATCAACCTCACACAGCCTCCACCCTCACACAGCCTCCACCCTCACACAGCCTCCACCCTCACACAGCCTCCACCCTCACACAGCCTCCACCCTCACACAGCCATCAACCTCACACAGCCTCCACCCTCACACAGCCTCCACCCTCACACAGCCTCCACCCTCACACAGCCTCCACCCTCACACAGCCTCCACCCTCACACAGCCATCAACCTCACACAGCCTCCACCCTCACACAGCCTCCACCCTCACACAGCCTCCACCCTCACACAGCCTCCACCCTCACACAGCCTCCACCCTCACACAGCCTCCACCCTCACACAGCCATCAACCTCACACAGCCTCCACCCTCACACAGCCTCCACCCTCACACAGCCTCCAACCTCACACAGCCTCCAACCTCACACAGCCTCCAACCTCACACAGGTGGCTTAGTGGTTAGCATGTTCTCCTCTCAGTGCTGGGGATTTGAATCCCAATCTGGGTGGAGTTTCCATTTTCTCCCTGTGGCTGTGTGGGTTTCCTCCGGGTTCTCAGGTTTCCTCCGACAGTCCAAAAACATGGATCAAGTCAACTGAATTCTCAAAATTGCCCCATATAGAGTGTGTTTGAGTGTGTGAGTGAGTGTGTGCCCAGCGATAGATTGGCACCCTGTCCTGGGTGTATCTGCCCAGCGCCTGAGACGTTCTCCCCTGGATGGGCATGGGGAACCCCCCGACCCTAATAGAGGATAAAGCAGAAGATAATGGATGGATGCCAATAAATAAAATCAGACTGCTGAATTACATGAATCAAATGACCAAATGACTCACTTCAAATCCTGGATTATTAGATAGATGTGCTAAATTAAATGGATTAATCAATCCAGATCATTTATTGCTTTAAACTCTAATGATGGGAGACTTCCTAAAGTACAAAGGCTTACAAGTAACACCATGAGTCAAACATAAAGCGACTGAAACAAAGTGACAATCATTCAATAAATACAACACTGAGTTTATAAAGTCTGAATAAAAATAAAGAACAAAAGCTTTTCTTTTCTGATACTGAATCACTAAACAATAAACCAAATGATTTAATATTAGAATAAAAACTGCACAATAAACAGACCTTTTCATTTAGTTATTATAGCAATCATCCTGTTATTTAAATAAATCAAGGATTGGAACAATATAATTTTAATCTTATAGCTGTGCAGGCAGTACGAACTGACCAGAAACACGTAATACATCAAACCGAGCAAACCCTAATGATTAAAAACAGAAGGTTCCACCATTCTGTGACTCCTTTACATTTGCATAAATAACTGTAAATGCATTTGGTATTTGGCTGAAAATGCTGAATCACTGAGTTTAATTAAATAAACTCAGAGTTCAACTTTAAATAATTTACTCTCAGATTATTTTAAAAGGGTAAAATGTACAGAACAAAGTCCGAGGTTTTATTAAAGAATAAAAGTAAACATGAGCGTTATGAGTCAGGCTGCGGGATTTGTTGCTCGTCAGACCGGATTCTCCAAATCCGAGGACAGAAGAGTCGAACGAACCGTCCGATGTGCGGAACAAAGATAAAAGAAACCAGAACGGCTACATTTTTAACATTTATGAGCAGATACGTTCAAACGCACATGATGAGAAGACACAACGTTACCGAACATCAGCGCCGCACCTCCACCCAAAACATCTCACCTCACCGTCCATTAACATTCCACTGTGAGATCAAACGAGCACGGCTTTAACGATGAATCACACCGCAATTAATTCAGAACTTTTATAAGAATTTATAAGCGTGCTCAGGTTTAAAATAGGTCACAGCTCAACCGAAAGTTTGGTTTAATGGAGTTTAATGATTGCTCTCTCGCTCATGTTTGAAAGATGCTCTGGGGCTCAGTGGAACAGGAAGGGGCCTTCCCCAAACTGTTCCTGTAACTTTGTAAGCATACAGTTGTTTCATGGCTGGATGTTTGATTTCTGCACCTGCGGTAATGAGACTGAATGAAACCGGAGTTCAGGGATTAAGAGGTGAATCCTAATGCTATGCTTAAATATTTAAAGAAATCAAATATTAATGTTTGAGCTTTATATTAAACAGGAGTCTTTTAATAACTTTCTTTGTATACATGATGACTATGTAAGTGCATTTTACAGCTTCACTTTCTCTCTACTGATTAAAAAAATATACTTAAGGGCTCAGCAGGACATTTTCTTGCCACTACATCGGTTTCTCAGCGCAGCGGTTGTTGTTGCTGTTGTTAGGAACTTAAAAGCTTTATATGAAGCCTCTGAGTGTCTTGTGAGACATCATGTGGTCGTGTGGTGTTTGGTTTCAGGGTTCTACATCACACTATATAGTTTATATAGCAGAAATGACCGGCTTAGTGCGGGAATAAGAACAAAGTACTAAAATAAACGTCATTATATTTGCTGTAATTTCTCAAAATTTATAAAAGCAGAGCAGTGTAAAGCTCAGTGTTCAGATTACTGGACCTGTGTGCAGCATGGTTTAATTCATTTACTAACGGCATCATGAACACGCATAACAACGCATTAATTAACAACAAATCAACTAACTATAAACCTCCATCATCAAATAAGAACAAGAAGCAGCGTTTTACCTCAGATTTAAAGTCCGGTCCTCGGTCTGCACCAAACGCTTCAGACCCTGCTCCCCCCCCAACACACAGATCAACCCATCTTAAGAGCCTCAGGGGATTTACTTTAATTAAAAGTGACGGCGAGTGGAACCTGGATCAGCCTGCAACACTCACACTGTGAATGAGACACGGTCACATGACCCGCAAAAGAACCAGGCCAGTGAGGTCGCCCATCCTCAACGGTACTTTACAGTGGGCCAGGAAAGAATATAAAACACACAAATCAATACAAATTTATATTAATTATTTAAAATCCGTTAACACTCAGTGCAGACACAACGATGAGGAACAGACAGCATCAACGTGCTGAGCGGGAACCTCAGAGCGCGAGACATCAAACACTCATGAGAGGAAGATGTAAACCTGTCCCATCAGTCCTTAAGACGTCCTTATGAAAGGGTTTTTAATCTGTACATTTTCATCTCACTTTAGAAGACGTGATTAAACATCTACAGCAACTAGAACCATGTTCCTTCTACAATCAGAGGAGGAACATCAACTAAACACACCAACATCAACTAAACACACACACACAAACACACACTCTTGACTCGATACGGACAGAAGGGCTGCAGTCTGAGTGTGTGTCTTCGTACGTCTCTTGCTGTATCAAAAACCTCAAGCTTTATCAAGTTGTGTTTAGTCTGTACTCCCAGTGCATGCTGGGTAAACCACTGAGCCTGATAAGTGGAGGGGAAATCGGTCAGTAACGGTTCTCACACTTCAGTCAGTCCACGCTTTCAGAGCTTTATGGATGAGAACGATGAGCTGGAACGAAATCACCATTAACACTAAACACAGTGAACTACACAAAACACGCTTAATGTTTTAATTAATCACGTTAATGACGTCTTTTTAAAGTGTACTAACCACGTAGGACATTTATCTTTATTCCATTGTAATTATTACGCAGTTGTTAATTTATGTAATATTTTCCTAATAGAATTTATTTAAGGATTTTTACAAAAAGAACACTTTTTAATTGGATCTGTTAGAGATGTTAAATAAGAGTAAAGTTCAGGTGGAGCTACTAACCCTAATACTTCTCACCTCACTCATCACCGAGCGCACTAACGTGTCAGATTTTACACTTGTGGTCACACATCCACACACACATCCAGATAAAAAGACCCACAGATTACAACTAACAGCAGAGCATCTCATGAATATTAAATTAATTAACCTTATTTATATATCAGCTTCCAAACAGCAACCTACAGTTTAATAAGTCACATTATATCTGAGATTAACACAGACATCCAAACTCCTGCAGGGCGAACATCCAGCCGTGATGCACATCGTGATGCTGCTGCTGTAACGGCACATTGTCCTGCGCTTTACTGATTTTATGACATCGCAGTGTTTGATATAACGTCAGAATAAAAGTACAAAAAAGTTTTAAATCTGAAGGACTAAATAAAATTAGGAAATGATTAAGTTTTCAAAGTTTTCAAAGGAAAGCTGGTGTCTGCGCCGGCTGCTCGTACCTGCAGCATGTTTAAAGAGGATGTGGGAATCTTACCATGGTGCTGCCGCTGCTCAGTGTGTACAGAGAGGCAGAGCTGTCGTCCCACTGCGAGGAATTTCTGAGCGCGCACTTTAAGGCGAGGCTGTGTGTGTGTTTGCACCGCCGCTGGTATGCAGGAAGCCTAAACACATCGACTGCGCTCCAAACCCGGCGCACAAAGCTCCATTAACTGCGACCGACTGTGACAGAAGAGGAGACGCAGCCGGATACAACAGAGGTGGGCGGAGTCGCGGGTGTGAAGTTCCACCCACAGCAGGTACAGGACAGAAAATTAATTATAATGCATCACCAGCGACAATCAAAAAAAAAAAAAAATCAACTTCAGATCAAAGAACACCGATTAACAACTGGGGTTTAGTTTAATAGCTAATTAAATCTGAAGCTTTCAGAAATTAGATTAATTGGATTATTAGTAACTGGATGTTACCTTCCTCAGCATGCACGAGCACACACACACACACACACACACACACACACACACACTGAAGTCTCTGTAGAAGAATAGAAAACTATTTAAAACTCATGACCAACATCATTCATCTCACCACAGGAATGATGGCATGAACATCCAGATGTTTGAAGAACACTGAAACTGGATATAAGGATACAGAAATTATTATTGTACTGCTCAGAAGTATGTGGACACCTCTATTTTCAGCTTTTCAGACGGTCATGTCCAACAAGGTCGCATGTTAACTGGAATCTCAGCAGTATGCTTCTACAGCCGAACAGAACTAGTCTTAACCTCAGAACCACCGGTACCCTTCAGACTGAGCTCCAGTACCAAACTCTAAGGGCCAGTACCTCCGGTATGATTACGCTTTCCCAGCACTACCATCATCAGTACGAGCTCACAGCAACTGTACCCCATTCATTTAATACCGCCCACCACCCCGGCACCTGTGTTTAACCTCTCCAACCCCCTCTGCGCGTCTCCAGTTTCAGACCGGTTCGAACGGAGGATCGGCGTTACAGGCTGTGCCACACGACCTTCAGACTATCAACAACAAAACGAGAGTGACCCGAATGACATTTTAACGGAGTCCCATCTGTGTGAATAGAAAGGTTTATCTCATTTTATCAGAGCTTGTTATTGGTAACGATGCGGTAACCTCCTCATAAAACTCACACGTTTTCTCGGGAGTTCAGTGTGCAGACAGAAAGACTCAGGATCAGACAGATAACACGGAGACGTCAGAACACAGCGGCCAGAGCAGAGAGGGCAGAGAGGGGTGAGCCCCTCCAGAACAGGACTCGATTCATTTCTGCACCACATGGATGAAACTACATCATACATTAAACACATTAAATATATTAAATACAGACGCACGTTTGATTTCGTCCATATAGTTTAAGAATAGTATAGTGTCTGGTGTTATAGTGTCTGGTGCAAGTGTACAGACAGAAACTACACACACACACACATACCGGTCGGGGAACATTTAGACCTTATTGAACTGCTGGGTGTGAGCGCAGAGGGTTTAGTGACAGCAATGGACAAATGTTTTAGGAAGGGTGGAACGAGCTGAGAATCCCTGTGATTTAGCAGGTTGCCATGACATCACGTGACTGATGACAGCACACAATAGAGAAGAGCTTTAGCTTTGTGTTTATATTTAGGTAAAGTAAAAACAGACCGAAGAGAAAGGAATTTCAGAACTCAATGCAAATTCATCGAGTAACCAACGCGACACGACAACGCGACATGACGACGTGACGAGTCGGAGTCGTACGTCACTGACGTTTAACGAGACAATGAGACCAGCGCCGAAGGCCTTCAAACACAACGTGAGAATAAGATCATCATCATCTCAGACCTGATGATGTGCCACTGATTCTGAATCAATATATTTATTTTAAAAATTAACATTCTACACACTCATCAGGACAGCAGTGTACACTGAAGTACACTGACCACAGCAATGCCCCAAGTTCAAATGTTTAATAGAACATCACTGGTACAGAACCGCCCGTTCAGATGCAAAGCAGACAATGTCGCCAAAAGTATGTGGACATGCATCCAACATGCAGAGAGATACCATGGTGTGGAGGTTGAAACCCTGTAGATTTAACTAACCCCCCAATCACCAGTGGGTTCAGGCGTCTCACATTCAGATGTTTACGGTTCCAACAGTGAATTTTTAATTAATATTAGACAAGTTTAATGTCTAATATTACACGACATGAATAACATTCATTTTATTAATATACCAGCTGACACAGTCTTAAGCTTTTTATTTTGGTGGATCAAAGGGTTATTGCCAAAACAAAAAGTTAAAGACTGTGTCAGCTGGAACCAGCACCCCCCAGAGGCCTGGTAGACCACTCCATTAATGGCCTTGGAGCTCTCCCTCAGCCTTCAGTCTCCCTCTACAGCACAGTCTTAGAAACAGACATGAGATTATGATAATACAAATTAAATAACAAATCAAACAGATATCAGAACGGCTTCTACGAGAGGCGTTTTTAATCCACGCATGTCCAAGTCCATTCAGGAGGACAGTGCCGGCTCTCACCAGGTTCTACATCAGAGCTTCGGGTTTCCAGAAACAATAAACTGAAACAAACATTGTGTGCTTTATTGTCTGTGCCCTGAATTACTGCCGAGCCTTAAATAAACACTGCGAGGATGAAGAGAATGTTAATAATTAGCTAACTTCGTGTTCTTTTGTTATCAGTCCTCTGTATTTATTCAGTACAATATTTAAAATCAGCACACAGCATTGGTGACCCCTACTGACTGTTTAATCTCACTAACATTTAAAACTAAGAAAACGAGCCATCATTCCTCAGAGTGCTTGAGTGTTCAACAGTGTTAAACCCTGCCTTTAGGTTGGTAAAAAAGAAGTGATCAGTGTTACAGACACGCTATAACTGCACTTCATAATTACTGAACTAATGTGTTTAATTAGTCCTGCTGTCACAGGTGAATAGAATCAAACACACAGCCATACAGTCTGCTTTACAAACACGTCTGTACAACCGGGACGGTCCAAAGAGCGGCGTGACCCCATAACAGGATACCACTATCACAACTAATCACTGAGTAAATAAACGACCAAATCTTGCCTCATTTGGTTTTTAATCTTATTTTGGAATTGTTCTTAAAAAATGAATGCAAAAATTATACATACATACATACATACATATATATATTAAAATGTGTACAAACTTGCAGGATCATGATAAAGATCAGATAAACGATGATTCTGAAACCTCGAGTGCATTTGTATTTGCGTTTCCTGTCCATTTCCTTCTGTGTGTTTGTAAATGTGTTTCTCTAAGTTGTGGTTCTGTGTGGTTCTTGGTTGCACTTCTGATTTTTGTATTTGTAATTTTTTTTAATGTTTTTAATCAGGAGCTCCATCTCTGAACTGAGTTACAGTGAGTGTGTTCATAATGCTGTGAGGAAACTCTTCAAAGCCCTGATAACCTCATCAGGTCAGATCTGAACGAACAGGTTCCGATTCAAACGGTGTTCACATACTTTTACACACAGAGTTAAACTGACCCACAACTGCCCGCTCTGTGTTTAAACAAGAAACTGTTTCAACTGAACAGAATAAACAGAACAGAGAGCACACGGCTCACACACACACACACAGAGAGAGAGAGAGAGAGAGAGAGAGAGAGAGAGAGAGAGACACACACACACACACACACACACACACACAAAAAACGCAGGCACAGACAGACAGACAGACAAACAAGAACACAAACAGAGAGAGAGAGAGAGAGAGAGAGAAAGAGAGACACACACACACAGACAGAGAGAGGGAGAGACACACACACAGAGACACACACAGACAGACAGAGACACACACACAAACGCAGGCACAGACAGACAGACAAACCAGAACACAAACAGACAGAGAGAGACTCACACACACAGAGAGAGAGAGACACACACACACACACACACACAGACACGCACAAACGCAGGCACGCACAGACAGACAGACAGATACATAGACAGACACAGAAACAAGAACACAGACAGACAGACATGGATACACACACACAACCACAGACAGACAGACATACACACACACACACACACACACATGCAGACACAGAAACAAGAACACAGACAGACAGACATGGATACACACACACAACCACAGACAGACAGACATACACACACACACACACACACACACACATGCAGACACAGAAACAAGAACACAGACAGACAGACATACACACTAACACAGGCAGACAGTCACAGAAACAAGAACACACACACACACACACACACACACACACACACACACCTTTCGCTCGTCAAACCCAGCATCTCGCGATCCAGCCACCTGGCTGTATCAAATCTTATCTTTAAACACCTCCATCCCATTATATTCTCACAAAAGCTGACTTGTGAAAAATGACCACACAATTTACAAAAACACACAACTGATTAAAATACCCGAACATTAAAGGTTCGTTTAAAAAGCACCATTTTATATCAACGGGAGCGTTAGCATCGCGGCTAAACATCGATGAAGTTTAAATCCGGGCCGCGTCCCAAACGACTCCTCACTCCCTACACCGCTGCCTTAGGAACACTCAGAATGAATGACGGCCCAAGCGCACTGCAGTGTGCACTACATTACAACAACAATGCGTTCTGAACACTGTCCACCCGCCGATAGCATTTGCTAAACCAAGATTAATTTTTAGAATAAAAATGTTTAAATAAAAAATAAAACATACGTTAATACACAATTAAATACTTTAAAACATCATATATAAGTAATCCTAATCATGTCTGATGTAGAAAAAAAAGTACCATTATCTAAACAAATTATGGCCTTATTAATGACTTAATAGTTCGTTTTTAATTTTAAAGTAAATATAATATTTAAATATGTCCTCTGTAGATTGTGTGTTAACATACTGAACATTACAGTCTTTAAACCTTTCTGTAGGTCTGAGCTTTACTGAAATGTTTTACTAATTTAATTTAATTACACATTAATACCTCACGTTATTAAAGCCATTTGTTTAAATCTATTATACACAAAAAAAAAAACAGGTAATGATCATGAAAAATCTGCATCAATCAGCACAAATAAACCTGCAAAGTGAGTGAAAATCCACAGCAGCTATAAGAATACTCAAGCCAACCGGTCTGGTGCCAACCATCATGCCACAGTCAAAGTGTCCAAGACCATGTTAGTCCAGTCTAAGGTCACCCAAAGGTGCAGGACTTTATACACGTCACTGCTGTTATGTGGCTGTTAGATCATCAAAGTTAAATGTATAAAGCCATACAAAAATAAAATGATGCGCCTGTGTGTATGTATGTGCAGTTATAGATGTATAGTTATATGTGGTGAGTATTTATGTGAACTGCTCCTTAGTAAATAAAACAGATTAAGCTAAATTTAAAAATATTATCTGTGAGCCACTAAAACATTATGATGTCATCCTAATCCTAAACAATTCTTTTGTTTCAATTACTTTCGTATATAACGTGTTTATATTCAGATTACTTGGATGACAAGACTTGTATTTGACCAAAAGTATGCGGACACCTCACGATTACAAGTAAAAAATATATATATATGACTTGATGATATGCCATCCATCCATTATCTTCCACTTTATCCTCTATTAGGGGTCGCATGCGGGGGGGGGGGGGGGGGGGGGGGGGGGGGGGGGGGGTGGGGCATGCCCATCCAGGGGAGAACGTTTCGGGCGCTGGGCAGATAGACCCAGGACAGGGTGCCAATCCATCGCTAGACACACACTCACTCACACACACACACACTCTATATGGGGCAATTTGGAGAACTCAATTGACTTGATCCATGTTTTTAGAATGTGGGAGGAAACCGGAGAACCCGGAGGAAACCCACGCGGACACGGGGAGAACATGGAAACTCCACCCAGATGGGGATTCGAACCGGGAATCCCTAGTGCTGAGAGGAGAACATGCCAAACCACTAAGCCACCGTGCCGCCCTAAGTCCAAGTTAAGAATTTAATCTTTATTTTAAGCTGTTTGTTAGTTTTATATGAAAGAACTGAGAAAAATAAGACGGAAATGTAGAGTTCTGTTCTGTGTTCGTGTTCTAAATGAATAAACGTTGTAATTCTCGCCGGTTCGGTTCGGTTCTGTTCGGTTCGGTTTCTGTGTTCACGCCGCTGTGTTTAATGTTATTAAAACGAGCTAAAGCGTTCGGTTCGGACCGGCGGTTCCGTCTGAGGCCGCGGGGCTGTAGATCCGCAGAGCGACACCCGGCCCCCCGGCCCCCCGCCCGGCCGGCCCCCCGGATCGCAGCGCGCTGAACGGCGGGACTCACCAGCAGCAGCGGCCGGTTCTTCAGCATCTTCCGTGAATCCTGCGCTGCTGAGCGGACGGCTGCTGATGAGGTCACCGCCTGAGAGCGACGCGGTCCCGGTGTGCCGACAACTCCGACACCCTGACACATAAAGCACCCTCACTTCCGCCTCATTCTGATTGGACGAATCCCCGTCAATCACCCGAACGTCGGACCGTTTCATTCTATATTAATTACGTTTATCCGAAATAATACACTTAAATAAATACACTGAAATAAATACCCTTAAATAAATACACTTAAATAAATACACTGAAATAAATACCCTTAAATAAATACCCTTAAATCAATACACTTAAATAAATACACTGAAATAAATACCCTTAAATAAATACCCTTAAATAAATACACTTAAATAAATACACTCCCGGAATACAGTGGTTGATCTTAATCAGATTTGCTGTAATGTTTTTGGGATATAAAAGTGTTCCTTTCATCCAACAGGGCGCTGCTATAAAATTCATCCATTCATCCATTATCTTCCACGGGGGTTCCCCATGCCCATCCAGGGGAGAGCGTCTCAGGCGCTGGGCAGATACACCCAGTACAGGACACCAATCTATCGCCGGGTACACACACACACACTCACTCAGACAGACATACACACTCTATATGGGGCAATTTGGAGAACTCAATTGACCTTCATCCATGTTTTTGGACTGTGGGAGGAAACCGGAGAACCCGGATGAAACCCACGCGGACACGAGGAGAACGTGCAAACTCCACCCAGATGAGGATTCGAACCGGGAATCCCTAGTGCTGAGAGGAGAACATGCTAAACCACTAAGCCACCGTGCCGCCCCTGCTATAAAATTAATATAATTAAAAACATATTCATTGATCGAACGCAACGTCTCCACAGAACTCTGGGTAATGTAGTAGAGTTCACCACAGGGCACACACACACACACACACACACACACACACACACACACACACACACAGACTGTTTACTTTCTTTGTTTACCTCAATAACATGCTTTCGGACTGTGAACGACAACCCACACAGACACGAGGAGAACATGCAAATGCCACACAAAACTATCTTGTGGATTTGAATTCGGCCTTCCACGATCGCCTGTCAGAATTTAAATTGTAAAAGACTAAAACTGTGGGGAAGTTTTACGTGTGAGAAGATTATAAATCATTTATCTCACCGATCTAACAATATGAAGGTCAATCATTTATATTTTGTTATTATAATTAACGCAATATGACGTCATAATTCCATAAAACATGCATGACGCATAATCCCTGTTAATTATTAGTTATTCTCGCTGAATGAAATAAATAACAGTAACAGGGTGCAGATGTAATGGTTCATATAGCGGACATATGAAAAACCCTGAATAATACATTATTAATTATTATAATGATTAAATTATGAAAATATTTCCATTACTTGTTGAAGGTATCGTTAAAGTAAACGCTTGGTCTCTGCCGCCACCTCGTGGTAACATCTATAACAGCATCCGAACTTCGTTTCCAAGGACAACAGAGTTCAAACATTTGGAAGACGCCAAGAGGTGCAGACTGTGGAAGCTGCTTTCCGCCACTGAGAAGGAAACAAAACGACACAAGTCTCTCAGAATTCTGATTTAATCTCAGAATTCTAATTTTTAATCTCAGAATTCTGACGTTTAATCTCAGAAATCTGACAAACGTCAGCAAGCTGGACTGAAGATGAGTTCTCCACTGTCCACCCTGAAGAAGACGAGTCGAGTCCCTCTCCCTGACTCTGCGGGGTGAGGTCACATCAATGCACAGCGTTACACCGTCATAACCTTTAAACCTTTAAACCTTTAAACTGTTCATTTGATTTAAAAAAAATCCATGTTCCTGATGGAAATGTAAATAAAGACTGTCCTCTGTCACAGCGGCAGCAGAATGTCAGACGGGACTGATGCAGGTGACTGGAACTCTATTCTTTTTGTTTTTGGGTTATTGTCACATTTATTTATTTATTATTTTTAATCTCTCTCTGTGTGTGTGTGTGTGTGTGTGTGTGTGTGTGATCTCAGGGGGAGATGAAGCCACACTGTTTCAGGAATTCTTCTCTTTGGGTCTCACTCAACCTTTGGATTGTGTCTCCACTGTCAGGTCAAAGGTCAAACCAGGAAGACATCCTAAAACCAGTAAGATGAAGGGGATGTGGGTTCATTTAGGTTTTCAGTAAAGATGCTTCATATTTTAGTGTCAATACAGGACAAATACATGTTACATTCACCAATTGTGTGTGTGTGTGTGTGTGTGTGTGTGTGTGTGTGTAAGTCTCTGCACCCTCTGATATGGACCTAATGTCCAGCATGATGAAAAAACTCAATCAGTTACAGAAGAAGGTGGAGAGTCAAGAAAAAGAGATTGAAAGAAAGGTGGTATTAAAACAATAAAACACATTAAAATCATTAAAACAATAAAACATATATTAAAATCATTAAAACACATTCCGCTGCTGAATTTTGTTTCACTGTAAAATCTAAATTAGACAAAAAGAATCTCAGCGCTGGAGGAGAGAGTGAAGCTGCTGAAGGGTAAAAAATCTATATCATTATTTTCTTTGACATTTCTGTCGATAATTTAAATGGAAATAATATAAAAACGAGGAGGTGCATCTAATAAAGTAAGCAGTTAGTTGATTTTGGGATGTTGATGGCATGCAAGTCAGTAGACCGTTTTCTTTTCTTTATAAAAATAGTCTGTTTTTATTTGACGTGAGGACAGGAGGAGAATCACAGAGCGAATACGAACTGAAGCAAACCTGCCACAAACTTCAGAAACAGATCAAAGAAATGGAGGTGAGAACCAAATTCTGTTCCATCAAAAAGAAATATCATCAAGTTTATGATGAAACACAAATAAAACTAATGCTGTAAATGAAATGGACGTTGAAACAGTTCCTCATGTAAAGAGTAACGTTCTAAATGATCCTGTAAGAGAAAACTAAAGACGAGCAGGACAGTCAGATGTTTACGGACAGAAGGACAGGAGGAATTTAGAACCACGTCGTCATCGCAGCATGGTTTTGGTTTTGCAGCACAAACCAGCAGAAATTAATAAAAGTTCACTTATCACCTAATAAACCTTTTATTTAGAGCTTTCTGAACGATTATGGGATGGTGTGGGTTGGAGACAGCGACACAGAGGATGATGCAGACCGTGAACCTGAAGCTGAGGAACCATCATGGGCTCCAGGTATCAGAATAAAGCTGAAAGTTAGACAGGATTACAAGTGCAGTGTGCAGATGTAGCTATCTAGCGCCCCCTTTAGTCGACTTGTTTAAGTGCAAGCACCGTCACTTGTCTTCTCAGAAGCATCTCTGAGGAGGTTCCACATGAATTTTGATCTGATCCTGAAGAACGTTGAGGATCTGAACCTGGCGGCAGGAGAGGGCCAATCCAAAGTGACCTTTGTTCCTGGAGGAGCCAAACTGAGCGCCCACTCCTCCGTCCCGCTGTGTCTCTATAAAAATGGAATTGTCATGTTTGATGGTCCATTCCGCTCCTACAGCAACACCACAACCCAGGTGAGAACCCCCCCCCCCATCACACACAGATTTATGCTGATGTTATAGAACATGTCCTCTCTGCTCTGTACCTCTGCAGCGCTGTATGCAGGACCTGATGGATGGATATTTTCCCTCCGAGTTACAGGACAGGTTTCCTGATGGACTCATATTTCAGGTGTGTGATTTTCACCTGCACCGTGTCACCATGTTCATCTCTGACCTCACACTGACCTCACACACACGGGCCACGCCTTAAACCCCAACCGCCTAATGCAGGTTTATGACAGACGGGACGAGGAGTTTGGGGCGGGATTTCCAGGAAAAGGTCACTCGATTGGAGACTTAGAGCAGGAAGTGAGGCGGGACCTTCGGAACCTGCGCCAATTACCAGGTCTGTCACTAAACACGTTGACATGCAATGGAATATAGGCTTTTATTTTATTTTCATTTTCTTTCATACTCAATGCCTTAAATACTTCAGACATTAGTTGTGAAAATGTATTCATTCATTCATTCATTCATTATCTTCTGCTTTATCCTCTGTTAGGGTCGCACGGTGGGGTTCCCCATGCCCATCCAGGGGAGAACGTTTCGGGCGCTGGGCAGATACACCCAGGACAGGGCGCCAATCCATCGCTGGGCACACACTCACTCACACAGACACAATCTATATGGGGCAATTTGGAGAATTCAATTGACTTGATCCATGTTTTTGGACTGTGGGAGGAAAGCGGAGAACCCGGAGGAAACCCACGCGGACACGGGGAGAACATGGAAACTCCACCCAGATGGGGATTCGAACCGGGAATCCCTAGTGCTGAGAGGAGAACATGCCAAACCACTAAAGCCACCGTGCCGCCCGAAAATGTGTTCACTTTAAAAATAAAGACTATAATATATTAGAATGATTTGAAAATGGATTTTTAGAAAAATTGAGACTCGAGGTCTAAATGCTGATGGGGGGGGGGGGGTTGGGGGTTAAACATGTGACTTACATTGTGTTTGTTTCAGGGAGGAAACGGTCAGTGGAGCAGTTTGTTAGTAAACTTCCGGAATGTGTGGTGAAGAAAGGGAGGGTCATTAACATTCGCTCAGAAATCAGAGCTCACCTGCAGGTATGAGCAACGTCCCCCCAAACCCCCCCCCCCCCCCCCCCCACCAAAAAAAAACATCCCAACAGGGTTTAAACATCTGTAAGGTTAGTGTAAATGTGTACATGTGTGTTTACAGTGTGTGTGTGTGTGTGTGTGTGTGTGTAGGGACATGATGAAGCCCACAGGACTTCAGTGAGTGTAATAGAAACTCCTGCACTGCTGAGTCTAACAGAGAGGTAACTGTTCCCCTGCTCACCACCTCATCAGACATCATCGTATTAATTAGATGATATTCAGGACAGGTCCGGTTAATCCACAGTAAATGAATTAAAGGTTTAAAACAAAGTCCACGTTCATGATCGTGTGGGTCTGTGGTGTAAATAGTTCACGGGAGGACATCACCAGTCTGCGGGTGAAATCTGAGGACGGAGAAAAGACTTTTGTACTGAAAATGTTCTACTCGGACACCATCGGGCAGCTACGGCAGCACCTGGATTCTTTCAGGTAAAGCACACGCCCCGGTTTGAGAGTAAAACCCGAGCCGTGTAGAAATGACGCGTCTTTCATCTCCACAGAGGCGGCGACTGTGCACATTATGACATCATAAGTGCATTTCCACATCAGCGGCGCCACAGTGATGAGAGTCAAACCCTGCTGGCATGCGGCCTGACTCCAAACGCCACTGTACGGCTGAGAGCTCGATCCCACCGAAATCACGCTTCCAACAGAATGGTTACTTAGGAACTGCTTAAAGGGAGCTACATAAAGCTTTATCTTGTTTTCAGTATAAATTTTTTAATTATTTATACTCACCAGAGGAACATACAGAAGCTTGAGATATTACTTCTGGAACTGTACAAGATCAATAAACACTATGCTCCAAAATAACATTCCCTCCTGATTTATTCGTGGCTAGAAGTATTGAAATTTTTTTTTTTTTTTTTTTTTTTTTTTACTTTTCTTCTTTAGTTCAGAGGCAGTACATTTGTGTTGTGAGGACATGTGAACTAAACAATGATGGAGGGTCATCATGTAAACTGTACACCCCCCCCCATGATCACGATGTCCAATCCATAAACAATCCAAAAAAATAATAAAAAAAAAAGAGCCAGCAACAACAAAATGTCTAGAACACAATCTCATGGTGCTTTCTACATTCTGAAGTTCTGACACATCTTTACATTCATTCATTCATTATCTTCCGCTTTATCCTCTATTAGGGTCATGGGTGGGGTTCCCCATGCCCATCCAGGGGAGAACGTTTCAGGCACTGGGCAGATACACCCAGGACAGGGCACCAATCTATCGGTGGGCACACACTCACTCACACACTCTATATGGGGCAATTTGGAGAACTCAATTGACTTGATCCATGTTTTTGGACTGTGGGAGGAAACCGGGGAACCCGGAGGAAACCCACACGGACACGGGGAGAACATGGAAACTCCACCCAGATGGGGATTCGAACCGGGAATCCCTAGCACTGAGAGGAGAACATGCTAAGCCACCGTGCCGCCCCTACATCTTTACATGTCTATCTTTATTAATATCAATGAAATGAATAGATCTTTTTGGTTTGGTGTCCTACCTTCATGGAGCAGCAGCTCAGTTGGTTCCTGACAGAAGATCCGTGTTATCAACAAGTCAAAAAAAATCCTCCATGTTTCAAACTGAACTTACCTGCATCTGCAATAAATGAAACCAGGGTCAGATAAAAGTTCAAAAGTTAAATATCTTTATTCTGCAAACTACAAAACTGTACAAACGAACATGTCCGTCATGGCCTTGAGTCTAAAGGACCGACTGCTGAACCGACACGTCTCTCAGGACCAAACAAGGCACTACATTTCCCAGAGTCCATCTGAAGGACTGAATACATCTGAGGCCATCAGATAACATGCAACAAGACTTCATTCATTTTCATAACAATATTAATTATTCCTCCAAAACAAATGTGCCGTGGAAAACAACAGAAAAAGAGAAGTCATTCAAACATTTATATTTAACTGAAGGTTCACAACAAGACAGCTGAAGGCTCAGGTGGTAATATAACCACAACAGGATCTGTTGGTCTAAATTCAGTTTTATTGCTACAAAATTAGTTAATTAGTTTAATCCAAACCACTAATCTTTAGTCCACTGTAAATACACTGCAGTTTAAACCAGTGCATGCCAGCTGAAACTGGTTTACTGCAGGTTTCTTTTTATAGCAGTCAGACAGACAGTGATTCTCCAATCAGCTGCTTGTTGCTATGCAGTTTTACTGGAGTGTACGCGCAGTTGGTCAGTTTTCAGCTCTGGTCAGTAATTTCACGACTGGTCAGTTTTACTACAAATAATAATATGCTTTAAGAATTGAAACAATATTAGAATGGACCACAGTCTCCCACCAAGAACCGTGGATCACATTCAGAGGACGCAGATTTAACAATCCCACTGAAATCTGCATAGCAACAGTAACCGACTCATTACACACTTCAGCTTCAAGCTTGTGTTGCATTAGAGTTCAACTCAATTCAATTTCATTTTACTCAAATAAAGAAGCTCAGGAGTGTAGAATGCAGGAAGCTTTACTGTATAATCCTAATCTCACCGTTAAAGATCCAGATTCTGAAACATCGATCATATAATAATCTCCTTTGTAGTGCAAGATGATTAGTGATTAACTATCAGTACAACAGTAATGAACATATTATGCAGCGCAAAAAAAAAAAAAAAAAAATCCAACATGTTTTTAAATGACTCATGAGTCAATAAATAGACTCACAGCAAACTAATACAGTGAACAAACAGCCATTATGAGCTGAACACATCAGATGTTGCATGTAATCACTGCTTCATTTACAAAATCTGAACAAATCAGTTTACTAATTTATTCGTTAAAAAAAATGCGTTTACTAAAGTGACTCATCAGATGAACAATCAGATTTGTTCGCTCGTTTGTTAATCTAGCACTTAATGAGGGAATGTCTGAACATGTGATTCTAACGTCTGTTATAAGTTCAGAATAATCCACAGCGTTCTGAAGCTACACATTTGCGTTTAATGCAAGGAGTTATTTGTAAAGGTGCTTGTTGTTAAGAGTACAGACAGCCAGCGGTCTCCACGTGAAAGCCCATTCAATACCACACCGCCGTCCCAAATAACGACAGAGCGGTCACGCTGCGCGTTCCCATGGCACCCAAAACAAAGACTTAAATATCAGTTGATTGTCAACTACAGGACATTGATTCCTGTGTGCACAGGAACGTTAGTGTTCTATTACAGTACTGTTAGTGCTGCACAAACATTCAGATAGAGTTACAAAAATACCCATTTATTACCTGTGTAGAAAAATAGAACCTGGTGTTCTTAACATTAGTGTTGTAAGCCCTTATACAGGAGAACATTACCTCCCAAATCTCTCTCACACACACACACACACACACACACAGCTGGTGATTCCTACAGTACCACCACCTCATGGAACTATGAGTCTGCGACTGGGTTTGACCGCCTCTGCGTCCTCTGAATGTTTCGTTTCTGGTTCTTCTGGCTCCAGGTCCAGATGTCAAGCTCATGAAGGTTCTGGCTGAGCCTTTGGGTTCTGCTGGTCACTGAGTGGTGCAGTTCTCCCCCATGTCTTGAGCGTAGCGGTCCGACACGGTGTTTCTCAGTTCCTCTACATCACGCCGCAGCTGTAGCGCCTCCTGAAGCTTTTTCTGAAGCACTGCGGGGTTCAACCAGTCCTCACTCTGCTCTGATCCTGTGAGGCTTTAAAAAGTCAATATCTATTATATATCTAATATCAAACATGATCAATTACAGCAGCAATATCCTAAAATCTGTTATTATTAATGCTATCAGAGTTGCCATGACTGCAGAACACACACAGACACAATAGATTTGTATTGTGTTTTTCTGTCAGTAGTCTTTTCTTGTTAATCCGTGTGTGTGTGTGTGTGTGTGTTTCATTACTCAGATTGTTGTCTATTTTAAGTAACTATTCACAGAACATCATCAACTTCATCCAGCAGTATGGAGCACATCATGTTCACGAGCAGGTGACGGTGTGTGTACTCACCACTGATACCCAGCAGCAGGGACAGGTTGGGATCTCTGCCGTGGGCAGTGTGTGTGAGGACACTGCAGAGGGAGCGCAGGTCATTTAGACACGACGCCATCTCACCTAGAAGCTGCTGGGTGAGTCGAACGTCACACACACCCGCCTCCACCTGCAGCCGCTCACGCAGACAAACACTCTGCTCCATCAACTCCTGGTTCTGCATGGACAGCTGACACGGACACACACACACACACAAGGTTTGTATAATCTGTACTCGTACGTCACTGCAGTGGTAACGCGTGATTGGGAAACCGCCTCGAACCCGGACCGGTCCGTATCGCCCTCACCTCTTTCACAGCAGAGTGTAACTGTAATCGCTCTTGTTCTTTAGATTCGATCTCATCTCTCAGGGTCTGACTGCTGCTCTCCTCCTCACACAGCTGCTGCTGCAAACTCTAAACACACACACACATTATTGGCATGTATTGGAAAGTCGACTGTAAAACAGATGTGGAGGTCACGGTTCATACCCTGATCTGTGTGCCAAGCTGTTCCATCATCCTGAGCTGTTTGTCGATCACCTGCAGGGATGTGATCAGACTGGAGGTCAGTCCTCTCTCTCTCCCCCCCCCCCCCGCGGACCGATACGTCCTGAACACACAGCTCGTTACCTTTTTGAGCTTGAGCTGCTCATCCCTCAGGGCTGCGTTCTCCTCTTTCAGCTTCTCTACATCCAGAGAAGGCAAGCGAGCGCCGTCCTCCAGTCCTTCCTGCACTCGCGCCTGCAGACTGGAGAACAGAACTCCAGCGTTGGATTTATACAGGACAATGTACACCGACCACCTCAAACACTACATGTCTGTTATTACTAGGGCTATATTCATCTAAAGATTTTCATAGTCGAATCTGATTCGTCAGATTTTCCCTATAGTCGAATCAGTTAAGGTTTCACCACAAGATGGCGCTAAGGGCGTAGTTTTTAAAAAATAATTTTCTAAAATATATTTTACTTGTTTTTCTAACAAAAGAAAACCTTTTTTTTTTTTTTCTTCTTTTTTTTTCTAGAAATTAGGATGATTGTATTTGACAAGGCGGCACGGTGGCTTAGTGGTTAGCACATTCGCCTCTCAGCGCTAGGGATTCCCGGTTCGAATCCCCATCTGGGAGTTTCCATGTTCTCCCCGTGTCTGCGTGAGTTTCCTCCGGGTTCTCCGGTTTCCTCCCACAGTCCAAAAACATGGATCAAGTCAATTGAATTCTCAAAATTGCCCCATAGAGAGTGTGTCTGTGTGAGTGAGTGTGTGCCCAGCGATGGATTGGTGCCCTGTCCTGGGTCTATCTGCCCAGCGCCTGAGATGTTCTCCCCTGGATGGGCATGGGGAACCCCACCGCGACCCTAATAGAGGATAAAGCGGGAGAGAATGAATGAATGAATGTATTTGACAAAAGGCTATATATATATAACGAAAACAAAGACATTTCATGTAAAAACTAATGCTTAGCAGCCATGGGCGCCCCCATGTGGTCAAAATGGTACATTCGACTATGAGGGTCATAGTCGACTACTGTTCTCCGAATCGAATCAGCGAATATTGCAGCTCACCCCTAGTTATTACAACATGGAATAAGAGTTTAACTGGCGTCATAGAACCCTACATTAGTCACATACGGTGTACCTGGTGACTGTAGTGAGCAGCTCCCTCTCCCGGTGCTTCTGTTCATCCAGCTGAACGTCTCGGGAGCGAATGGTTGACCGTGCCTCCCTTAGCTGAGCCTCCAGATCCTGCACCACCCCCTGCAGTTCCTCCACCCGCTGCTCCGCTGCTTCCAGCTGAGAACCCGGCAGCTCTGGTTACTTCAAATCAACCTCCACAAGTATTAAAATGTGTATGGACTGTGGGGTCAGTACCTGCTTCCTTTGGTTCTGATAGTCCTCCATGGTGGGCAGATCAGCCAGGTAGCGCTCTAGAGTCTCGATGCGTTGCTGTTTCTCGCGGTTCTGCTCCGCCTCCTTCTGACACTTCTTCTTCAGGTTGTTGATGTGCTTGTCCCTGTTGCGGATCTATGACAGCGACACCCGTTTCGTCACGTCACCATCTTGTGGTAAAGCGTTGGAATGACCTCTCACTCGGACCAATACGCTGAACCCATCAGGTGCTCTGCGGCAGGAGATGCTCGCGTGCTGATGCCATTGTGAGGTGAGTGTACCCACCCGCTCCTCCTGCTTCTTCATTTCCTCGCCGTGCTTCTCGGCGCTCTCCTTCAGACTCTCGCTCAGTCGCTGTGTCTCTGCCTCCACGGCTCCCAGACGCCGGTCTGCCTCCAGCTTCTCCTGAGCAAAGGAGTCACTACGTTCGGCGAACTGGGCCCGAAGAAAAGTGTTCTCACGCTGCGCCTCCTGACGAACACACAGCGGAGGTCAGAAATGCATCGCTCCGGAACAGCCTCAGGCTTCAGAGGGTGCCGTTACACCAACCTGCAGCCTCAGCAGACAGACATCTGGAAACGGAGCTCCCCGTCCCATCAGGGCCCCCTGGACCTGCAGCTCACTCTCTCTGAGACGCTGCTCCAGGTGAAACAGCTGCTGCTTCTGCCTGCAACATCACCATCATCACCATTAAATAATCTTAAAAAGAAATCAATAAAATATCATTATCACCCCTCCAGCTTTATAACCACTATTACCATCATCTGCATCAACAGTACCCCCCCCACAACTAAGATTAATTAAATGTTTGGGAAATAATTAATCTTCAGAAGCTCGAGTGATTCTCACTAAAAACAAAGGTTCTTATTTCAAATGGAAACTTAAAAGTCACAGATGTGTTCTAAAGAACAGAACCTTTCTATGGTGAGCTCCTTCTCCTTTAGCATGTTCTCACTTGACCTCATCATGGCTTCCCATTTGTTGCTCTCTGAGATTAACGGTGACTGATAGAGCGAAGCGAACTGTCCACTCCCACTGGCTAATAACTGCAATACAGAGAAACCACAGTAATGAGAACATCTGTGATAGAACCCTGTGGTATTCTGTAAATGTTCAGATCATACAGGTGTGGATGTGTGGACATGCATCAGACTATTAGCTAAAAACATTCTCTCTCTCACCTGCATTTGTTCCACTTGCATTCGCAGATTCTCAAATTTCTGTTGCCAGTTTGCCATGTCATCAGAGGAATGAGGCTTCATTTTAACGTATGGGTCCGAGGCGCAGGGAACGCCCGCTCGAGCTTCCGGCAGAACCTTGTATGTTTGATCCAGAGCGGTCTGCAGGACATCGGGCCGGTACTCCGCACCTTCCACCAGTCCCGTCATGTGAAGCTTCATCCTGACGTCCGGTCCCAGTCCTCCCAGCAGCCCAGACTGGTTGAGTGTGGGCTCCAGGGCAGGCATGTCAAAGCGCTGAGCCTCGTCCAGCCTCGTCTGATTGTGATCGGCTCCCGGGAAGAGCGAGTGGTCCAAGCCGTTAACCAAGCTGCGATAGCGGCTCAGACAGTCCTGTTTCCCGGGGCCGCCATCCTGAGCCTCCAGGTTGGGAGAGGAGGCAGACTTGGAGAGGGATGATTTAGAGCTGCCCGAACTGGAGCAGACATCGGGGGCTCGCTGTGGAGGGCTGTGGGACGTGGAGGGCATGACATGGGCGGTGGGAATCGGAATCTGACTCCGGATTGGCTGAAAGGACGGACTGCTGCTGCTGGAGCTGCTCGGTTCTATTTGAAAAAACAAAAGATGGAGGTGAATTAACTGCAACACTCATTCATTCATCATCTTCCACTTTATCCTCTATTAGGGTCGCGGGGGGGGGGGTGGGTTGGGGGGGGGTGGTGCCCATCCAGGGGAGAACGTTTTGGGCGCTGGGCAGATACACCCAGGACAGGGCACCAACCCATCACTCACTCACACAAACACACACGCATACACACTCTATATGGGGCAATTTGGAGAACTCAATTGACTTGATCCATGTTTTTGGACTGTGGGAGGAAACCGGAGAACCCGGAGGAAACCCACGCGGACACGGGGAGAACATGGAAACTCGACCCAGATGGGGATTTAAACCGGGAATCCCTAGTGCTGAGAGGAGAACATGCCAAAGCACTAAGGCCCCTGCCTTTAATCATTGTGGTAAAAACAAGCAACAGAATAAAAGAGAACCAAGACAAAACGCCAACATTCCAGATGACATGCTCTCAGCAGCTCGTTAATCCTCATCTGACGAGGTTTTCAGAGCAGGATGAGTCACATGGAACAACACTCACCGCCGCTTCAGCAGCGGAACAGCTGAGCAACTGCATTTCCACGCTGTGGACTGAGCTTCAGGCTGATGACAAGCCTCTGAAGAAACATTTCCAATCTCTGTTCTGCGGTAACAATCCCTCACAGAACCGAAACCCAAACAGCGACTGAACAGGAGGGGAGTTTGCTGGAAATCCTTTTTCCAAGCGCTCAAGCAGAAAGGTTACGATTATTTATAGAGCGGTTTCATGTTGCAGTGACTGTAACCTCTGTTTAAACCGGACTCGAGCTCGTCTCTGATAACGGAACCCGCCGACGGGTGAGCTCCTCGGGCTGCTCTGAGGAACCCAGACAAACACCGAGGAACCAAAACACCTCAAAGGAATCCTCATGGTGAGCAAGAGTTCAAACCCACAGACAGACAGCACCCTGAAATCCTTCAGAGGAGAAGGAACAAGCGTCCTGCTGTCTAAACTCCCTTCGGCTGTCTCTTTACAGGAGACGACGATCTCAAAGTCGAACTCATCAGCAGGCAGTGGATTAAAAACACATCAGGATCATTTAAAAGGAGATGTGCACAGAACAGATGCCCCTGTGGATGCAGTTTAAGCTTCACAGCCCTGTTTAGCCTCAGGGTTTGTTCTGTGAGCAGAACACCATCAGCACAAACCACAGCGGACATGTTTATACAGAGCTCCAACACACAGCTCCCTCCACCCACAAACACATGAGCGTACACACGCAGGGAGGAATTACTGCAGCGCACCCTGTACATACATATTCATTCATTATCTTCCACTTTATCCTATAATAGTGTCGCAGGGGGGGTTCCCCATGCCAATCCAGGGGAGAAAGTTTCGGGCGCTGGGCAGATACACCCAAGACAATCTATCGCTGGGCACACACTCACTCACACTTACACGCACACTCTAAATGGGGCAATTTGGAGAACTCAATTGACTTGATCCATGTTTTTGGACTGTGGGAGGAAACCGGAGAACCCGGAGGAAACCCACGCGGACACGGGGAGAACATGGAAGCTCCACCCAGATGGGGATTCGAACAGTGACACTTTTATAAATAAAAAATATACAATTTACTAATTATACACCTGATAAATAGTGCTGGACACATCTGCATAACATTACACACTACACTGCTTCACTAAACTACACAGCCCATCATGCACCTGGTCATGAGACATCCGTTAGTGTGTTCTCGTTATGATCACGTGTATTCAATGCAAGTTGAAGGTCTGATTTGTTTCTTACCCTCCGAGCTGTCGGCTGTTTTACTCCTCAGGTCGCCCTCAGCGCGGCCCCCTTTCCACCCAAATCGACTCTGAAACTTCTCTGAAATGGCCGGTGTCTGAAACTCCATGTTTACCTTCTTACCTACACACACACACACACACACACACACACACACACACACACTTTGCTGTCTTTATGTACATTTGACGTCACCATATTGTATCATTGTTTTTTCTTATAGTTTCAAAAATGTTATATTCACAATTATACGATAGTGTTGACTCTTGGAGATTAAAACTTTATTAAATCAACACAGCCAGTCAGTACGAACCTGCAGGTCTGGAGTTCTGACAGCGAGGCGACGTCGTCATTCCAGATTCAACCGTGTTGGGATTCTGAAAGATTCCGAAGGTTAGCAGAGAGAAATACATCACTCTTTAAACCGCGTCGTGCTTTTACAACATTTAAACCACCACAAGCAGCCTGTGGATCAGACAGAGAAGTGCTGCTGGAGGTTACACCCTGTATCCACTCACTCTGCGCTCCATTACACACCTCTAAGCAGGAGGTCATGTCACTGCAGTACTGAGCATCATACACCACCTTAATAGTATCTGCTCTGTCCATGGTCCTGATTATCAGAGACCCGATTAAAGGGGACTCAGAGTCTGTAAAGAACTACAGAATGGAACCAAAGAACTACAAAGCTCATCTTTATGATCAGTGAAGCTGAAATAATGAGTGTAAAATTAAAAGTGTGTCAAAACAAAACCAACAAACTTAATAACGCGCTCATTTCGGATAAGTTGCTCATCAGAAATAGCTCTTATCTTTTAAGATCTAACAGGAATTCATATTTACAGAGGTAACTGAGGTAAAGTCTTGTTATTGTGAGCAGGACCTGTAGGTTTTGGGAGTTAGCTCACAGGCTAACGACAATCGTCATTTACGGTTTAAATACACGACGAAAGGCGTTATTTAAACAGCAGATGCAGTGGAATAACTCACCCGGACCTCTGGGACTCGGGCTGGGGTTAATGCCGCAGTGTGAGGCCGTAACGCCGCCGAGCTCCGCGCCGCGCCGCGGTCCGTTTGATCCTCTCAGGAACTGAAGAAAAGACTTTCCAACGACCGCGCGGTTCCTCCGGGGCGTGTCCCAAATCAACACATCCCCTCAGTGGATACGTCAGCGCACTTAATTACCTTCTACCTTAATGAACACGGTGTTCCTCCCACATTCGATACTGCCATCACTGCGGCCCTGTTTATATTGACTGTTCATGTTTTAATTCTTTATAACTTTTAATTTATTGTGTCAAGATTTAAACATTCCCAGAAAAAAAAAACACTCAACCTAACTGCCAGCACAATAGAGTGCAGACTGATAAAATGTCTTAATTATAAATCATTTTCTTTTAGCGTCGCTGATCCGGTTCAAACATAGAATCCGTTTCACTAACGCGACTAGTATCTAGTGTGTTTACTTCAATTGATTTGAGACGCGCACTATAAAACGGTTTAAGCAATATGGCGCCATCTACCGTTTAAGACGCAAATCTATTGAATTGCTCGGTCGTCGAAGCGCTAAACGTTGTATAATAAACTGGCCATATTGTATTTAGAAGCGTTGTTTTAAAATACATTAAACTGTTATAATTTAAATAAAGTGCCGATGTAAAAAGAAACAAGAGTTGTTGTTTTGGCAGGTTGATGATATTGCCGTTTCACCGCTAGGGGCGCTGTAATCGGGACAGCTCCGTTATGTAGGCTGAGGCGGCGGTGTATAACGGAGAAGTTGAGGCGCAGGAGCAGCAGGACGCCCGCGGAGGCTGTTAGGGGCTTTTCGGGTGAATAATGCTGTGTTGACTCCGTGCTTGTGAGTAAAATGGATGGGGAATGGAAAGACGCGGTGGATCTGGTGACAGCCTGGTTCAGAGAGCTTTACTCCTCGTTGAATTCGGAGCTGGCAGAGGTCTTAGCGCTGAATCCTCCCGGGCTGCTGCTGCTCACCACAGCGGGATTCGGCCTCCTCATTCCCGTCGCTCTGTGGCTCTCACTCCGCTGGACTGACACCAGAACACTCCGCTCCGACATCGTCGTTCATGAACCGACAAAACCCCCCAGACCCCGGGCCGAGGAGCCCAAGAAGAGGAGCAGAAAGAGAGCCGGGGACAAGGTAAGGCGCGACCGTGTACTAAATCACCGCCTGTCTGAAGGCGTAGTGCACTACATAGGGTGAATAAGCTGTTAAGTCATAGCGCCTTACGGGAACAACAAAACAAACGGCTCTCAAACGACAGTTTACTGACAACAAAGTGCACGTAGAAAAACACCTCGACTTGCTTATTAATAGATCGCTGCAGGTTACCACATTACAAATAACGAAACATCAGCTCCATATTTAAAATCTATTGTTTGGAACCCAGTGTGCTGATGATAAGGCTGTGGAACACAAGGCCGCCTATTAATAGAACAACAAAGTGCTGTTTAAAACCTAGTGCACTTCACTTGACAGGGCACCAAAAGCTGTTTTTCACTGGTAAGCACCCCCCCCCCCCCACAGTGACAGCGTCCCACCCTCCAAAAACTCTGAGCAAAAGGCAGGAGAGGGACGTGGACCTGATTCTCATTCAGGGTGATGAAGACTGGACAAGATAAAGAATGAGGCTGTTAAAGGGGGAAGGTGGGGTGTTTTGGAGACAGGGAAGTGAGAGTGAGATGGTTGGAGGGATGGGGTTTAAATCGGCAAAATAATGTGGAGAATGGAGTCACATCAAAGGGCAGGTTTATGGACGTAGTGAGGGAGGACATTCAGATGGGTGTGATGGAGGAAACTGAGGACAGGGCAAAATAAATGAAAAAAAAAAAAAACGATCCAGTGTGGTGCCCCCTAATGGTCACAGCCTACAGAAGGGGACACACAGTTAGCAGTGTCAATTTTAATTGCTTTTCTGTTCCTTTCATTACATTATCTGAGTGGTCATTTTCAGCAGTTTAACTATACAGCTATATAAATGAATGAATGGATGAACAGTTTTACAGTAGTGCCGCACACCGAGCCGCAGGCAGGACTCTGATTACCTTTGATCCCTCTTAAGCACAAGCACATTTGAGGTTTTGCGAATACTACACACTTGCATAACATGTACACGCATACAAATAGAGTACTTTTTCCTCTCAATCGGCTTTTTTTTAGATGTATCGCAAATAGAAGTAAAATCTACTAATTAAAATATTTAAAGTAAAAGATCACACAGGAGATTGCATAAATCTAATCAAATTTTTTACCACTTCACTGACCTGAAAAAGAGTTCCAATGCCACCTGCAGCTTTATGATCGCACCTTCTTGTCTAATTGTGCAGAAGGTGCAGAGGAACGGTGTGCTGGAACTACAGGAAGAACCAGCCCTAATGGAACCACAGAACCCAAACCTGAGTGAGAGTCCTGATCCAGACGTGGGACGATCTGATAAGGTGAGTTAAACCTGGATGTGTTTCTGAGCCCTGGAAAAAACACACACACACACACACTGCAGTTCACAGAGATCCCCTTTTAAAGCTTTACAATCTTTCACTCTTCAGTCAAGGCTTTCTAGAAGATTTTGGAGTGTGTTTGTGTACGTTTTGCCTTTTCAGATCAGACTGGCGGATGGAGTCGAGTTCAGAGTAATGTGAGAGATAAAAAAGCCATTTGGAAGATTAGACTCTCAAACGAAGGTCCGGGTCCAATCATCGGTTTCCTGCGTTTGTGTTGTTTTTGAACCCGAGTCGTAGTTAAATTCCTGGGCTGTGCCGGTATTTTAAGGAGGTGCATTTAGGGGCTGAAACGTGAGCGAGAGGTTGATGTGAAGGCAGCAGCTGATAGGATCAGGTTTCCTCTTCATCTGCACACACAGCAGATCTCCCCGCAGTGATGTCATGGACAGTGGGATCCTGCAGAGAGGCAGACAGACATTATCAGTTATTTATTAAAAATTCATTTAGACTTAATAGGAACCTATCCCAGTGCTTAGTCACCAGGCCATCGCAATGCAGACGTAAGCATGATCACACACACTTTCGCAGAAAAAAATAAGTTCATCTACGTAACAGCAAGCTGATTACATGTCATTTTTCTTGAATATTTCCAAAATAAGTTTGTTATTATTTTTATTTACTCCACTCCTGTGGGTGGAGCTACGGTCATGGAGAGATCCCTCACTGTTGTAATGCACTTTGTTTTCAGGGTAAAAAAAACAAAAAGAAAACAAAAGCTCCAATAAAAGAAACTAAAGCCATGAGTTCAGAGACTAAAGAACCTGAGGAAGGTAATCATCATCATCATCATCATCATGTAGAGCTGCAGCATTTTTAAATGTTTTGATTGATTCTAAGTGATTAAGCATGCTTCTGCTCTTTAGTGGGAAGCTGGGAGACTAAAGTGAGTCACCGTGAGAAACGGCAGCGGCGGAAAGACAAAGGCACGGATGATGGCAGTCCTGGAGGTGTGGAGCTCAGCGCAGACGCCAACGCCACGGACACAGACCAGGCAGCCGAGGAACTCGGAGCGACTCCGGCTCCGGCATCGAGCACCACCACTAAATCCAAGAAAGCCAACAAAACCAGCAAGTCAACCAACACCACCACCCCCACCCCCACCGCCCCCAAAAAAGGTCAGTCCCCGAGTACAAGTGTTACAGTTTTGAGTTAGGGTGGTGGATGAGTCTCAGCAGTGTAGAAACTCTAATGTGGTGCTGTGTTGGATCAGACAGCAATGCTGTTCAGAGTAACAGATGGACTGCGATCTGATCAACATCAGGACTGGTGTGGTAGCTTTGCACTGATGAGGTCATTATAAAGAGCCGGTGCTGTTAAGTGATGCCGTTTGGTGTCTCAGTCGTGTGGAAGAACTAACACTGTGTTTACCTCTGTACAGAGGATCCTCCTCCCCCTGAAGTCATCGCTGCCGTTAAACCACCAGGTGAATATTTATAATTCTGTTAAAGCCAGGGGGTCTGTACTGAATCATCTGAAATGTTTCCTGATCTCATTGTGGTACTGTGTGTGTGTCTCAGTGTCTCGGGTCTGGGAGGACGTGATGGTGGTGAATGGTTCCAGATGGAGGGATTTGGATGCACAGGTACCCACCCTTCACCCTCATACCTGGAACAGCATCACCCTGCCGTCCGAACCACGGGAGCCTGAGCCGACGGCCTGGCCGCACGACATGGACGGTAAGCTGGAACTCTTCATGTACTGCATCATATTCAGAGTATTAAACTGTGAGATTGTCGTTGCCTTTAAAGTACACTAGAAACACTGCCACCCTCAGGCAAGTGAACAAACCTGCATGAGGAATATGAAGAGAAAGCTAAATCTCGATTTGGCTTAAACCACGGCTTTGTTTTTATAAAGCCGCTTTGTTCTGTTGTAACTATAGCGACGACGTGATCCGTTTCTTCATTGTGTATTTTAGGCTCGTGGACGATCGTGGACGGGTCTCACATTCCCACCTCCCTCCATGGACTGTCTGCAGGTAAGACATTTGGGTGAGTGATTTTGCAGTATGTTACATAGAGACTCCGTTCTAAAACAGAAAATAAGCACCGGACGTAGAACAATCAAACTATATCACACAACGCAGAACCACGGGAGAGAGAAGTGAGCAGGACAGAAAAACATCGGAACATCGCTCGTTAGGTTTGGAGGTCTGACATTTAAATGGAGCCAGATTAAATGTCAGTGATTATTGATCTGCCTCAGATGATCGTTCAGGAATGTTTTTTTTATTCATAAACTGCGCAGATCTCAGGTTTAAAATGATTTCTAAACAGGTGTTGAGCTGCAGGTGCTTCCTGATCTGTCCTGGACCTGTCAGCCCCCCGTGGATGACGAGTGGTCTGGAATAAGTATGTTTATAATTACACACGGCTGGGTTAGGATTCTGTGTAATGTTTTTTTTAATTCAGTCATTTTTAGGAGGTGATTTAATTGGGATTGGGGGGAGGATTTAATTAGATTACCTTCTAGTCAAGAGAACTGGAGTACATGTAGTGTGTGTGTGTGTGTGTGTGTGTGTGGTTTTAGAGAGCAATTCTGCTGATCCAGCCTCTGATTGGAGCGCCCCCTGTGAGGAGTGGGGGAATTACGAGCAGCCAGCAGGAGGCGCTGTAGCTCCAGAGGAGCCGCTGGTCAGTTTACAGCATTCAAAAAAGTCTTTACTATTTTTGATTAATCCCATTCATTAAAGATATTAATATTAAGATTGAATATTAAATAATTCAGTACATTGTGATGTCATAACATTTCTAATTATTTAAAAACCCTTAGTATCTGAACCACAGCGTTACAGAACCTCACACTGATGAGATGTGCAGGGTTTTTATTTTATTTTATAGAATTCCTCTAATCTAATTTCTATAAAAGCGTTTCTCATTTTTGTCACTTTTAAAATGAAAGTCCTGAAAATCAAACCCATGCGTGTTAAATTTGACTGTAAAACTTTAGGAGTCTGATCCTGATAAAGATAAAGAGGAACCAGCAGCGCCAGGAAGCGGCAAGGCCAAAAAAAAGAAGAAGAAAAAGAAGAAGCAGGATGAACCTGGAGCCGGCGCTCCGGTTAGGAACCCTCTGACCTCATTACTGATGATGATGATTATTATTATTAATGACACTTTGTTCTAACCGCTGTGATTGACAGGTGGAGGAGAGTGTGAAAAAAGAGCTGCACAGCTTCCACAAAATATCTCTGGTATGTAAACAATGTTCAATCAAATGTATGTGGACACCCCACCATCACAACTTAACAGAATAGAAAAGTGCACAAAGCTTTGAGAAGCAGATTAAGGTTATTGGACTGGTTTCTTAACAGTCTGACAAACAGATGCACTACCCATGACACACAGCGCCTACCTTAAAGCATGGTGGTGGCAGTATTACAATAGTCTCAAATGTAAACTATAACAAGTCTTATTAGAAATAAGGAGCCATCTCTGAATAACGAGATGGGTGTTCACAGAGTCTTAACACCAACCAATAGTGACGGCCTCGTGTTTATGGCTAAATGAATGTGTGTGTGTCTGCGCGCAGGATCAGGGAGTCGTCACTCCATCAGCACCTGTACAGGTCACGCTGAAGCCTGCAGAACCAGAGGCTCCACCCAAAAGCACAGCCCCATCCACTCAGAGTAAGTCTGATTAAATAGTTTCACCTGATTTTTAATATAACCTTATTATAATATGTCCCACCGACTACACCACAACGTGGGGGGGGACACGACACTGTGACCGTTTAAGACGCAGCTCATCGTATTTATGACGTGTCTCCCCGCAGAGAAACCGGAGGAGAGCTGGGAGTCTCCCAAACAGGTGAAGAAGAAGAAAGCACGGCGAGAAACATGAGCCGCAGGAAACACCACGATGAGACGACAAACAGTTAACAAGACTGGACTTAGAAGGGCGTGGTCAGTATCGGACAGTGTACCGCGTACAAGCGGCCGGACGCACGGGCGTGGTCTGTGTACACTTGGCGTGTGCTGATATCAGATTTTTTAAATTAGAATCAAATTGCACCATCACCTTCACTGAGATGCCTGCTTTCAGTTAATATATTAAATTTAGGGACATTGACTGCAACACGGATTCCAACCTGCAGAATACAGCGAGTTTTAACCTGTTAACTCCGTCCGTATGTCATCAGTCGACACCTTCACAGGACTAATTAATTCTTTGTGCATAAGGGTTCATAATAATTGTTTTTGCTAACAGCCTGTAGTGACACGTTTTTAGTAACCTATCTGTAATAACAGATCAAATACAACCAATTATTTCTTTGTGAATTATGATCTCCTATATAAATCATTTGGTTCAAAGCTTGTATATACATGGCCTTTAAACAGAAACAGTTATTCTGAACTGAATTGTTACTTTAAACTGGTTTTATTTCGTTAAAGTGTATGTGGGGTTGATCTAGCACTCTAATAAAACGGAGGCTTTGTGGTATAATGCCAAGGCTGCAGTTACACATTTCCACCACAGAGGCCGCCAAACTCCCCCAAAGCCCACTGTGCGGACGGCGGGGCAGATCCGCAGCATGGCGGCCTTTAGGTTTGTTGTTTTTCTTATCAGCACATGTCCAGTTTACACCCGAGCTGAACTGCATCAGTTGCTGGAGGATGTCATTTTGTCATGGTGGTGGAGAGCCTCCATCATCACCGCGCTGTGTGTGTGTGTGTGTGTGTGTGTGTGTGTGTGTGTTGTGGGCAGATGGAGGTCTGGCCGAGTGTTTTGATTTGTGGTCCCCGGTTTGTCAGCTGCATGTGTAATGGTTTCATTTTAAACGCTGTTCGCGTTCAGGAGTTCATGTTTTATTAAGATGGATGTTTTGTAAAACTGTTTGTGGACAAAACGGAATAAATTCAGCTAGTGCAAAGAAAAGTCACGTGACCGGCTGTTCTCTGGGGGGGGGGGGGGGGAATGGGGGGGGGGGGTATAAGTGAGCCTGATGGATGGAGGGACGTTAAAGTTAGTGTGTGTGACGTGTCAGCCCGAGGAACTGTAATCCGTACAATGTGTATAAAAAAGATGACGTCATGGAAAACACGGTGAGGGTCAGTGAGGTGTCTCAGTCTGAAGAAACGGCAGGACATGAGGGACATGAGGGTCTCCTACCTCACCGCTGAGGACAGCTCGGACCTCCCGCCGTTCCGTCTGCAGATTCCCGAACACCTCCACCTGCAAATACCCCCCCTGTAAAACCTCCACCTGCAAATACCCCACCCCACCCCACTGAAAAACCTCCACCTGCAAATACCCCCCCCCCCCACTGAAAAACCTCCACCTGCAAATACCCCACCCCACCCCACTGTAAAACCTCCACCTGCAAATACCCCCAACACCCCCCCCCACTGAAAAACCTCCACTGAAAAACCTCCACCTGAAATACCTCCACCTGGTCCTCAACAGGAACACAATGGAAGACAGGTGGTGAGGATGACGTCACAACCGAACCGGATGTTACCTGGTAACTTAATTAACTAATTGAAATGAAATTGGAGAGCGTATCGGGAGACTCTGAATGAATCCCATAAAGAGACGTCCTCAGTCCCGACACGTGGTCCCGACAGTTCACCTCTTTAAGGTGATTTAGTCACAATAATACACCCTCGAGTCTTATTCTTTGTATAAAACGCAAACACATTATAATTAAAAACACAAAGTTTGATTCACAAATGTGTTGAAAGAAATCGTTAATAATCTTACGTGACAATCAAGGCCGGTTTTTACAACGAACACTGGCCCAGTTCCGGTTTCTCTAACAAATACTGCCATCCGGTGGCCAAATTACAGAACGCACTTAATAAAAAATAAACATTGGGGGGAAATAATGTATTGTATATCACATATTGATACGAATGTGAAGCCTGGACAAACGGCTCAGCCAATCAGACTGAAGCAGCGAAACTACTCGTTTTATAAATGAGATGAAATGAGATGATGATGACAAAGCGGTTTTGGCCCACAGACTCGTTCCCCCCGTCGCAGTGTTGGATTACAGGTTCCTATACGCAAGCCGTCACTGTGAGTGACAGGTGATTTCTATAATTACATTACAGATCTGTAGATGATTAAAGTTATGAAGCATACAGAGCAGGTGTTATAAACATTCAGAATGTAAAGTGAACAGAATGTAGTTTGTACATTAACATACAGAGTAAAGATAAAAAACACAGATCAGAGGGTTCATGAATCTGATGTTTTTACTTTATTTAGGTTCATTATAAGGCCACAGTGTAGCATGTGCAGAATTTATTACAAAAATAACCATCATCATCATCATCATTACCTCAAAGCAGAACCGTTAAAATAGAGGCACAATTAAAGAACCTGCTCTCTGCGCCATGTATCCCACATGAGCCATCATCATTCCCACTAAATCCTATCTAACACCCCGCTTCACGCCCCGCTCCAGAGCTTCTCAAATACAAGTAAACAGTCTGACTCCCATGGGGTCCAGAACCGAGGTCTTCTCCTGACGATTAACATGTGCTTTCTAACAAACTAAGTACAAAAAATAAAATCAATCCTATAATCCTTATAATGAGGACCATCTGGAAAAAATGTTGTAGATTGCTGGCAAAAACACGGTTCACAGAATATTCTGAGGTGTGGGCGGAGCTCATGTTACACCTGATAATGACATCACTAACCGTACTGGCTGAACGTAGTGCCTGGAGTTAACAAAATCTTGCAAATCATCGTCTAGCTGAGTGTTTAAATGACATTCATCTCAAAACTGGAAAAAGGTAATGAGAGGAAAGCGCATTCAGAGATGATGTGACTGTGGCATGTTAGCCCCCCCCCCCCCCACCCCCCCCACAAGCCTCATGCAAACCATCACATTAAGTTTATGGCTGTGAAATGCATTGGTCAAACTGATTTTCTATAAAGGTTTAAAAAAATACAAACTGTTTGTAATAACACACATCCATCAGAGGCATCCCATAAATACACGCTCGGTTAAAGCGGCTCACATTAACCTGGAGTTATCTGGATAACTTAAACCAGAATCTATAAAACAAAGCATCACTGAAAAAAAAAAATCAAACCACAAAACAATAAACTGATGAAAGCGTAATAAAATCACGCCCCAAATCACAGTCACTTCTGAGGGTCTCAGCTCTTATTTGGATGAGTTTAGTCCACGGGAATCAGAGTCGTTCCAAAAGCTCCGAGGTAAAGAATAACGTGAAGCTTTAAATGAATCCCACATCTGTTAACGACGTTTAAAAAACACATCCAGAAAAAAAACAGTGAAGAGAAAACAGTTTACAAACTAATTACTGAAGTTAAAGGATCCAAAAGCGTCGAACATCCAGAAAGAAACAAACCTGAAATCACCTTTAGAGCAGTGACCACCAGTGACCACCAGAGGGCTCTGAACATCAGCTTTTCTTAGTTCACCTCATAATAAAGCCGACGCGGTAATGACGTCAGATTTCTGATCATTCTTTTAAAGCTCATTAAAAGTTTAACTGGCGCCTCAAACACAAAGCCAACAAACAGAGTGAATTATTATAAAAACGTTTTCAAAACTACAGATTTTCAATATCATTTTAAAGCGTTGAATCTAAAAGCTCAGCTCATGTCGGTGGGTTTGTGCAGCTTTCCCTTCATGAGTCTGCAGACCTGTGGCTGTCCTGCGGGGGGGGGGGGGGGTGTGTCACGGTCACTGTTCCTCGTTATATTGATTAATTCCACAGCAGCAGAATGAAGCTGGATTCATCAGATCGTCTTATAAAGTGCTGACGCTTTGATATCATCAATAATCAAAACTAAACTGATCCAAAACCCGAGTCCAGGTGCTGGGTTCGGATCCGACTGTTTAGTGGAACCTCTTGAGGAACTGGTTCCTCTAGAACCTGCAGTGATTTTTTTTCCTCCATTTCGTTTGGGCAGTGTGACCCGGCAGTGTGAATGAAACTGGAACCACCCCCCCCCCCCCCCCCAAAACCCGGTGGTGCACCGGTCAGCAGGTTAGAGACGTGATCAATCGGATCTCTGAAGATCAATATCTGAAGCTCCAGAACGGATCAGGAGAGTTTAAAGTGGAGCAGAAACCACGGAGGGTCAGAACAGAGGGTCAGAACGGAGGGTCAGAACGGAGGGTCAGAACGGAACCATCAACATTTAAATCACAGAACCGTTTAAAACTCCAATTTATTATAATTATTTGAGTGTTTTGCTGATTTTCTTTTTTTTATGATTCTTTTAGAAGAAGAATCTCAGGACGACCGACAGCTCCTCCCTCCCTCATCCGAAAAATTCACTGTAGGAGACACAGCGGCGGGGTGGGGGTGGGGTGGGGTGGGGGGGGCAGATACAGTACCGAGTTCCTATGAACCGAAATCGCCCCCTCACCCCTCCCCCTCCTACAGAAGGACGGAATGAGGACTCCTCTGTATCTACAGTTCATCATCGTTACAGTTATTAACTCTGTTTTTAAAAATGAGGCACTGCAGCATTTTAAAAAAGGGGTGGAGCCGGGCAGTAAGGTGTGGAGGACACGCCCCGTCGTTCCGGCTGTTGGACGAGCCGTTATAAGCTGATGGATCTGATGTTTGGGTTGGTGGTCGATTCTCGCAGACTGTTGATCACACACTCCATAAAGGAGAGATGGGGGGGCGGGGGGGGGGGCATGGAAAGGGCCGGCGGATATGTAAAACCTGAAGATCAGTTCTGATTGGATTAACCACAAACTACAGAAAAAATAAATCCCATCCGCTCATTACAGTTACAGTGCATAAAACCTGGGGCCGTCCATCGGGGGGCGCCGTCTCACAGTCCAGCTGCTGGTTTATTGTGCCGGGGATCTGATGCTGTCGTCTTTAAGGCCACAATGGTTTAAAGAGCCGGATAGGCACGGAGGACGCTCACACAGACGTACCAGGAGTGTGTGTGTGTGTGTGTGTGTGTGAACATCAGTTCGGAGTCTGTTTGGAGGAGTTTGAGGATTTCAGTTTGAGGGTGGGGACAGGGGTGGGGGTGTACAAACCCTGCTGGGTGCCCACATTGACGGTGATGTTGGTGAACAGAGGCTGGTAGTCTCGGGAGACGACGTCATACTCAACAGAGTTCATACCGTCCACCTTCCACGTCTTCTGAGTCTTCGACAGCAAGCTGAACCTGCAGAGACACAGAGACAGAGAGACAGAGACACAGAGACAGAGAGACACAGAGACAGAGAGACACAGAGACACAGAGAGACAGAGAGACAGAGAGAGACAGACACAGAGACACAGAGAGACAGAGAGAGAGAGAGAGAGAGAGACACAGAGACAGAGAGAGAGAGAGAGACACAGAGAGACAGAGACACAGAGACAGAGAGAGACAGAGAGAGACAGACACAGAGACAGAGAGAGAGAGAGAGACACAGAGAGACAGAGACACAGAGACAGAGAGAGACACAGAGAGACACAGAGAGACACAGAGACACAGAGAGAGACAGAGACACAGAGAGAGACAGAGGGACAGAGAGACAGAGACAGAGAGAGAGACACAGAGACACAGAGAGAGACACAGAGAGACACAGAGAGACACAGAGAGAGAGAGAGAGAGAGAGACACAGAGAGACACAGAGAGAGAGAGAGAGAGACACAGAGAGACACAGAGAGACACAGAGACACAGAGACAGAGAGACACAGAGAGAGAGACAGACAGAGAGAGACAGAGAGAGAGAGAGAGAGAGAGAGAGAGAGAGAGAGAGAGACAGAGAGAGAGACAGAGAGAGAGAGAGACAGAGAGAGACACAGAGAGAGAGAGAGAGAGAGACAGAGACACAGAGAGACACAGAGAGAGAGAGAGAGAGAGAGAGAGACACAGAGAGAGACAGAGAGAGAGAGAGAGAGACAGAGAGAGAGAGACAGAGAGAGACACAGAGAGAGAGAGAGACAGAGAGACAGAGACACAGAGAGAGAGAGAGAGAGAGAGAGAGAGAGAGACAGAGAGAGACACAGAGAGAGAGAGAGAGAGAGAGAGAGAGAGACAGAGAGACAGAGACACAGAGAGAGAGAGAGAGACAGAGAGACACAGAGAGAGACAGAGAGAGAGAGAGAGAGACAGAGAGACACAGAGAGAGACAGAGAGAGAGAGAGAGACAGAGACATAGAGAGACATCAGGTTTAGTGATCAGGTTTAGTGATCAGGTTTAGTGATCAGGTTTAGTGATCAGGTTTAGTGATCAGGTTTAGTGATCAGGTTTAATGAAACCACAGTGGAGCTGCTTTAACTCCGGACGCTGATGTCCTCATTTGTAAGTCATTTTAGTCATTTATTGGACGCTTTTATCCAAAGCGAGTTACAAGGTGAGCACAGGGTTAATCACAGCGCCCCCTGCAGCAATGAGGGTTACAGGTCTCGCTCAAGGACCCACACTGGTGGACCTGGGATTCGAACCCACAACCTTCATATTGATAACCCAAAGCACTATCCACTGAGCGACCATGTCCTCCGCTGAACAGAAGTATCTACTAAACTACATGCAAACATATATGTGAATACAGGAAGACGGCGCGGAATGGGGAGGGGCAATCTATCACTGGACACACACTCACACACACACTCTATATGGGGCAATTTGGAGAACTCAATTGACATGATCCATGTTTTTTGGACTGTGGGAGGAAACCGGAGAACCCGGAGTAAACCCACGCGGACACGGGGAGGACATGGAAACTCCACCCAGATGGGGATTCGAACCGGGAATCCCTAGTGCTGAGAGGAGAACATACTAAAGCACTAAGCCACCGCGCCGCCCGAGACGGCATCATGTGATTGTTAATAATAATCATCATGTTCATCACAGAAAGACTGCAGCTTCTGATTCACTCCCTAACGAGTTGAGGGGACAGGAGTGTGATTTGGGACGCGAGCGTGTTCGTGAAACACACACCTCTTGGGATTGACCTCATTCCCACTGTCCAGCTTGTGTTTAATCATCTTATAACGGCCGATGTTCAGAGGCGGACGAACGATCTGCAATCCTGCCAGAGACACACTGAGAGATGGGGGGGGGGGGGGGGTTAAGAGACTGAAAGACACCAGGACAGACAGACAGACAGACAGACAGACAGACAGACAGACAGACAGACACACTCAATCTCACCGAATGCCGATGTCGTCGTCCTCGCCCCCCCAGCCCCAGTAGTTGTTGGGGAAGCCGTTCATTTTGAGGTAATGTAGAGGACTGAGTGCAGAGACGCCGCCGAAATACGCTTTATACGGTAATCTGTACACACACACACACACACACCTCAGAGTTGTACACTGATCAGAGTGTAGTGTTCAGAGTGAGCATGCACACTAATCTCACGGACTTGTATCCGAACTTGTCCATGGCGATGGCGGCGTGTTTGGGGTTCTTGTCGCAGGTGTAGGTGTTCGGTCGTCCTCTGGGATCAGATCCACATCGTGGAAGTACAGACAGTCCCAGTCCTCCTCCCTCATCGCCTCCCGAAAACCAATGTTCATCAGCTTCGCCCGATTAAAGGTGTAGTTACCCGCCTGCGCACACACACACACACACACACACACACGATTAAACACCAGTGCACCAGCAACATCTATAAAGACAAAAGGTTGGGTGACTCCTCGACTCCGTCCATCCATCAGAGACGTTACTGTACCGTGGGGGGGGGGGGGGGCGAGGGGGGCGACCTACTCCCAGCCTGATTAAAGATTAGCTTTAATTTAATCTGGGTGAAAGTCCAGCGCCAGGGGATTAAAGGGTTTTCATAAAGCAGCTTTTAGATGAGCTTGATACAGTCGCGGTCCTCTGGGTGGCGCTGTGTAACCCTGTGGTTATTATAGCTCTGTGTGTAAGTGATGTAATCCGGCCCGGGGGGGGGGGGGGGGGGGGGGATCAGACCGGCGCAGATTTGTTCCTTAATCCACGGCTGAATTATTAATGCCGGGTACTCTCAGATCTGCACACTCACTCTGCACTCAGCCGCTTCTTGGAAGCGTACAGAACGACACCCACCCGGGAATCAGCCCTGCGGGGGGTGGGGTGGGTGGGGGGTGTACCTGGTGGATAACGTAGATACCGTAGCTGAGCTGCTGTCTCTGGAGGAACGGGTGCAGGTAGTACAGCAGGTGCTTCAGGTGCTGCTCTCGGCTCCGGTGTGGGATGATGATGGCTGTTCGGTGTCGAGACTCACAGTTCGGTGGCCTGTAGCGCCCCCCGCGCACCACCAGCGGGTTCTTCCTCTCCACCTTCACTAACGTCAGTCCCGAGGGGAAACTCACATGGATGGGTCCGACTGTAACGCAGAGAATCGTGGTTTAATTCCACCTGGGGTTCGGGGCGTGAGCCACTTATGAATATTTAATTAACCTTAGTAAGCTTATTTTGAAATGTAAAATGTAAATGTTTTTAATATGTGTGCTTTGTACAGCGTCCTTGGTGTTCTGAAAGGCGCTTTCAAATAAAATGTATTATTATTATTATCATTATTCATTCATTATCTCCCGCTTTATCCTCTACTAGGGTCGCGGTGGGGTTCCCCATGCCCATCCAGGGGAGAAACCTCGGGCGCCGGGCATCAGGACAGGGCGCCAATCCATCGCCGGGCACACATCAAACACACTCTATATGGGGCAATTTAGTGAACTCAATTAACTTGATCCATGTTTTTGGACTGTGGGAGGAAACCGGAGAACCCGGAGGAAACCCACAAACACGGGGAGAACATGGAAACTCCACCCAATGGGGATTCGAACCGGGAATCCCTAGCGCTGAGAGGCGAACGTGCTAACCACTAAGCCACCGTGCCGCCATTATTATTATTATTATTATTATTAATAACCCGATCAGAAGTGGGATAAGTGGCTTAGTGCATGTTCTCCTCTCAGTGCTAGCGATTCCCGGTTTGAATCCCCATCTGGGTGGAGTTTCTGTGTCCGCGTGGGTTTCCTCCGGGTTCTCCGGTTTCCTCCCACAGTCCAAAAACATGGATCAAGTCAATTGAGTTCTCCAAATTGCCCCATATACAGTGTGTCTGTGTGAGTGAGTGTGTGCCCAGTGATAGATTGCCCCCCTGTCCTGGGTGTATCTGCCCAGCGCCCGAAACGTTCTCCCCTGGATGGGCATGGGGGAACCCCCCCCTGGAGATAATGGATGGAAAAGTACCCAATTTAATTTAATTTTTAATTTGATTTGTAATTGTTCTCCGGGTTTTAATGAGTGCAGGATGAAATCAGGCCGTGCGGTCGAGGCGGGGCTGCTCTGAGTAATGACTGATGTGGACACTGTACATACTGAACAATCCCTCTCTCTCAGGGCTTTACGCTAATCTGCTGGATCCTGCAGAATGAAGTGGCAGAAATGATGAGGACATGGTGTTACAGAGAGCGTAATCATTCAGCCTCATGCCCCATTTACAGTGTGTGTTCCTGATGCACGAGGACAACTCAGCAACGTCTCCCTGAGCAGCACGCTCAGAACCCAACCGGCTCGGGATTTAAACAGGCATGTACATACACTCTGATCACCAGCCGATTCATTCTTTATAAAGACTCGCTTCTGTTACGGCCACCTTGAGAACGTACAACCTAAGTTTATATAGACAACCTGTATATTATATCTAAACTTATTTCTGCCAAAAAACAAGCCCATCACAGTTTGGAAGCTTATTAAGGCTTTGTGTTTGTAATCAGCTGGCAGGTAAAGACACAGACCCCCAAAGAACAGCGAGGGAGGCTGATACATAAACTACACCCTGATCAAACACGCTATACAACAGTGTTCAGTTTACATTAAACACACACTCATTACACATTAAACACACACTCATTACACACCCTTCACTGTCCTTCAACAATAAACCTGCTGCACATCTGACGCTCATTGTTCTTTAGCTTTTGAAGTAATTCTTTCATCCATTATCTTCCTCTTTATCCTCTATTAGGGTTGCGGGGGGGGGGGGGGGGGGGGGGGGGGGGGGGGTGCCCATGCCCATCCAGGGGAGAACGTTTTGGGCGCTGGGCAGATAGACCCAGGACAGGGCGCCAATCTATCACTGGGCACACACTCACTCATACGCACACACTCTATATGGGGCAATTTGGAGAATTCAATTGACCTTGATCCATGTTTTTGGAGTGTGGGAGGAAACCGGAGAACCCGGAGGAAACCCACGCGGACACGGGGAGAACATGGAAACTCCACCCAGATGGGGATTCGAACCGGGAATCCCTAGTGCTGAGAGGAGAACATACTAAACCACTAAGCCACCATGCCACCCTTTTGAAATCAGATATTTTTTAAATATATTTCATTTCACCAGAGTTCACAAACAAACTACGACAGAACATATCTTGATGTTTACAGGTGGTTTGAGGATGAGGTTTCAGCCCGTCTCCATTAATACATCCGCTCACAAAAGCTCTTTAATCACAGAACACCATTCCCACCCCGCGCCATCCGACTAACATTATAAATTATTATTATTTATGATTGAATAAAGTGCTGACTCGGTGTCTTATCTCCGACTCGTCTCCAGGTTGACACTTGATATCTCCCATACGTCGGTGGCAGACTGAACTCTGGCCCATGACGAGCAGCTTCCCGCCGCTGTTTACAGATCAGCAAATACGGCCTAAAAATAACACCACGGCCGAAGTGAATCACACCCCCCCCCCCCCCCCCCGATGAGACCACGGCGCGCTGCGTTCGCTTCATTTTAATCAGATCCCTTTATCAAAACTGTCTTTATCATCATCAAAGACTGTCTGAGAATACATTCAGTTCCTCATGTGTATCTTCAACAAATAAAACGTATTGAGATTCATTCGTGTTATTGTATCAGATTTAAAGAAATTCCTAAATTATAATAATGAGTTAGTATTAATAATGATGGCTGTCCTCACAATGCTTCCACGCACACCCAAATATCACAAATAATGAGGCAGCACTTACAGGGTGAGTCTAATAGACCTGTCAATCACTTTGTAGCAGATAATGAACCACCTCACCCCTCATCATCATCATCATTAAGAAAAGTAAAAACTCAGGGTATTTAAGGCTCATATGCTCTTTGTTTTTGTGAGCTGTGTTTATGGTGTTTAAGCAGGAATGTGTTTTATATTAATGGGGTTAAAGGCGGGACATTCTTCTCTCTTATCAGATGCTGATGCACCTCTCTGTAATGTCTGATATTAAACTAGTTGATCTGACGTGGTTTGTGATTAGGACTCTGATGATTTACTGAAACCACAAACTGAAAACTACCAAACAGACAAGATCTCGAATGTTCACCTGCAGGTTTTAATCAGTAGGTGAAACCTGGAGGCCATGCTGACGTGACATGGTCCTATCCCTTCAGTTCTGTGTAGTGACTTTTGTGCATATCTCACATGGTTACAGTGTTAACAAAAAAACTAGTGGACAGAAAATACAAGGTCATCATGTTGCAGGACGCATATTTGATTGTAGTTTACACGAAATGAAATGTGATAAGGTAAAAACCTGTTCAGCAGCTCCCCGTGAAACGCGAGTCCACCAACCAACCAATCAAACAAAACAAAAAAACCAGCAAAGACAACAGGAAGAGCGCAGGAGGCGCCATCGAGGCTCGCTTTGTTAGTTTATTTAGTCTGTCCTAACACCAGCGGTCATCATTAATGGTTCCCGAGTTAATCCGTGATAGCGTAATGACCGTGTACAGAGGTGATACTCACTGAGTAGGGGGGATGTTTTGGGGCAGTAGGGCATGTCCTCTTTGTTCTGCATCACGGCGAAGTGCGAGAGGTTGGCGTAGACGTCTCCGCCGGTGCGGTTCGTTCCGTGTCCGGCTCCGTTTGGTCCCGCTCCCATTCCCTCTGATTTTCGGAAAATTCGGAAGAAGTAGGAAACTCTTTTCTGGTACGCTTCTCTGGAGAGCAGTGCCATGACGATCAGCTGAACGCCCAGCAGCATGATCAGGTAGCGCCACTTCGGACTCAGCGCCATGCTGAGATTCTTCTACCAACAGCCGCAGACTGAGCCACCGACCTCGACTTATGGAGGCTTCATATCGAGTTTCTGTCGCACGCTGACGAAGCCATGAAGGACTTCCACATTATTAAAGAGAGTTCTGAACGCTGAACTCAGAGGCCACCATGTTGAGTTCCATCATTAAACACAACCGCCATACTGATGGAGAGAGGGAGAGAGAGAGAGAGAGAGAGAGAGAGAGGCTAATGTCTTCAGGACGATCACCTTCTGCTCCTAAAGTCAACTGAACTTATGGCACCGTGTATGTTCAGGACTCACAAATTCACCAAAAAAGAGAATGTACAGACTGTCGACGCCCACAGCTTCAGCCTGACCCAATGACAGGAGAGGCTACATCAATCATGAAGCCCAGCCAATCACAGATCACCACCTGAAACACAGAAACAACGCCGAGTTATGATTGACAGATCTGATCGACTGAATTGTCTGTAGTTTGAGTTTTAAAAACAGCTAGAACTTGACGAATGCGGGTGAACCGGAGAGCCTGAGCTTTAACCATGAACTCCTTTAATCTTCTTTCAGTAATTAGTGCTCGTTAAAGCACCCCGGTTCTGTGTGCTAATCCTGATCTGCTCTGCGGGAGGCAGAATGCTGCTGCGCAGGAGAGGGCGGCTTTAAAGAACTCAGAACTGTGAAAGGTTCATCTTTAAATCCAGATTATAATCTATAAATCAGACGGCTGCTCGGCCATCGGAGCCTCAGATCCCACGGCTGCGGTCAGTCAGCAAGCAATCAGAGCTCCGTTACCGAAGGTCATCGGTCAGATCCACGACCCCTTCAGACGTTATGTAAAGAGATCAGGACGGGGAACAAAGAGCGCTCCCCAAAATGTTCACAGAGATGATTACAGTAGCTCAGCGGTCAGGTCACCATGGCCACCATACAGGTCAGGGGAGGAAGGACGTGGTGGTTACAGTAAAATCCCAAACGCTGATTCTTTAAGATATTAAATATCTTACACACACACACACACACACACACACACACACACACACACACACACACACACACACACAGCAAACCTAAGGCGACATCCATACCAATACATTTGCATCTACAAGAGTGAGAAGCCAACCAACACCTGTCTGTCCCCTCCCTCCCTCCCTCTCTCACTGTGTGTGTGTGTGTGTGTGTGTGTGTGTGTGTGTGTGTGTGTGTGTGTGTGTGTGTCCACAGTGCAGCAGAGCTCTGTGTTTCTAATGTAAACAGGTATCTCTTTTCTGACGCGGTTCTGTTCTCATACTGAGTTTGTTTTGTTGGATGATCATTAGTTCTGACGGTTCTGGTTCTGGTTCTGCTGTGTGTTCTGTATCTCTGTGGAATATTTGTTCAGGGTGCAGATTGTTCCAGAAATACCCTGAACTCATTTACATTAATCAGCCTCTCACACTCTCACTCTCTCTCTCTCTCTCTCTCTCTCTCTCTCTCACACACACATGTTAATTACAGAAATACATCCACTTAGCTCCGCCCTAAAGCTGAAACCTTACAGGCTGATGTCTCTGTACCTCTGCTCACCATCTCTACACCCAGTGACCATCTGCACGTCCACTCAACTTCAGCATGACGACACGATTCAGTGTGTTCTCAGAATCGTACAGAACACACACACACACACACACACACACACGATAAGAGAAGTAGATTTTAAGTGTGTTTAAAGCAAGAGTCAAACAATACAATATTGATGGAACATTCAGAGTGAGTGGAGCAGTGTAATCATGTCAGTGTTGCATCATGGGGGATGATTAGATCATCTCATCACACAGACCTCACTCATTCACTCAGATCAGCATGGTGCATAACCCGTAGAACCCATAACCCGTAGAACCCATAACCTGTACCCTGACGTTCCGTCAGAACAACCCAGTCCTAAAGTATGCAGACGGGACGACGTCAGTGATGAGGTTAATCATGACCCGCTTTAATTAACCGAATGTAATTACACTTTAATCAGTCCCTGATGACCTCTGCAGTGTCCCTCGCTCTCTTTTTGACCTTTAATCAGACAGAGGCTCGCTGAGAGGGCACGATGGTTCCCCCCAAACGGAGCGAGGCTGCATCCTGAAAGCTGCGGTGCTTATAGCTGAGTCAGCATAAAAACTCATGACATACTGACTGATCAGTTAACAGCTCTTGTACTGGACAGTCATGAGTAATGTAAACGGTCAGGTTTTAAAGGAAGTGGGGATTAAAGTGTGAAAGGAAACACCTTTAATAAAAAATATCAGAGTGGAGTTTCCTCGTACAGTGGAACTTTAAAAAACAAAAGTTTACATTAAAATAACTTTTGATTTAAATTTGAACTGAACGTGAGATAAACGGACAGATGAGCACTCTGTACCACAAAAACCTGTCAGCCAATCACAAACAGATTCTAACTTTGACCCATCACTTTAGGGAAGGACCGTTCTTCCTGCAGCAGGAGTGTTTTTGTGTGAAAGCGGTCTCGGTCTGTCTGATCCACCGTGACGTCACACGTTCACAAAAGGAAATGAATCAGGTTTTAATTCCACTCGCAATGAAAAACCCACAAACTTTCATAAAAAACCCGGTTTAAAATACATCAGTTCATATTGACGTAGTTTCTGTATGACCGCACGTGAGGTCAGTCAGCATCAAAGACAAACACACCACATTCAGTCATCTAGCAGATGCTTTAATACAAAGCGACTTACGAGGTGAGCACGGGGTTCATCACAGCGCCACCTGGAGTAATGAGGGTTAAGGGCCTGACTCAAGGGCCCACAGTTCACTTCAGTGGAGCTGGGATTTGAACCCACAACCTTCACCCGAACCACTGAGCTGCCTCATCCTCATTAACATGTAATAACGTAATATTATAAGTCATATAATAACTATATAATACCGTAACTTATCAACAAGTACATTAATATTAATATTCATAATACTGATGATTTAAACCTCTTATTTACATGAAATAAATCTTACACGTGACAGTAATTAGCGAACAAACTGTTGCTTTACTGTTTAATTTCTTATAACAAACTTCTCTAACTAATATAATGTAATAACGTCATTATTAACAGAATCGTTAAAAGGTTGAGGAAACGTGAAGATAACGGAATAAAAACGTTAAACGAGCGAAGCATCAGTCTGGAACCCGCTGTACTTTCGAGCAGATCATTAAAATTAAGATGTAAATGAAGTTTGGATGAGATGAGCTGCGAGCCTCCGTGTTTAAAACATGGGTTTAATTTAATTAAGTGTAATTACAGTGTTTTTAAATGTTTATAATGAGGGCTATTGAACGCAGCGCGAGCGAACCGATGAGGGAAACATCAGCGAAGAAACACGAAACCAAGAGCAGCGTGAACGCACCCCGACAAGTTCAGCAGAAAGACAACGGAGAATAAAAACAACACTCACCGCCTTTAACTCACACAGAACCGAACCGAGCCGAGCCCGAACCCGAACAGAACCCGAACAGAACCTGAACAGAACCCGAACAGAACCCGAACAGAACCCGAACAGAACCCGAGCACACGGGCAGCTGGGCTTCACTCACTGCGGCTTCCACCTTCTGAACAAACCGGAAATGACGTCGATTGTTGTGTCAAATGTCCGTAGAAACCGAAAAAAACTGTAACTAGGGTTGCGCCCTACCTAGTGCACTTCATGCTCCCTTCAGCCTGTTCGTATCGGAACACGGTCCAAAAAAGTCTCAATAAATCCCAAACTTCGCTTTAACACAATTAACAACTTTTACAACAACGATCTGAGTTTTAACAACATTCTGCCGAGGCTTCTGAAGAGTGACGTTGGTTAGCAAACAATTAAATCCTTAATTAATGAATTATAAACATTTTTATTCATATGAACGAATACGATTGTTTTTCTATTTTCTATTTTTTTGTAAAATCAAGTGCAAACATCATGTTAATCGTATTGCTTACTGCTTCAATTAAAAAATAAAATAGCTTTTAAGTGTTCATAAATGAAAGTTTAAAGATGTATTTAGATAGATGTAAAATGTGATTAGAAAAATATTTTATATTCATTCATTATCTCCCACTTTATACTCTATTAGGGTCGCGGGGGTGGGGGGGGTGGGTTCCCCATGCCCATCCAGGGGAGAAAGTCTCGAGCGCTGGGCAGATACACCCAGGACAGGGCGTCAATGCATCACTGGACACACACTCACTCACACAGACACACTCTATATGGGGCAATTTGGAGAACTCAATTGACTTGATCCATGTTTTTGGACTGTGGGAGGAAACCGGAGAACCCGGAGGAAACCCACGCATACACGGGGAGAACATGGAAACTCCACACAGATGGGGATTCGAACCGGGAATCCCTAGTGCTGAGAGGAGAACATACTAAACCTCTAAGCCGCCGGATATTTTATATTTAATATTATATTTAAGTCTTTGTTTAATAAAGGAAGTCATTTCCTGACCTGCAGCAGAAGGTCTGTATGAAACATCAGTAATCTTGACTAGTAGTAATGTTTACATTCATACAGAATATCCTGGACTTTAATGATGGTTCAGGAACAATCTGAACTTTCTTATCTTTACTGTGACTAAAGGACAACAATGAATGAATGAAAACTGCTGTATCTATATAAATACTGGATGTTAGGTTAACTTTAGATTAGTAAAGGTTATAAATAAGCTAACAGGATCTGAAAAACAGATCAAGGAAACAAATTCCATTTAATTCTTCTGATTTATATCAGTGTAGTATTGAGTGATGAGTGACGTTTTATTATTTTTAAAATCTTTTTACTATAAACACTCCTCTAAAACTTATGTTGATCTCTAAACTCTTTGTAAATCCTCCCCGCACCGCCCCGAAGCCACCCCCGGATGGTGAGTCAGATGTCAGATGAATATTGGCTCACTGAAAGTGTTCACGTTAAACCTCTGTTCACAAATCTATTTGAATATGTCAAAATATTAAAGCCAGCTCATTATTTACTGACTATTAATCAACTAATACCAAACTGACAATCTTCATGGCAAACCCCAAAATCAAACAGCACTCCAGCATCACATAAGTGCTTGATCTGCACCAGGAGAACACAGGGAGAACCAAAGCATGAGGTAAAACCAACATCTCTGTTCTAAAGGCTTATTATTATTGAATGAATGACACAGTGAAGCTGTGGAGGGTAAATCATTAACACTGTATGAAAACGAACGTTAACCATAAGGCGTACAAACGAGAGAGCTTCCATAAACACTGGGTTATAACACGATTATTACTCTTGTTTTAGATGTTCAGCAGAACACACTAACCTTTATATTATACATTTTATTATTATTGTTAAAGGTCACTGATTAGTGTTGATGGATCAAGTTTTTGGACTTTAGAGAAGTTACTAGTTTAAGACCGAGTGAGTTTTATATATTACACATCACCAGTCAGGTTTCTGTACATGATCACATTACAATCAACAGGCAAGGAAGACAGAGCTCACAGCACAAACCTCCACCTCATGTGCATCCACCCCCACAAATTAAGATCTGCTGCTCATGTGACACACACACAAACAAATATGTTACCGTCCCCTTCAGTAACAATGAGCCCAGACGTCTTTGTCATACCTCTCTATAAGCAAAAATCAAAACCTGTTTAAAAGCAGCTGATTTTTAAATTTAATGTGATCCTGTGAAAAGCCACGCCCCCTGATGGAACAGTAGGGTGGCTGATCCTCTGAATCTCAGCAGCCAGTTTAATACGATCATCTGGAGAAGACAGCTTTAATAAAACCACAGCCGTCAGTAAAGAATGAGGATCTTATTTGTGTTAATCTCAGTTTAACGTGACGGTCGGAAAAAATCCGTGAGCTCATTAAACGGAGAAGAGCCGGAGGTTTAATCCTATATCCTCTTAAACCTGATGCTGTCTCCAGGTTCAGGTGTTTGTACGAACGTTTGACATCACAATCACGAGCCACAGAGGAAGCGGTCATGTGAAAGAGCAGAAAAGCCTGATGGGTGAGAATCAGATACGACTAATGCCCTTTTTTAAAGCAGCTTGTTCTTAAAACTATTCATTAACTTAGTCCATTTATATATGGGGTTCCAGGGGGCCTATCCCAGTCCTCATGAGGTTAAAAGTGGGAAAGCAAACTGGCAGGTCATCATTCCATAGCAGTACAAATACCAAACCATTAAAACCTCTAAAAACCATTAAAAGACCCCGTCTACACTGAGCAGGAATCACATTCTGGACCTGCTTGCTGTGAGAGAACATTTGAATCAATGTTCTACCAACGAAACATCATTTAAATTCTAGCATCAGATTTCCATCAGTGTAAAAGCTTTTTCTATTCCTTTTCTAAAAATTAATGTCAAAACCTAAAAGGAAGGCGGGGTTTGGATTAAGTGGTCATCAATCTATTAAACCACAGATGAAAGCATAATGACGACTGTAGCATCACAACAAGAGATAAACACTCCTGTACTGTTTCCCATCACACATCCCTCACCCGCATTCAGCCTGATCTCATCTTAATCTCTGAAATAATCCACAAACATGGTGGAAAAAAAAGATTTCACTGAAACTGGTTCACGTTATTAAGTTCATATTTATATTCAAAAAACATGGTGCCTTCACAGAGTGGCATGATGGAGCAGCTTTATGTTCTCCCCTTACATAAAGGTCCTGGATTTGAGACCTGCGCAATTGTTTGTGTGGAGTTGGCATGTTCTCCACATATGTATGTGGAGAACATGCCAAATTAAATCTAAAATCTTAGTCAAATCAAAAAAGTCTATGATTTTTTATTTTATTTTGAAGCCTGTGTGGGACCAGTGATTTGGTATACACGCCCCCTCTAGTGGAGGTTAGAGGAAGTGCAGAAACGTTCCTGAAGGTATGAATAAGATGCTGCAGGATATTTATTACAGAAAACATTTTATTTATTATTAATGGTGCAATGTTTATGTAAAGTGTAGTATTGTCCATTTTTATACCATAAAGTCACACAGACGTGTAGACCTCGGTGATGTTCTATTCATACTCACAAATAACATAGAAATAAAGAAACACACGGCTTCTACTTGTAAAACTCATGCTCCTGTTCATCTTTCTTAATGACAGTTTTATAGGCCTTCTCAAAATCCTTCGCCAGAACGATGTACCGGTTCTCACGCACAGCCAACATACCAGCCTGGGAGAGGAAAAGATAATTAAATAGAGATTATAGAAGGATCGAGTTGTTGTTATTACCAGTTCTTACCTCCTGACAGATGGAATTGATATCTGCTCCGGAGATCTTGTCGGGTCTGGCGACATCTACATTCTGATTAAGGAACAAACAAGAACCTCACAGAGCACACAGACGTTTAATCTGAAGCTCAGAATGAAGCTGAGTTTAGGGGGTGAGGAGAAGGATACAGTCCTCCAGGTCCACCTCCTCAGACAGGTTCATCTTGCTGGTGATGGTGGAGAATATGAGACGTTTCTGTCTGCGGTCCGGCAGAGGAAACTCAATCTTTCTGTCCAAACGGCCGGGACGCAGCAGAGCCGGGTCCAGAGTGTCTGCTCTGTTAGTGGCCATGATAACCTGCAGAGAGAGTAAAAAGGTGGATGATGAAGGACCCTGACACCAACATTAATGATCAACATCACTAAATACTGAACTAAATCAGCTGACCAATCAGAATAAACAAAGTGCAGTAGAACTGACACATTAAACGATTATCAGACAATGTTGTTGCATCAGAGGGCTTTATCTGCTCTTTTATGATTTAATTTTTTAAAAATCATAACCCTGAGGATTTAGAGTTCTGGTTCTGGGGGCGTCATCTTGTTGTTCTGGTTCTGACACCTGATATGAGTTGGTACTGATTACACTACTAAAATACAACAAACTGCTGAAGTGTGACTTTACTGAACAGGACTTATGTAATCTTAAATAGTGTGGATTACTGCGCCCTCTACAGACAAACGTTGGCATCACTTGATAGAGATGACCAGGTTTGTATTTCAGGGCGGGTGTAAACAAACCTTCACATTGACGTTCTGATCAAATCCATCCATCTGGTTCAGCAGCTCCAGCAGGATTCGCTGCACCTCTCGATCAGCTGGACATCAGAACAGCAGACGGGTTTGATTTTGCTGCAGTCTGAATAATTAAACTCTTCATCTGAACTCGTGCATACCTCCCGTCTGTGCGTCGAAGCGCTTGGTGGCGATGGCGTCAATCTCATCGATGAAGATGATGGCCGGCGCGTTCTCCTTGGCCAGTCGGAAGACGTCACGCACCATCCTGGGACCCTCACCCAGATACTTCTGAACAAACTCCGAGCCGACCACGCGGATGAAAGCAGCTGAGCAAAGAACGAACGAATAAAACAAACGGGTTTAAACTTTAAACTGACGGCACACGCAGCACAGTGATGAGGAGTGGGGTCGCTTTAACAACCTGTAGTGTGATGAGCCACGGCTTTAGCCAGCATGGTCTTCCCACAGCCGGGTGGTCCGTACATCAGAACTCCTCTGGGTGGGTCAATACCAATCTGCATTCATCAGACAGAGATCTCACCCTGGGTTTTTACTTAATGTCATTAAATCTAATACAAATAAACAAAAAGTGAGCCGCTGTTATTTAATAAGGTTGTTTTGATTCAGTACTTTAACAGAGGGACATGTCTGTCTCAGGATTACCTGTTTATAGAGCTCGAAGTGAGTGAGCGGAAGTTCCACTGCCTCCCGAACCTCCTGCTTCTGTATGTCCATACCTCCGATATCAGCGTACATCACGTCCGGCTTCTGATCTGTGAGTTTCCATGGTATAATAGAATGAATACATAATTTAAAGAGTTTGAGTTTAAATAGAGTTTGAGTATCCATGCATATAAACAGTTCAGAAATGTATCTTAAAAAAAACCCACAGAATTCAATAACTAACAGCAACCAGCACTATGGCCATTGTCCTGCTTTATTTCATGAGGAAGATCTTGGAGGACTTACCTGAGGTCAGCATCATGATGCTGCTGTCAGCCTCCGGGGGTAGAACATCGACCAGAGCGTTGCTGTGCTTGTGCAGAGCCACTGAGGCGTTGGGCTTCAGCAGCTCACGGTCGATGGTGCTTAGAATCCTCACATAGTAATTAGAACCTGAAACAGAACCCACATCAAAAAGTCAAAGTCAAAGTAGGCTTTATTGTCAATTTCTTCATATGTACACTACATACAAAGTAATCGAAATTGCGTTCCTCACTTTCCCGCGGTTACAGACATTTATGACATTTAACATGCAAAACAGTAGTGACAGCATAGATGTGAATTTAATTAGTAACAGTAATGATGATAATAATAATAATAATAGTAATAATGACAACATAATAACTATAGTAATAATAGCAGTAACTAACAATAATAAATAGTAAATAGTAGTAATATTAATAATAATAATGCTATTAATAATGCTAATAATAATAATAAAAAAGTAATGAATATATATGTATAAATATATATTATATATATAAGTAATAAATTACAATATATGATTTGTAGCAGTAGTATAATATATATATATATATATATATATATATATATATATATATATAAAATATAGACCTGAGTTCGTGTTATACAGTGGTTATACATGGTTTATAAGGAATAGATGCAACAGTATGGCTTCCTGAGACTAGATGAAGTGTGTTTGAAGTTTGTGTGTGTAAACCTGTGGTGGATCCCACGATGGCGGTGTTCTGATCCACTGCTTCCAGGAACTGGCCTATCACCAGAGGGATGCTCTGAATCCTCTTCACCTCCTCCTGGGCATGGAGAAACTCCTTCTTAAGGTTCTTCTGCTCATCTTTAATGTACTCCTCCTGCACCTCTAAGAACTCCAGCTCCTGCTGCAACTTCTGCACCAGAGAGATACGGATTCAACACCACATATAAAACACAGATACCATCAACAAATGACCTTCTGAGAAATCACAGCTGATCAGTTAAAACTCAATAATTATGATCAGTTTAACGAGGAGGAACAAGAATATATAAAAAATAAAAAACAAACAGGATGCCGGTGTCCTGATGGCGTTATGTTTTCTGTCTCAGTTTTACAAAAACCTAAAATCATTAGTTTTAAAAATGAAGAAAACATTAACGTTTAGATAACTAACCTTGTATCTGCTGTACAGGTCTTCCAGATCCTCAGGTTCCGGAGCCAGAAAAGACAGGCCAGTGTGAGGCCGTGAGTTCAGCATGGCGGGCACGTCTTCCTGTAAAGGTCGGGAACCGGAACATATCAGACTGATCACATATATTAAAACTAACAAATTTCTCCAGGTGTTCACTATACAATCAAAACTGAAGGTTAAATTTAAGGAAATCATTAACACAATGAACCATAACACGTTTATGATAAGCATCTCACAAAGAAATTACTAATTTATTATACTATATATACTATATATAGTATACTGCAATAATGTCCACATGATCAAAACACAGGAGTTTGACATCTAAGTCCCGACACTGAATATACTGTGTACAGACATCCCAGTTACAAAAGCCTGTGGCATGAAAACCAACTGCACCATGTTTACACCTTTCACCAACACAAGATTATTAAAAGATAATCAACATTTACACAGAAAGCTCCAACACTTAAGTCTAGTTTAAGACTAAAGTTAATGTCACTTTAAATCCAATAACACACTACCCAACAGAGCAACAGTTTTTATCTAAATAACACTATTAATTCAAATATACAGAGCAGAATTCACAGGAATGAGGAGAACATACAAAACACACAACATAATAAATCAAACCCAGAGGATGAGAGAACTCATCACATTCACTAATCATTCAGTCCTATAGTTTTCTGCACATTGAGCTGTAAATTATATATATATATATGTAAATATCATATAAGAATTCTGTTTTAGTCGTACAGACGCGACCCACGCTGTATCTGAAGTGTCACTAAATAAATTTAACAAAATAAAACTCATTAAACACAGCAACGTTTTTACATCCATTATCTTCCACTTTAACCTATATTAGTTATTAGGGTCGCGGAGGGGTTCCCCATGCCCATCCAGGGGAGAACGTTTCGGGCGCTGGAAAGATACACCCAGCTGGGCACACTCACTAACACACACTCACTCACACAGACACACTCTATATGGGGCAATTTAGAGCATTCAATTGACCTTGATCCATGTTTTTGGACTGTGGGAGGAAACCGGAGAACCTGGAGGAAACCCACGCGGACACGGGGAGGACATGGAAACTCCACCCAGATTGGGATTTGAACCCATGGATCCCCAACGCTGAGAGGAGAACATGCTAAACACCAAGCCTTTTTTTTTTACATCCATTTCCCTAAATCTATATTCAAATAGAAATAAAAACCGGCCTAATTTGTAATAAATGTCGCCTGTGGTGTGAATAGTGTTACAGATGTTAATAACGTTATTAAAAGTTTACAGATTTAAACTCTCCTCATACCGATGATAAACATGCTAAGTGGCTAAGCTAGCTAACCGGAATGACAGAGCATTTGCGGCTCTTTGATTAAAACGGCGGCTCTGCGGCGGAAACGATCACAAACTCAGTCTGTTTAACACATAAAACATAAAACACACTCATCAAACGCCGCGGAAAGCCGCCGCTTTACTGTGAACCCGCAGCGGACAGTGAACGGTGCTCGTTACCTGCGGCCTCTCCACTAACACTGCACCGTCCTCCATGTTGGCTCAAACACTGCCGCTGCCGGCCGTGACGTCATAACGACCACCACGTGATTTAACAGCTCCATTTATAATGAGAATTATTCATTCATTCATTCATTATCTTCAGCCTTATCCTATATATATATATACACACACACACACACACACTCAGACACACACATACACACACACACACACACACACACACACTCTCTATATGGGGCAATTTTGAGAATTCAATTAACTTGATCCATGTTTTTGGACTGTGGGAGGAAACCGGAGAACCCGGAGGAAACCCACGCGGACACGGGGAGAACATGGAAACTCCACCCAGATGGGGATTCGAACCGGGAATCCCTAGTGCTGAGAGAACATGCTAAACCACTAAGCCACCGTGCCGCCCTGTATATACATATTATACATATATTTATATATTATATTTATAGTTCAAATATTCTATATTATATTTAGTTGTATATATATATTCATAGTTGTATATTATTATATTTCACATATCTATATACTGTATTTTTGTATTTAAAAAAAAAGTCTCATTTTCTTCTTTAAAATTTTAATTATAACACTAAAATTACAGGGTAATCGGGGTCCGTGACCCATAATTTCGTTCTTATCTTATGTACCACATGTGATATTAATTCATTCATTCATTATCTTCAGCTTTTATCCTCTATTAGGGTCGTGGTGGTGGTGGGGGGGGGGGTTCCCCATGCCCATGCAGGGGAGAACGTTTCGGGCGCTGGGCAGATACACTCAGGACAAGGGGGCAATCTATCGCTGGACACACACACACACACACACACACACAGACACACTCTATATGGGGCAATTTGGAGAACTCAATTGACTTGATCCATGTTTTTGGACAGTGTGGAGTTGCTCAGTCGATTTTGTTTTGATTGCTGTTGTGAGGTGAGCGGCGTCTAAACGGATGCGCGGACATGTTGTGGGACGCTGTGGTTCGCATCTGCTCGCGCATGTGTTTTCCAGCCCTCTGCTGCAATGCATCACTACCCCTCCCTCCCCTCCCTCCCTCCTCCTCCCTCCCCCTCCCCCCTCCCTGAACGTCGGTACCGAGTCGTTTCCATCGCGTCACGCTCTTCTCCCCGGATTTTGGGACGCGCTCTCTCTCTCTCTCTCTCTCTCGATCGAACCGGGGACGCGACGCACGGGCAGTGCGCGCGCGGATCGGATCTCCGTGGACTTGGAGGCGGGTTTTTTGGGAGCGGAGGATCAAACCCGCGACCCGCAGGAGCGTCCGTCACAAACCCAGCGCACGCACTTTGCGCACCGTGCGCACGGTAGGGCAGCGCGAGGGAGGCGCGCCGAATGAGCGACACGCGCTCGGCCTTTCATCCGAATCTCAAACGCGAACTCTGACTGACCATCGCATCGCGCGGAGGCCGAGCATTCACGCACGATCTCCATGAACATATTCCGTGACTCATTCGGACACACGATCGCCATCTGACCATCTGGCTCCACTGCGCAAGTGCGAGGAGCGGGCGTCTGTAATGACAACGCTCCAGATACCCCGGCGCTCCGAGCGCGGCGTCTCAGGGCAGTGAGGCATGACGGGGCAGCGATAAGGACCCGCGTCGGGAATGTCTCACCGAACCAAAGACGCGCCGTGCTTCCACTGATCCGTTAGTCAGTGCGCATGCTCACTCTCTCAGGTCCACTCTCAGCTGTCCATTCCATCACTGTCTTCCACACGCGCTCATTGCACACCTGGCTTCCGGGAGCATCCTGCACCTGGGGTCATTCATCTGCCTCACCCCCCCCCCCCCCCACTCACCCAACAAGAGTCTTCCAAACGGGTCAGGAGCCCGGGACAGAGGGACTCACCGCCTTCATCACAGTAGCACAATTCTGAAGCCACGCTGGACCGAAGGTGTGTCCCGGGACCTGAGAGAACAAATTAAAAACGTCCCTGCCTGTGCTCCCCGAAGAGCCGTCTGCATTCTGTAATCATCCACAAAAAGCCGACATCACCTTTAATGAGTGAGCATCACTTATCAGCAGGTGATCAGAGCTAAACAGTGCACATTTATACGAAGTGCGGATCATCTGTGAAGGAAAGGACTAAAGAAAGTCAACTTCAACTGAAAAGAAGACTCAAATGATGCTGCATCACTAAAAAAGGCAACACCAATGAGTAAAGTGTACACTGCATTATAAGTGCACTTCATCAGTGTGAAAAGGGCACTGCGGGGACCCTGAACAGAGGTGCACCTCCATGCCCAAAGTGCACTCGGTCAAGAACTGCAGTCAAGTCCCCTTGATCAGAGTGCACACTGTGGGAATTCACCTCTTTCTGGATTCCAGCGCTACATCGTGAGATTCACGCAGAGTCCCTGTGATCCTCTTAGCGTGAGTGTGTGTGATTGTGTGTGTGTGTGTGAGTGTGTGTGAGTGTGTGTGTGAGTGTGTGTGTGTGTGTGTGATCCCCCCCTGGTGAGGATGGCAGCAGTGAGATTTCCGTTGCTGTCCCTGGCGCTGAGCCTAATGCACGGTGAGTCAAGCTTCCACTTTCAGCATGCTGGATGAAAACTACACTACATGATCTAAAGTATGTGGACACTGCTTATAACAAACCCATTTGAAATCCATTGTGATCCGGTGGGATCTGATTCGGGGATGTCTAACATCAGAATCCACAGTCTGAAATCTCTCCTGTAAAGGCATCTCACAGATTACTTTCAGCCAAAAGGTTAAAAGATAACATCTCCTCAACATCTTTCCGTGTTAAAGTCCAGAGACGCAGAACAAGTACGAAGCAATAATCAAAAATTATTATTTTTAATAAATTATAATTATTATATTTATTTCTAATGGGCGGCACGGTGGCTTAGTGGTTTGGCCTGTTCTCCTCTCAGCACTAGGGATTCCCGGTTCGAATCCCCATCTGGGTGGAGTTTCCATGTCCTCCCCGTGTCCGCGTGGGTTTCCTCCGGGTTCTCCGGTTTCCTCCCACAGTCCAAAAACATGGATCAAGTCAATTGAGTTCTCCAAATTGCCCCATATAGAGTGTGCCTGTGTGAGTGAGTGTGTGTCCAGCGATGGATTGGCGCCCTGTCCTGGGTGTATCTGCCCAGTGCCCGAAACGTTCTCCCCTGGATGGGCATGGGGAACCCCGTGACCCTAATATAGGATAAAGCGGGAGATAATGAATGGATGGATGGATTTCTAATTATGTTTATTTAAACATGAAAGAACCAAACCTTAAAAATCAGCAGTGTCCACTAACTTTAGCAGCTGGATGTATATGAACAGAGGAACATAAAGTGTTTTTGTGGAAGCAATGTGATCTGCACATCACCGACATCTGGAACAGAAAGTGACGTGATCAGAAACGCAACACACTGAGGTCAGAACAGCTACAGCACTCTGCAGACTCCTCACTTCAGCTCACGTCCATGTTGATTTGGGACCAGGTTACAGAACATCGGCGTCTCAGTCGCTCTGACCTGATGCTCGCAGACATTACAACCAGATAATGGGGCCGATAAAGACAGGAGGACAGACGCAGGGACAGTTTGAATTCAGTTCTAAAGTGAAGATGAATAATGAGAATGAATTCTGTCTCCCGGAGCTCTTCTTTGCTCTAATGGAGGATCAGAGGTACAGCTGAGAACTCTTTATTAATGAGCCTCTAAAAGCTCTGAAGCTCAAACCAAAAAACCCCATCAGACCTACACCCCCGAGACATCAGAGCACTCAGAAGGAAGGGAGGGTCACATGACCAAAACCACACTCTCAACCTGAGCTCCATCACTCGCTCTTTGTGTCCGTAACAGAATAAAGCATCACATCCGATCATTTACAGAGCCCCCCCCACTCTGATATCAGACTGAAGGTGTGTCCCAAATACCCCTCAAATATCAGAGAGATGGAGTGGAACCATCCAGAACATCGCAAAGCTTCCACAATCTACATTTAAAGAATGTTTCATTAAACCTGAAAAAATCCATCAAAATCAATAATTAAATAAACGAGTAACGAGGGTTTGGTTTTATTTACTGTTTACTGTGAGTTTTGCAGTGACCTTCAGAAGCTTCTGAAATCTGATTTAATGATGAAATGAGCGAGGGATTAAAAAGAACATCAAAAAGGACGAGGCTGCTTCACGGCTGAGCCTCCATCAGGCTGCAGTGACGCAGGTTCATCCACACAGCTCCATCTGCACAACACAGTGTGTGTGTGTGTGTGTGTGTGTGTGTGTGTGTGTTTGTGTGTGGGAGGGGTTATGGATGTGCTCACTGAATCAGTACAAGGGCAGATAGGAACGAAAACAACTCCCCATTCACTCAAACATGAAACAGATTGATGATTTTTAAATGATTCTAAATCTTTATATTTTATTGGCTGAGTTTCAAACACACAACACAGAAGGTTCTGTTATTAAATCCACAACATAAAATCAGTTTAACACCCTGCCTTTATAACCTGATCATTTTAAATGTTTCAGAAACATTCATTCATTCATTATCTCCCGCTTTATCCTCTATTAGGGTCGGGGGGGGGGGTTCCCCATGCCCATCCAGGGGAGAACGTCTCGGGCACTGGGCAGATACACCCAAGACAGGGGGGGCAATCTATCACTGGGCACACACTCACTCACACAGACACACTCTATATGGGGCAATTTGGAGAACTCAATTGACTTGATCCATGTTTTTGGACTGTGGGAGGAAACCGGAGAACCCGGAGGAACCCCATGCGGACATGGGGAGAACATGGAAACTCCACCCAGATGGGGATTCGAACTGGGAATCCCCAGCGCTGAGAGGAGAACATGCCAACCACTAAGCCACCGTGCTGCCCTGATTCATAAACAGCTGTATATATTTATTTACTGTCCATCTCATCAGCTCCTCTGGTCAGACAGCTGGGGTTTGTAGTTCTACAGTTCCATTCTGTAGTCCATCCATTCCTCTGTACACTCTGTTAGTCCGCTTTGGTATGTTCTCTGATGATCAGCATCATGGCTGGAGCAGGTGTTATTAGGGTGGTAGTGCAGCTGTGTTAGTGTGTGTTGGTGTGTGTTGGTGTGTTAGTGTGTGTTGGTGTGTGTTGTTGTGTGTTGGTGTGTGTTGTTGTGTGTTGGTGTGTGTTAGTGTGTGTGTTGTGTGTTAGTGTGTGTTGTTGTGTGTTGGTGTGTGTTGGTGTGTGTTAGTGTGTGTTAGTGTGTGTTGGTGTGTGTGTTGTTGTGTGTTGGTGTGTGTTGGTGTGTGTTAGTGTGTGTTGGTGTGTGTGTTGGTGTGTGTTGGTGTGTGTTAGTGTGTGTTGGTGTGTGTTGTTGTGTGTTGTTGTGTGTTGGTGTGTGTTAGTGTGTGTTAGTGTGTGTGTTGGTGTGTGTTGTTGTGTGTTGGTGTGTGTTGGTGTGTGTTAGTGTGTGTTGGTGTGTGTGTTGGTGTGTGTTGGTGTGTGTGTTGGTGTGTGTTGGTGTGTGTTGGTGTGTGTTGTGCTGCTGGAGTTTAAACCCCTGGACTGCTGAACTGAGAATAAACGTTTCACTGATGGACACTGCTGACTGATTCTTCGTCCACAAGGTGGAGCAGTGAGGTGGACAGTGAGGTGGACAGTGAGGTGGACAGTGAGGTGGACAGTAAGGAGGAGCAGTAAGGTGGAGCAGTGAGGTGGAGCAGTGAGGTGGACAGTGAGGTGGCCAGTGAGGTGGCCAGTGAGGTGGAGCAGTGAGGTGGACAGTGAGGTAGACAGTGAGGTGGACAGTAAGGTGGAGCAGTGAGGTGGACAGTGAGGTGGACAGTGAGGTGGACAGTGAGGTGGAGAGTGAGGTGGAGCAGTGAGGTGGACAGTGAGGTGGACAGTGAGGTAGACAGTGAGGTGGACAGTGAGGTAGACAGTGAGGTGGACAGTGAGGTGGAGCAGTGAGGTGGACAGTGAGGTGGACAGTGAGGTGGAGCAGTGAGGTGGACAGTGAGGTGGACAGTGAGGTGGAGCAGTGAGGTGGACAGTGAGGTGGAGCAGTGAGGTGGAGCAGTGAGGTGGACAGTGAGGTGGAGCAGTGAGGTGGAGCAGTGAGGTGGACAGTGAGGTGGACAGTGAGGTGGAGCAGTGAGGTGGACAGTGAGGTGGAGCAGTGAGGTGGACAGTGAGGTGGAGCAGTGAGGTGGACAGTGAGGTGGAGAGTGAGGTGGACAGTGAGGTGGACAGTGTAACGGTGTATCAGAACAGCTGAGGGCGGTTCCCTGTGAGACCCCGTCCTGTGTTCTGCAGGGTGCTGTAACCGATGACGGTGGTTTGTTGTGCATGTGAAACATAATTCTGTCCGTTTGTTGACCTTCTGCTGACCTGTCCTCTTGTTCTTCTCTCCTTGCCTCTGCTGCCGTTTGATGTTGAAGTCATGTGACCTCGTGCTAACGGATTCTCTTTTCCTCCTGCTGTCTTTCCCTCAAACACTTCCAGCGTAGCTAACAGAGACGTAGTGATGACAGACTGAGCGCCCCCTCAGGTCCTGCCCTCATAACAAATCCTCTGACCTGTCCCTCACCCCTACAAAGAACCTACCAAACACCCTTCCAGAGGTCAGAGGTTGAACCTAGCACACCTGGAGATGCAGGTGTGTTCCTCCTGGTTCCACGTATGCAACCCAATCGCATATATAGACTCCTGCATCTATATATGTTCCATAGATGGATGATGTCGGGGTGACGCCGCAATACGATGCGCGTTAGAATCGCACATCACCCCCCATTTATTTCCTCTCAGAAACGCCGGCCAGATTAAAGCTACAGTCTGCAACTGTGTGCCAGGTTCAGGACTCAGCAGAGAGAAGCCATACAGTCTGGAAGCTCAGCTCGAGAACATGTTCACCTTTAACCTCGAATTCAGACACCTGAGAGCACGACCCAAAGCTTTAATCCATCATCAGACACGGAGCACCAACCGCAGGGGGTCTGAGCACTAGGGCTGTATTCAACTACAGATTTTCGTAGTCGAATCTGATTCGTCAGATTTTCCCTATAGTCGACTGATAGTCGAATCAGTTAAAATTTCACCACAAGATGGCGCTATAAGCGTAGTTTTTAAAAAAGATTTAAAAAAATATATTTTACTTGTTTTTCTAACAAAATAAAACCTTTTTTTTTGTTTTTGTTTTTTTTTTTTTTTTTCTAGAAATTAGGATGATTTTATTTGACAAAAGGCTATATATATAACGAAAACAAAGACATTTCATGTAAAAACTAATGCTTAGCAGCAGCCATGGGCGCCCCCATGTGGTCAAAATGGTACATTCGACTATGAGGTTCTCCGAATCGAATCGGCGAATATATGCAGCTCACCCCTACTGAGCACCACCACGCTGCTGACGCAGATACGTCCCACTGCGTGTCTGATGGGTGGGAGGCTGCTCACGGAGCTTTCACCGTAGCAGTGACCTCTACTGGCCGTTCCCTAAGAACGACACGCCCTCCAAGGGTTTAATTCTGTTTGATTTTTTTTTGTTTTAACTGCAAAACGGAGCTAAAATAAAAAACTAAAGGAGGATGGAACAATGACCTTTGGTTTTGCTCCAGGTATTCACGGCACCATCGATTAATTATGCATTAATAATTATAATAAATTTAGTGAATGTCTGAGCGAGCGAGTGAAGACTGTAGGGATGAAGGTGAGTTTGGTCTCTGCGCAGACTGACCCTGAGCAAAACCTCCGACAGCTGATCAGACCCAACATGAGTGGAAATAAAACTGCGCTTAAAAAATCCAGCATGCATTAATCTGAGTGTCAGGAGCAAGCACGTGAAAACACCCCCCCCCCCCCAATAACATTCAACTGTATCTGAAACGGAAGCTGAATGACCTCCCGCCCCCTCAGAGTGATGCAGACATCAGCAGTGCGGCTCAGAACCTCACATGCTCATGGTTTCCATCAAAGACTCTTAACATGGTAGTAAATCAAAGCGCCTGGACTTCTGCGTAATCGACACACTTTAATATTTGATATGAGTCCAGTGGCCTTGACCTACCCGCGCATGCGTACACAGGGTCATGTCCGGGTCGATTAACGAGTGCGCGTGTGACCGCAGCTGGACTCGGGTCGCCCGCCTGTGTGGAGGTGGACTCGGATACGGAGGCCGTGGCCGGTCAGCGCTTTAAACTGGGCTGCATTTCCTGTAAGAAGCGCGGCGAAGTGGAGGCCTCGGCCAGCGTCGACTGGTGGTTCAAACCGAGGGGGGCAAACGAGTTTGTGCCGGTGAGAAACATCCACATCATTCACCTTTAACACAACACTGCACTAAAGAGCCATGGGATACAGCGGCCCCTCTGGCACGAATGTGTAACTACAGCATGGTTTTAAGTCTGCTCTGTGAACTTCCACCACAAAAACCGTTTCACCGTTTATTATTCCATCTGTGAGGTTATTCTAATCGTATGTGAGTTAATTAACACAGTGCGGGGCTCGGACCCCTGCGGCGTGTCTGATGTGTGTGTGTTTTACAGATCTACAGTTACAGGGACATGTTGGGGGAGGTGTTGGATGAGAGTTTTCAGGACCGTTTGGAGTGGATGGGCAGTAAGAAGACGAAGGACCTGCAGGACGGTTCCCTGAGAATCCTTAACGTCACCTTTAACGATACTGGAACCTACCGCTGTTTCTTCGATCGCACGCTCTCGTTCTCCATCAATGAGTTTCACACCAACGCCACCAAATTCATCACCATCAACGTGGTGGCGAAGGGTGAGCGCGTGTGGGGGGGGGGGGGGTAAAGTTTCATTACGGACAAATAAAAACAATAAATAAAAGATTATCTTGTGATTAATGTGTGTGTGTAGCTACTCGGGGGATGGCCTCCATCCTGTCAGAGGTGATGATGTACGTGTCCATCATTGGGCTGCAGCTCTGGTTGCTGGTCGAAATGGTTTATTGCTACAGAAAGATCTCTGCTGCTGGAGAGGAAGCACTGAGAGAGAGCGCGTAATCAAACACACACACACACACACACACACACACACACTAATACAAACAATATGGATTTTGTAGTGTGTCTATGGACTCATCCATGACTTTATGGACCTTATTTTTTCCACTTTTCACAAAGCTGGAATAATACATTTTTATTGAATAAAACACCGGGTGTGTCCTTATACTTCTGACTCTATATTGTATGTTAATTATATCTATACTGATATAAAAATGTGTATTTTTCATTCATTTATTCATTCATTATCTTCCGCTTTATCCTCTATTAGGGTCGGGGGGGGGGAGAACGTTTCGGGCGCTGGGCAGATACACCCAGGACAGGGGGGCAATCTATTGCTGGGCACACACTCACACACCTACACACTCTATATGGGGCAATTTGGAGAACTCAATTGACTTGATCCATGTTTTTGGACTGTGGGAGGAAACCGGAGAACCCGGAGGAAACCCACGCGGACACGGGGAGAACATGGAAACTCCACCCAGATGGGGATTCGAACCGGGAATCCCTAGCGCTGAGAGGAGAACATGCTAAACCACTAAGCCACCGTGCCGCCACCTAATGTGTATTTTATTTGTTTATTAAATAAAAATCAAATAATGATCGATTAGATGAAGACATTGACACATTGTAACTCTAATAAATTAATAATGATATGCTGCTGTCTTTGATCTTTCCGTCTCAGGGCGGAGTACCTGGCCATAACGTCGGAGAGTAAAGATAACTGCACCGGAGTCGCTGTGGCAGAATAACACCTCTCACACGTCAGACACGAGGTCCAGTTTTAGGTAACATTTTTCTAACGATCTCTAATTAATGAGTCACATGACAAATGAACGAGTCGCAGTGACCTATCGTTTGATTACAGGGTGGATCATTTACCTCGAGCTCGTCCCTGACATCAGGCCGTCATCCATCCGTCATTCCTCCATCAGCTCCGACCGGGGGGGGGGGGGGGGGGGGGGGGGGGGGGGGGGGGGGGGGGGGGGGGCTGTGTTTCATTACACAGAGGGCCCTCGTTAGCGCACTGAGCTGCAGAGCATGCATTAATGTAGACGTGTTCACCGGACTGCTGGATGTATATACTTTAGTGTAACTAAGAAACTTTGGCTTTTTATGCAAGTATGAAAGAATTCGGTGATAAAGTTCATTCATCACAAAGAAACGTTCATCTGCTCGGAACGGAGAACCCGCTACAGAGAGTTACCGTTAGCATAGTCGTCAAAACAGAAAAACCTAATTAAAGGAAAGATCTTAAATACAGCAAAGGTTCTAATTCTGACGACCTTACTTTAGTGTAAAATCTGATCTTCATTCTTATTTGATTAAAGTAAATCAGAATAATTATTTAAAAAAAAATCCAGTTAGCTTTAGCTTTACATGCTAACATTCAGCATCACTTTAGAGAAATGTTAAATCTGTAATATAAACACTAGTGTTTGAGCTGAGCTTTGTCCTCTTATGTTATGAACAGACTTTAATGTCATGAACATAATAAACATAGAAAAGTGATAAACACGCTCACGCCGCCGTTAGCTTTGTAGCTAAACAGGTTTAAAGCGCCGTGATCGTGAGACTGTTTTATGCAAACGGTTTCTGAAATCTGCACAAACGATTTAAGAACACGCAAAGCACAAGGATCCTTATCTCAGAACCCACGGAGAGCACCGACAGCTGAACACTGCCACATAACGATGTTAGCCATGCGAGGCTAGTTTCGAGACGAAGACCTCACTGTCTGTAATGTTTACGATTTATAAACGACTTCCTGTTTACGTCATCAAACGCTCGTTAACCTGCAGCGTTACATTTACGTTTAGCTGACACTTTTATCCAAAGCGACTTACAAACGAGAGCAAACACGCGGGAGCGTTCCGTCTTGATTTTAAACAACGTTCCTTAAATGATTGTGTCTTATAAACTCGCCTGGAACGAGACAAAAATGTACGCTTAATTAATCAGTAGCATTTTAAACATTCTGAAGAACATGCAAAATCTCACTGATGGTACCTTCCTGCCGTTTAATCTGAAGTCCCAGCGTCCGGGGCTTTGATCTAACATTAATTACACTAGTGACTGATTTGTATTTGAACCTTTGTGATATATTTACAGAAATGTAGCCTTGCTGAAGTTTTTATAAATCGACTGTGATATTCATATTGATATTCAGTGCTCTGTGTTTTTACTAAATGATTGAAACGTTCTCACTCGGCCTGCACCTCCATCCGGTTATTTCTGATGGTTCAGTCCTATCCCGTCCCCCGCAGGGCTGCTTAGTTTTATTATTGATCGGATCTTTAGGTTACGTCACAGTTCAGATTATCGACTCGTGGCTGAGTGAATTTTAAAGATTAATCTATTATTTCATTACGATTTATTCTGCTCTTTATTTAGGAGATATTAAAACGAGTTACCTGCATGATGAATAAACATGAACACAAAGCTGCAGTGAAAAGCCAAATGTTAAAATACTTAGATTCTTGAAAGTATTTGATGTATGACGTCATCTAAATTCAGTTTACATACGATGCTAAAGAATCATTTGAGAACTGCCAGCACACACACACACACACACACACACACACACTGCTGTATGCACTTCATATACACATGGAAATGTTGCTTGCCAGATAAATCATTTACATGTTAATACGTGAATAAATGAATAGTAAATAATGAGCGTGTTGGTTTTTTTCTTTCTGATAAAAACTCGGTGAATACTGACCTCTGTGGTAGATCTGAGGTACTGCAGTATCCCTGCAAACTCTTCAGCCGATATCTCACTGCTAAATTAAGTTTACTGTAAAAAAAAACAAACAAACAAAAAAAAAAAAAAAACTCATCCATTATCACCCGCTTTATCCTCTGTTAGGGTCGTGGGGGTTCTCCATGCCCATCCAGGGGAGAACGTCTCAGGGGCTGGGCAGATACACCCAGGACAGGACGCAAACCTATCACTGGACACACACACACACACACTCTATATGGGGCAAATTGGAGAACTCAATTGACTTGATCCATGTTTTTGGACTGTGGGAGGAAACCGGAGAACCCGGATGAAACCCGCGCAGACACGGGGAGGATATGGAAACTCCACCCAGATGGGGATTCGAACCGGGAATCCCTAGTGCTGAGAGGAGAACATGCCAAACCACTAAGCCATCATGCTGCCTTCTGTAAAAAGCTACTTTATATAATTATCTGTAAATCTTCTAATTGTTTTATTATTTTAATAAAGGCTGCAGGGTCGTGCCCTTCACATTTAAACACATTCCGTCCTCAGTCTAATTAATTAACTCGGAGAACTTCATTGTTTTCAGACCAAACCCAGATCGTGGAACATCTGTACGGAACTCAGTTAAAAGTTCCAGAAAATGTCCAGATGTTTTTATTGAAGCATGGTTTTATTTTATTGGCAGCTGCAGCGCTGTGGGTTTCTTCACCTCGTTTATAAACTTTAACGAATAAAAAAAACACACTGGAGACTTTGATTGCAAATCTTTTTTGCGTTCATGTCAGTTTTTTTTTCAATCAGAGCTGAACAGCAGAAGCTCCGCCCCCTCCCAAATAAATACAGGTGGAGGATGGGGGTGCGGGGGGAGGGAGGGAGGGAGGGGCTGCTCCAGACATAAGCGCTCGAACACAACACATTGCAAAAATGTACAAAACTAAAAGATTAAAAGAACGTTTGCAGCAGCGTGACGTCATTCCAGCTCCGTTTGGTCCTCAGTCCATGATTTCAGGCCAGGTCCCTGCAGGGTCACTAACCAACCCTGAACTTCACTAACACACCTAGTTAAGCCCAGGTCAGTGTCAAGAGCACGACTAGTTAACCTGGACCTGGGTGAAGCTCTACACTCAACTAACTAACCCTCACTGCATTCTAAACTAAACCACAATTAACCCAATCAAACCTTAACGACTGATGAAGCGCAGATCAGCTGCCAGCAGCCAATCAGAGCGAGACAGGAAGTGAGCTCACCACATAATTACCTATTTATTTCCCAAAGGTATGTGGACACCCATCCTGTTTCAGTTTGGTGAAGCCCCCGTCAGTCCGTCCGTCCGTCGTTACAGTGTCCTCAATAAAACAGTGAGACGGGTTCTCACACTCCCGAACCAGAACAAGTTCTAGGAACCACATGATGGTTCAGTGTGTCCGCACAGCAGGAACCGAGAACCATCACAGTTCTGGCTTTTAGGAGTGGGAACATGTTCTCAGGTAACAGCTGACTGTCAGTCCTGGGGGGGAGGGGGGGGTTAATGCCCATGGGGTTAGACTGGGATGGGGGTGGGTGTCCATGTCCCATCAGCACTGCACATTTGAAAGGTCCGTTTACGTCTGACCAGAGGAACGTCTGACCACAGGAACGTCTGACCAGAGGAACGTCTGACCAGAGGAACTCTGTAAAATTCAAGTGTCTGGTTTTCAGAGGAAGTTCTTTAGATGAACGTTCACACGGGTTTCAAACGGAGATAATAAATACACCAGAGACCCAAACTGATCCCCCCCCCCACCATCACTCACACACCGTCTGCAGAACCATCTCACTCAGAACATACTGCTCTCCTGCAGAACGCCCACTTCACCAGGAACTATGATTAAGGGCAATAGGGTCAGAGGGTCAGAGGCTGCAGGGTAAATAACACTTAAGCCCTTGTTCAGGTCAGACCATTTGTACCCCTTTGTTGCGCCAAGAAGCAAAGCCGTCCTCACAGGACCCTCGAGTTTAAGGTACAAACTCTTAATGAATATTTAGAGATCAGAGGTCGTCAGGTTTAAAGGGAACCACAGGAGTGTGGACGCACCTGCACAGACTGCCCACACCTCCACCTGCACCACTCTACAGCCACAGATACTAAACTAACAGCTAATCAGAGGAGAACATGTTGAATCACATTCTGATGTGAGCGTCTGTTCTCACTGTTCTCACATTAAACCCCTGAGACCGTCTGACCCGAGGTCAGTGAGTGAAACCGGTCCGCGGTGATAAAAACAGGGAACAAAACCCTAAATGTTTGGAGTTCCTCTTAATCAATCATTACAATTTGATCCAAAAGCCCTTGATCGGTTCCTGTGCTGGGGGTTCATGTGATTTCCTGTGATGCAGCTCCATCTGGTGGCCGGATTGATAACGGGTGGTTGGTGTGGAGGTGGGGGGGTTCGGGGTGATGGTTTCAGACCCTGTATGAGGTGTCGGAGGGGCAGCTCCGTATTCGTCCTCCTGATGAATTGAAGTCCCGTTCTCCGGGTTCCGCGGCTCTGCGCACCGATTATTAATAAATACTGAATCAATCACACGCCTCAAGAACAGTCAAGAGCTGAGGCAGAGGATTCTGGGTAATTTTACCCAATAATTAAACCATGATGAATCTTCTGAATAAAATAGAGTTCGTTAAAGGAAGTGGAAGGAGGACCGGCCTCTTCCTCAGATACAGATGTTCTCCGTACAGGTGTGTGTTCTGCGGTGGGTCCTCACACTCGGCGTGAGCGAGGCTGTGTCCCGATCCCCGCTGCACTTATTGCTTTAGTGTTGAAATGGTTTAGAACGTGAAGGAAGGCAGCGCTGCATTTCACTCACAGTAGATTTCACTGAGGATTGTGGGTAATTTTACCCGATAATAAAAGCATAAACTCAGTGCATTGTGTGTGTGTGTGTGTGTGTGTGTGTGTGTGTGTGTGTGTGTCAGTGCTCGGGGGGTGGATCAGTAGATGATGCAGGTTCAGATGTAGAAGAAGCTGAAGGATCTGGAGCTTCTTCGTTACTGATGATCCCTCTGTGCAGGTTCTCCAGAGACTGTTTCATCTGCAGCACACAGAACAATGAATATTAATAGAACATTAACGGACATGAGTATTAGGACACGCCTCCTGCTCTCATCACCACGGGGGGTAGAGAACCCAGCACCCAACCCTGGATTCTGAACAAGCGCAGGATTCAAATTTGTGGAAATATATTGGGTACGGCCTCTTTACCTGTAGTGTGTGTGTGTGTGTGTGTGTGTGTGTGTGTCCTCACCTGATCAAGCAGTGTAACAGAGGAGTGTAAGATTTGTTGCCACTTGTTGAGCTGAGCCTGATGGAACTGACGCTGCAGCTGCAGAACCTTCACCCACTCAGAGGACGACTGAGGAAGAGGACTGAACAGGACACAGACAGCAGCTGGTTGGTTAACTCATCATCACAATCGAAATGCTTACCAGGTGTGTGTGTGTGTGTGTGTGTGTGTTACCTGTCTGAAAGTGAGTAGGCGTGCCATGTCTCGAGTGTGTGAGCAGCACGTTCCAGAGCCCACAGCTTATAGAACAGCATCATGTTTAAAGCTACCAACACAACCAGACTACACACACACACACACACACACGATAAACATTAGTATAGAAACTAATTATTATAACTGAGAACATAACATTCACTACAATACACTTTAAGATTGTAATGTGATTAAGGACACGCCCCTCAAACATGATATATAAGAATATGTGAATGGTTTGGGACACGCCCCTCAAACATGATATATAAGAATATGTGAATGGTTTGGGACACGCCCCTCAAACATGATATATAAGAATATGTGAATGGTTTGGGACACGCCCCTCAAACATGATATAAGAATATGTGAATGGTTTGGGACACGCCCACTGGAGTGTAATGATGAATAAAGGGAAACATGCAGTGAGCCAGATCCATTACTACACTGTTTCCTATATTAGTGCACTATGTAGTGCACATGCTGCAGAATGAAAGTAATAAATCAGGAGAGTGAGCTGGGAGAGAACACACACACACACACACACACACACACACACACACACACACCGTACCTGATACAGATCCTACACACAGCAGGGAACGAGGAGGCAGTAAGGTAGAGAGACAGAGGAATCAAAGTTTAACAGAAGGAAAGAGAAAGAAAGGCAAATCATAACAATGTTGTTCCATATAAAATATATTTAAATCATTAAGGTTTTATGTAATTATACAAACAAACCGATAATTAACACTCCCACTGGAGTTAGGAATCAGGTTCAGAACATAACACAAACAGAGCTAAAATAAAGGAAACAAGAACCAAAGTGCATGTGGTGCTTCAGCTGGCTCACTGAGTTCCTGCTGCAGTGTGAGAACTAAGAGTTCCTCAGAAATCAGTTCCTAGAACTGCCGTGGGCTCATTTTACAGAGTAACACAGAACTAAAGTTCAATCACGAGATCCAAAATGAGCCGGATCTGGTTACACCACAGGGATTAACACACACACACACACACTCACACACAGCAACTCACACTCACACACACAGCAACTCACATGAAGCTGATGATGAGCAGGAGGGTGATGCTGCTGCTGTTGGACGCTCCACGCCACCGCTCTCCCACCATGCGGTACTGTGCTCCTGAGAGAACATGCAACATTTCACCACTAGAAGGAGCTGGTCAGCAAAACATTCATTACATATTTTAAAATGTAGTTTCATATGAAGCCACCAGAGGTTCTCAGCATCATCATCATCATGGTTTTCATCAGAGGAACTACATTCCACCACTCACCTGTATCTCTGCGCTCTCGCTGAACCACGCCCCCTTGTTTGTTGACTCCTCCTGACTCCACCCCCTCGGTTCGTTTGGAGCCGGTGTGTTTGCGCCTGCGCAGCGTGGGCGGGCCTTTTCCCGCTCCAGAGTCGTCCCCACACACGACTGACACCTCAGACTGCAGCAGAGTCTCTAATTTACACACCTCTGCCTCTGTGCACACACACACAATTTAATTATAATTGATATTATAAAAATATAAATGCAAACTTTTTTTACCAGATTTTAATTTTTATTTGACTAAAAGAGAGAAAGTGTGTGTGTGTGTGTGTGTGTGTACCCATGTGTCTGTAGTATTCTTCGATGCCACTCCAGGTATTTTTCTCTATCAGAGTTTTCACCAGACTCCATGGCTGCTTTCTGTAGCAGATATCAGATGACACTCTGTGTGCAAGCACACACACACACACACACACACATATATATATAAATGTGTACAGCCAAATAAAAAATAAAACTTTAAATGTTTCCATTATGGGACTATATTAATGATGTGTGTGAGACCTGAGACGGCACTTCCGTTTGTTGATGGAGGTGATGCAGTATCTGTGCACAGTGTAGAAATAATCCTGATATGGGATTCCTGAAGTGATCACCTCCGAATCCACCACGTAACACACACCTCGAGAACTGCTCTTATGAAGTGTCTGCACACACACACACACACACAGTCAGTTACACTAATTCAGTTTATTTTCAGTGTGAATACATTCAGTAGACCTATGATATGTGTGTGTGTGTGTGTGTTGTACCTGTGTTTCCATTACAGGGGCAGTTTTAGGACCGAGTGGGTTGTTAATAGAGATGGTGTAACTTAGTACCCGACTGCTGGTTCCACTGTTACTGTCCTTCTGCCATTCCTGAACTGAGAGATCTGATATAGAAAGAGAGAGAGGGGGGGGGGCGAGAGAGGTTGTGGAGAATGTAAATTTAAGTAAATGAGAACAGAGTGTGGTTCACTGAGACTCACTCCATCTGTTCTGTGATATTTTACTTTCTGTAAAACTACAGTCTATAATTCTGATTCCCTTTGATCTTTGCAGTGTTTAATTAACTTTATTAAGCCATTTAACCTCTGAAGCAGAGCTTTGTTTAGGTTATTAATCATTATTAAAGGTGTTCTATAAATAAACTTCCCCTGACCCCACCCAGGACAATGTTCTCCTCCATCTAACAATAAAGCTTCAGTACGAGCTCCGTCCTGAGAGCTGCAGCGTGCCGATCCAGCAGCACTACAGCAGAGGGAGGAGCAGGGCCTGGAGATCCCCTCACAGCTGCAGTGCTCAGAACATAGCGCCGGCAGGAGGTAACGATCAGCACCTCCATCATTACTGACCCCCCCCCCCACCTCCATGAGAAGGACGAGTTATAACTGAAGGTGAAGGTTTACACTGTTTCCTGTAGGTTTGAGTCATGTGATCAATCAGCAGTTCTACTGTAAGAGATTCCCGTGTTTGATCAGCACTGTAGGCAGGTTTGAAAGGTTTGTTATTGATTAGTGATGCCTTACTGACCGGTGAAGTTGCGCTGAGTGAAGAGGTGCTGCAGGAAGTGAGTATCAGAGAAGAGCAGCTCGTAAACCTTATCCACGCTCATCCTCATCACGGTGTTTATATGGAGTCGACCCCTCAGATCTCCACAGAACGACTCCATCTCACCTGAGGACGCAGCAGACACACGGTGGCATGGAGATCGGATCACAGCCACTGGGTCTGATTTTTAAACTTAGATTTGATTAATAAACAATAATATCATCAAACGTATTCATTCATTTATTTTTTAATGCTCTCTGCTTTGCTCCTCACTCTCTTCCTGCGTGTCGGACGAGTTGCTGGGGTCTGTAGGAAGGTCCTCATCGTTGGTCATCTCCAGTGATGACACGGCAGCCAGGGGGGCCTGATTGGTTGATTCTGATTGGCCATCCTGAGCGCCCTCCTCCATGTTCTACAGAAGGTTATAAAAAAATAATCTTAATAAAACACGATGTCTATATGAAATATGAGCACATGACTCCCTGAATCAGCAACGGGGACTCACTGAAGCAGTGGACGTGGTGGACGCAGGGGGTGAGGGGTTTTTGGGAGGGACATATGCGCTCGGGTCCAGCTCAGTGGCAGGTCTGTTGGACTGGATCTCCACAGGTGGAACAGATGAGGAGGAGGAAGATGGAGGAGATGAAGCAGGAGCTACAGACAGTGAAGCTGGATCCATCACATCAGAGACCGAGGACGAATCATCAACAGGACTGAGAGAGAGAGAGAGAGAGAGAGAGAGAGAGAGAGAGAGAGAGAGAGAGAGAGAGAGGGCGTGAGAGAGAGAGCATGCTGTTAATATTTCGTCTGGTTCCAGTTCATTGATGGCTAACAAACAGCGGTTTCAGTGGAAGCAGTTTTTTAACAGATCAGTGTTCTACAGCATGCTGCACCTCTGTATCCACCTCAACACATCTGTCCATCAACTCAAACACTGACTGAATTTTGCTTTAAAAGCCACAAATGAGGTCAATTTAAATAAAGTACGGAACAATAGATTTTATAAAGAATACTTCATTATATGGAAGGACATTTATGGATTTCAATTTTATACACACCATTAAACACACATTTATCTTTACACACTAATCATCAGATTTTCTTATATTAGATTACTTATTTAACACGTTATAACACAACAGACTACCACTTATGTATTCATTTATCTGCTGAACACGAAAATACATTTATAATTCACTGATAGAGTGAGAAACAAAACGAATGAGAGAGAGAGAGAGAGAGAGAGAGAGAGCAGATGGAGCTCACAGCAGGCCGTTGACGTGCTCAGCGTTGGGAGAGACATAATCATCATCTTCACTCGTCAAACCGAGTTCTGTACCATAACACTGATGCACAATGTGCCACAACTCCTTAGGAGATAGAGTCTACACACACACACACACACACACACACACACACATACATTACAGATACACACACAGCACTCTTGGTTATAAAAAGAATAGAATGCCTTTGTCACTCTACACAGTTACAATGAGATTAAAGCTTCTCGTTCTATACTATAGAATAAACCAAAACTTCAAATTAAAAACTCAAACTGTTCTGAAGCACAATTTACATATTTATAAAAGTTAAATACCAAAGTACCTGTGTGTTTACATGGAATGGGAATGTATACGTGTACATGCTCAGTGTGTGTGTTTGTGTGTGTCCTAGAATTTGAGTATTAGAACTGTAATGATGAAGTTTGTGTGAACTCTGACCTTGTCGACTAGAGCATTCTGCCAAAGTTTATTGATCATGGAGTGGCTCCGATCCCTCGCTCCAAAAGATGTGAAGAAATGCTGTAAGAGGACACACAGGGTGTGAGGGTGTGTGAGGGTGTGTGTGAGGGTGTGTAAGGGTGTATGTGAGTGTGTGTGTGAGGGTGTACCTTCTCCTGCTCGGTGTGGATCTGTATAGCATTGGGGATGAGTTTAGCCGTTTTCTCTTTGCTCAGAGCTGTGACCTCCTTCATCAGAATCGTGATCTGAAACAGATTCCTCACGTTAAACACAAATGTCTGAACCTCCGGAGCATGGGGGGAGTCTCGAGAAACGTCTCGGGTCGTGAAGACACACACACACACACACACACACACACACACACACGGCTGCAGGTCAGGTTGAGGTGAAGAGTTTAAGGCTAAACAAATGAAGTGATGTAAGCAGGTAATGCAGCGTTTCCTCTGTTTCACTCTCAGTCTGACGTCCTCAGGAAGAACATGAAGACGCAGCATCACACCTGTGTGAGTGTGTTGGACGTGACGTGCACGAATACAGCGTGAGTGTGTGAACGTACTGTGGTCTCCCAGCGGAAGATGTTACTGTAGAAGCAGATAAAGTTCTCGGACAGATAGAGACGTCCCTGCAACAGAATGTCCTTCTGCAGAGCACATGAGTAATCTATACACACACACACACACACAGTGAGTGTACAGTGCAGATTTCCTCTCGCCTGCTGATACAGTATCAGACTCTCACTAACCCACAATCAGACGCTCAGAGTCTGGAAGCTTCTTAAAGATTCTGCGGAATTCTTCATTCCTCTGTTTATACGTTGGACTGAGAACCTGTGTGTGCGTGTGTGTGTGTGTGTGACAGAGAGAGAGAGAGAGAACGAGAATGACGTTATATCATTATATTGAATTACAAACACACACACAGATGAAATAAGAGTGAGGGCTCTACAGAACAGAAGGAGTGAGAGACAGGAGGATGGAGTTAGAGAGTGAACGAGAGACAGACAGAAAGAATGTTAAAAAGGAGAGACGGAGAGACAGACAGACAGACAGACAGACATCAGAGTCACTACTGTGTGATTCACTACGAGTGATTTACAACATACACACAACCGGACAGACAGACAGACAGACAGACAGAGAGCAGTACAAAGGGACAGAACATTCGATATATGGACAGAAAGACAGAACTACAGAACACTGATAAACCAAACAATAACAGATTTATCTTTTTATTAATTTTTATTGATCAACCTTTATCCTAACAGACAGGTGAACAGAGAGAGAGAGAGACAGAGAGAGAGACAGAGAGAGAGAGAGAGAGAGAGAGAGAGAGAGAGAGGAATACTCACATTATACCAGCTTTGCATTTTCTGCAAAAAGAAACACGAGGTTTTAAAGGATACTGAGATTTAAAATCATACACATATACATGCTTTGGTCATGTGGCCACACACTGTGCAAGCCCCACTCTGATTGGTTGTCTCTTTATTGATAATGTAAACAATCAAACAGCATTGATTAATTTATTCACTTCCTAATCCACTCATATACCATCACCAGGGTCATGGAGTGCTGTAGCCTATCCCAGTGCTTGTTGTGTGAAAGGCAGACCCTCACCCAGCACACAGACATGTGGGACTCGGGGGTTGTATAACGGTCTGACCTCAGGACTGTAACTGGATTAATTATAAAGAACATCAGCTCAGGAATCTGACTCCACCTCCAAACGAAGCTCGTTAAACAGCTGATTAATCAATAAAGACCTTCCTCAGAAGATTGGTGGGAAATAAAAGTCACAAAGGAAGAACGTCTGATGCTCTGATGTTCTAAACAACTGAACGCTCTGAGGTCAGGTCTCTTATCACCTTTAACTCTATTATATTTGATTATCCACTTTAATGGCAGAGCAAAGCAGAGCAGGGTTTAATCCGCCGCTCCGTTCGATTCGGGGCGGACTCACCTTGGCATTGCGAGAGAAGTGGCGCGAGCTGAGTGGGTAGCTTGAGGTGGAGGAGGAGGGGGTGGGGAGCAGGGAAGCTGAGGAGGAGGTGCTCGGCAGTAGGGAGCTTTCGGTGGCATTCCCTCCGGTGCGTTCATTTGGCCCCTCCCCCTCGCTGGCCCGCCCGCCCAGCACGCGGCGCCGCAGAGAGGGAGAACTGCCAGGAGTGCTGCGTGGAGAGTTACTGGCGGTACTATAGAACAAAGAAAAAGAGAGTGAGGGAAAGAGGATGACAATAATGAGAACCGGACACAGATACAGAACAGTTCCACCCAAGATAGAACTTCAAACATGACGGCAGCGGGTGGGCGGAGCTTAGAGCTAAAAGCGTTGATGGTGGTTGGTGGAGTTTGGTGATTGATGGTTTGGTAAAGCAGTGGATTCCACAATTACAATAGAGTCAGCATCACAGACATAACTGAATGAGATTAATAAAGATGATGTTAATTAATATTACACAAACATCATTAAAACCTTCAGACGATGAAGAACGTGGACTTCATCACTTCATCCTATTCATCTGAATGAACGTCCTATATTACAGTTTACAACCTGGCAACTGAATGAGCTGTAATCATACACCATATTTACATGAAACACAGTTGCCATGGTAACAGGTTCCTCCTATACAGGGCCATGTGTGACTGAAAGCTTCCATAAACAAACTTCACCTGAAACCTGAAGACCTTTGTGAGTTTCAGAAGAGCATCGTGAGAACCTACTCTCGATGTGATCCAGAACCTACAAACACACCATGTGTGGGCCTCGTGCCCCCCTCCTTCACGCCCTGCACTCTTTAAAAGGCTTTCCACTGGACTCTGGAGCATCTGAGGGTACATGTGAGGTCAGGCTGTGGTGGTAACGCTCAGGGAGGCAGAGGGCGTTTCAGGACCTGAACAGATCACCACATCACATGACCTTCCCGGATCAGAACCAGCAGATGAGTTAATTAAACCTGTAGGTAAATCCAGAGCTCCTTAAACCCTCCTTACAGTGTAAACCGGAGTCCATGTGCTGTGTAATCAACACTTTGGTTCCAGCAAAGTGCAAAGTTCAGAGAAAATCAGCAATTCGGTTAAAAATCCAACCAAGCAGAATGATGTGTGTTTGCTTAGAGAGTAACTCGTAAGCTTAGCTGTCTCCCTCAATCACCACTGCACTGACAACGTCAGCACAACCGAGAAACAACCACTCACAAACATACACACGTACACACAGAGCCATCAACAGTCACCAAATAACCCAGTTAATGTAAACAGGACTGCGGCCGCACACCATCCCACAGCCATGAGCATTAATTCACACGGCCTTCCCCAAACTGTTCCAAAGCCGTATGCATTAACCCTTACTACAGCTAGTCTGAATTCTGACTGTATGAGGATGCTTAACACACTCAGATCACAAAAGTATTAGGACACACCTCTTAATCAGTGACCTCAGGTGTCCCATTCAGTCTCATTACAGTTGAACAAAAACAAGCACACGTCCTGTATTTTGGAGAACTGAATGTGGAACCCTTTGATGTTTGGAGACGACCTTAACCCTATATGTGAGCAATAAAGGAAACTCAGAACTGCAGCTGACAAATGATTAATAAATGTACAAAAGTATTGGGACACCTACAGGCGATGCATGGCATTACATTCCGAGTGGGTTCCCATTCCAGCTTCCCATCCTCCAATAATGCTTACTACCAGATTTTGCAGCAGCGTGTATGTGAGAATTTTTAATCATTCATCCAGAAAATCATTTGTGAGGTCGGACACTGATGTCGGATCAGTTCTAGTTCATCTTAAGAGTGTTCTCATCTTAAGAGGGCTCTGTGTGGGTCTGTCACATTCTTCCACACTGAACTGACCAACATCTGAGGTCAATGATCAAGAGGCTTGTCTTTAAACTTTTGTCTCTGTAGTGTATGAGTTCATTCACGTACCTGACCTTATAGAGCGATAAGAAAACTTTTTAGATATTAAACAAAAAGTCAAATCAATCCAATTATTTCCTTCCTGAAATGAATCAGAAGAAGAACAATCAGCTATTTTATATAATATATCTACTTATATAATAACATATTATTAAGTTATTTTGGGATGAGTGCAGAAAGTTTGCCCTGTGAGCATCTCCAACAGGCTTCACCTGGGTTAAAGCCGGCTTTGCGCCACAGTCCTAAGTGGATGTGTCAGTGTGCTGAGTATGGACACAGCACCTTTACATGTCAGAGAGTGGAGTGGAGGATTAAAGCCCTGGCTGTTCTCAGATCAGACATGAACGCGGCGCGGTACTCACTCGAACATGGCATCTGCTCCGCGCTCACTTCATCCTCTCCTTCAGGATTAACATTAAGGTCTTCAGTGATGACCACTAGAACAATATAAATGGACTGCAGAAGCTCGTCGGGATTCGGTGCGACATCGACACACACACACACACACACACACACACACCACCGCGGATTTAAGCCTGCGCGCCTTTGATCTGCCGCCGGCTCGGTTACCGTCACTGCGACACGTCCACGAACGAAAGCCCCCGACCTCCGTCCATCAGCCCCCGAGGCTTTCACAGCGTCGACACCGGCACTCCCACCCGCGAGGAGAGCGAAAGACTGGCGTGAGAGGGAGGGGAAAGGACATCAGGACGAGGAGGACGAGGAGGAGGAGGAGGAGGAGGCGGCGCTCCAACGCCCTTATTCAGGCAGCACCGAACTATAAAGCAGCTCCACACTGCCGACACATCCCGCAGAAATGAATGCGCACGCATGCGCAGTTTTGCGCCGCTTCAATAAGCGTTGCGGCGAGCGCGACCTTTTCATTGAAGCCACGCCGCCGTACCACGCATGCGCCATTTAAGACGACGACGTCATTTCAGTGACCGCAAGGAAAGGAAGTTAAGCATGGAGCGTCTCCTCGCTGGCTCTGTGACGTAATGATGTGACGTGGACAGGACCTCTGTGTCCTTTCATCTTTCTGCCACTGAACTCCAGCAACGTTTAGAAACAGCGCAGCTTCGTGGGACAGAGGCTGCTCCCAAACCGAGACCTCCCACAACACACCCAACATCCTCCACCTGAACAGTGGTGGTGTGTGCACATGTGATGCTGCAGTTTGTGTCAGTCATCCTCTAATCCTCCATTAGGGCTCACACAGAGCTGCATACAGGATGATGATGGATTAGGATTAATCCAGCACAACACACACCAACACCACCACAATGTCAGAGTCACCGCAGAGCTGAGAATCATCCACCACCTTAATACCACCTGCTCTGTCCGTGTAAATGGGAATAATGTAGAAATGAGGAGATGAATCTAATAAAGTGGCCGGTGAGGGTTTATTTATAGATCTGGAAAAGGTCTTTGTTGTTAAAACACATGAGCACATCCGGCAGACGCGGGTGTCTGTGTAATCTCAGACCAAAGGACAGAGTGCAGAGTGACACATCCAGGTTAAAGGTCAACCAAATCGTTCAAATGATATTTGACATGTAAAAGTTTTTATTACTGTATTTTATATTTAATATTTTACCAGCATTATGTTTTTATGGTTAACATTTTATTGTCCTTTAATTGATATATTTATTTATTACATGCCCATTTCTGAGTAAAACTTTAAATAAGATTAATATTAAAAGTTATTTTTAGCAATTTTAAATTTACTTCATTAATGATGGGCGGCACAGTGGCTTAGTGGTTTAGCATGTTCTCCTCTCAGCGCTAGGGATTCCCGGTTCGAATCCCCATCTGGGTGGAGTTTCCATGTTCTCCCTGTGTCTCCGGTTTCCTCCCACAGTCCAAAAACATGGATCAAGTTAATTGAGTTCTCTAAATTGCCCCATATAGAGTGTGTTTGAGTGTGTGAGTGGAGTGTGTGCCCAGCGATGGATTGGCGCCCTGTCCTGGGTGTATCTGCCCAGCGCCCGAGACGTTCTCCCCTGGATGGGCATGGGGAACCCCCCCACGACCCTAATAGAGGATAAAGCGGGAGATAATGAATGAATGAATGATTAATGATGTGCACAAAAGTATGGGGACACCTCCACCTTACACCAACAGGAGTGTATATTCCTTAAAGTATACTGATGTTTAAAATGCACAGTTACATCTCTGCTGTATTAAATAAAGAAAGCTTTGATCTCAGGGGCAGCAGGTCAGTATTGTAATGGAGTCAGTAATGTGATGGTTTTAATTTAGAATCAAATCGATTTTACATTGAAGCGTCTCATGGTTCAGCATCAGAATGGCTCCACAGAGGACAGCGTGGGTTCTTATCTTTCCGACAGACAGACAGTCTCATCTACATTATTGAATAATTGGACCGTCTCGGAATGACTGTCGGCATGAGTATTGGTGATCTGCGCTACATTCTGGGTATTTAGTGAACTCTGTGGGAGGGAGTCCAGCACTTCAGGGAGTGAGGATGAGCACACATCTGAACGATCGTCTGAATAGAAGAGGATGAACGAGGAACTGAATCAGAGCAGGACTGTGTTTTAAATCCAATAACAGTTTTAATATTTCAAATCCAAATGATAAATCACAATAAAGAGACCTCTTTACCCCTGTTGCTTTATATATTGCTTTTTATATTTACTCCGTCAGACCTCACAAGGGTGAGTTTGTTCTGAATGAATCCTGAGTTTGTTCTGAATGAATCTGGAACAGCACCATGACCATCACAGTGATGAGTTCAGAAAACGTTGATCTTAAACCATAACGAATCAAAGGCAGCGGATGCGGCAGACAGCACACCCCCCCCCCCCCCCCCGGCCAACCTTTAACCCAGATTGTTTTTTAACGTCTGACAACCCTAACTGTGTAAAGTACAACCTGAAACAAAATGACCTCCACACACTGATCTGAACACAGTGCTACGTCTAACAGTGCAACAACGGATTCTGTTTGTCCTGAAGTCATCAACCTGATGTCTGTGATAAAGTCATCTAATCTGTCCTCTGTGCACACAGCAATGTGTCCTCCACATTTAACCCGTCCCTGCAGTGAAACACACATATACACATTCTGCTCAAACTCTCCTGTCTGCCATGATGAATACTGAAGAGAGAGAGGTGTGATGTTTGAGTGTGTGTGTGTGTGTGTGTGTGTGTGTGTGTGTGTGTGTGTGTGTGTGTGGGCTCTCAGCCTACACCAATCATGATCATGATCCAGCACTCAGCTCATTTCATCACGACACTGTTCCATCACGTCAGTGTGTCATAAGCACATTGCTCCATGTGATTAAGAGAGGTCCCACTTCGGACTGCAGTGGAAAGGTGCACTGCACACACACACACACACACACACACACGGAACACCAGGTTCACTTCAACATCATCTTCAACACTCGGCAGGATCCCACAATACTGACAGCTACATTTGACAGCTACTGACAGCTACATATACAAACACGCAACAAACCAAGAAAAAAAAACACACACAAAAGTCTTTAAATGAGTTTGAGAGAGAACCTGTGCTGATGTTTACGCCGTCAGTGAATTCTTCCACTGTGTACGCAGTTCCAACATTAAAACGTCATTCAAACTCTGGAATAATGTGTGGAACATTCAGAAACACACGAGGCACCGCTGTATCAACAGTCATGACTGAACGACGCGAGATTTAATATATGTAATAAAATAAACCTGTGAGTGAAGTCTGAACCCTGTGGTGAGGTGCTGCAGTAATGAATTCTTCAGGAGATGAACACATGACTGCTGCAACGTCCTGATTATATTTTCAGGGTAAAATGGCGTGTATATTAACGAGTGTTTCGTTAATCTGACTCATCTGCTATCAGAAGTGGTTAAAGTTTAAAGAGGGTACGATGATGCGATGAGCCAGTGTGTGCACATCAGATTTCAGGAGCGTTCATTATCCATCAGGTGTGATGATGCGTCCACATTGTTATAGACGAGTCGTGTTACAGCCGTGAGTAACGAGGACTATCCCATCACTATCATAGCCCAGCGTGGTGCAGTCCATCAGAATGGAACGTTCCACTGTCAGATGAGGTCAGCAATAAAGCTTTTAGATCTTATAACCATCGTAAACGTGGCGTTCTGCGCAGAGACCGTACGCTTAGTTACTATAAATCATTCATGCTGCTGACATTCTGTGCCGTGTAACTGATTAAATATGAAGAAGCAGAGGTGAAAAAACAACTGAATGTATCCTGACACCATCACCCGATGCACACACACACACACACACACACACACACGGTCAGAACCGGAAAGATAAACAGGAAGAGCGAGGACGCTGAGCCCCTCTGAATGTTTTTTGTCTCCACCGTGATGCTCTGATTGGACGGTGATGACATCATGGCAGTCATGCTGAGTGAAGGCAGCACACTAATTCTGGGCGCATTCAGCACGTTCCTCACGGTCAGGTGGCCTACGTGCATGGTGTGCTGCTGCTGGATTTCCGGATCGTGTTCTGTGATCATCGTGCCGTATATTGGAACAGGAACATGAGTACAATTATGAGGACACCCCTTCCTTCAGTTTCAGACTTTTGAGGGGGAAGCCTCAGAGTTGGAGAGGCATTTTCACGGTGCATCACTGTAATGTTGAGCAACATCTCAAACTCAGCATCAACCATGTCACAGTCCGCAGAGTCGGCTAATCAGTTTTGAGGACCACTGTAAACGTCTAAAGTAACATTAGCATTGTATTCAGACGCCATGATCACGCCGTTCCTGCACTCAAGACTCAATAAATCCTGGAATTCACCTTGTTTTCCCTCCATTCACGCGGAGAGCTGCTCTCACCTTTCACACACATGTTCAAAATGCAGGTCCACTGACTTCACTCAGACTTCTATAAAGCGCTTTGATTTAACCCGATATTCTGAGAACGAAGACGACCCTCAGTTCATGCCGTGAGTGACTGCAGTTTAAAGGTCATGTGAGAATCAAACCCATGACCTTCACCATTGTGCTGCCCTAGAAGTCATGATGGAAATGACACAGGACTTATTTCATTCAAATAAATACAGTATAAATGATTTTATGAACTTTAGAAACCAATGATCCCAGAACAGAACCTCGACGAACACACGGTTATATCAGTGATGCATTAATATTTTATGCCGCTGTTGTACTGATACATTACGAGGTCAATCGATATGCTAATGCAGCGTTATGTGATTGTTGTACTCCAGGCTCATGTGAATATTCTAACTGATTTTGCCGTTTTTGTAAATGATTTTTCACTGACCTGCAGCTTTCCCAGTCCGACTCTCTTGCTAAGAGGCTTCGAAGTGACCAATGGGAGTGTCTGCTGCCCAAAGAGGAGGAGCGAGAGGGTGGCTTGAGAAAGGAGGTCATATGACCCCGACCATCCACCCCTGCGTCCAGCATCATAAGACGATCCCTCTTCCAGTTGCTAGGTGACTGGCTCCTTCTTCTGCTTTTCTTACACTTGTCTCTACCCTGATCCACTTCCACCACGTTCTCCTCCTGAGGCCTGCATTCTCCACGCGGTTGGGCTCTGCGCTTTTTGCTGGTGAAGTCCAAGAACCGCCGTCGATGAGCAAAAGGGCTGGAGGAAGACGAACAGGAGTCGTTATCGGAGGACGGAGGGAGGACGGTCAGCATGGGGATTGGAATGGATTCAGCCATATCTTCTGCGACCACTAGCTTGTGGAAGTCGCGGACATCATAGCGACGGAGTGAATAAAGCCGTGTGCTCGTGGTTCTTCTATATCGCCATTTTCTAAGAAACACCCGGTCTCATAGACGTGGCGGTTCAGCGGCTACCCACCAGCGACTTCCTCAGAAAGACATCAGGAGGAAACGGGGTGGGGACGTCACAGAGCGTTCAGAACGTCCCACTCCGAAAGACCCCCACATTCATTTAGCAACGCAAACTAGAATCAAAGGTAAAGGGTTAAGGGGAATGAGAAGGTGTGGTGGTGGGAGGAGCTCTTCAGGTATCTCAGAAGCATCCATCAGTGTTAAGACGCTGCACAGCTGAGGAGAGGAGACATGTTCATATTCAAATCTGATTATTAATCTGATCTCTCACACTGATTCATTATGACACTGCACGTAGAACAGAACCAGATGACCCAGAACCACCATCAGCAGCAGCAACCAACACGACGTGCAAGAACCTCATTACTCAATTCGCCCAAATACACGATTATGTTATCGTTTTAAAGACCTGGGACGCAGTGAAGGACCTGAATTCAGTTATTAAAAGGTGTGTTCAAATACATTTGTCTATATCATGTATCTGTATGTGTATATATATATATATATATATATATATATATATATATATATATACACGCAGTATATACATATGTCTGACGAAAGAACTGCTGTGTACACTGGAACATTATGATTCATGAATCAGAGTCACAGAGTCAGATTCGATGATTCAGAGTCATGGTACATGACTCTGAGAGGAGTTTTATTTCTGTTCAGTCACACATCCGTGTTTTCATGTGGAAGTTTATAAACACACACTGTGTTATTCAGATTAAACAGTAATAACAGTATAATAACTAAAGAACATGCAAAACACCACATGGTGTAACGGTTAGAAGAAGAGAAATTAATCTGGGTGAGTATTCAGACACTAAAATCCCCCAAAACCATGTGCCCATCGCTGCTTTATGAGCCTGTTGGAAATACCAAAAAATATGGCATTAAAACACATTTAGGTTCTGAATCGTGACTCGCTGACCATCAGGTGGTGGTCCATTTTCAGCTAAACTTCAATCTTCTGGAAAGTCTTTCCATGGAATTTTAGGGTGTCTTTGTGGAAATTTCCACCCCGTCATCCAGAAGAGTATTACAAAGTGATGTTAGATGAGGGGGATTGGCTCTCAATCTCAGTTCTAATTCATTCCAAGGGTGCTGTATATGGTAGAAGTCAGGGTTCTGCCTTAAAGGCAATGTTTTCATTGTTTTGTGCACTGGAGAACAGAAAAGGGCCTTCCTTAAACTGTTCAAAATGAATAGATGATGTGATGATGGTGAGAAATCAAAACGTACAGAGGAATTCCTAGAGTAGAAGCTGATAGACTTCTCTTATCTTTAAATATTTGAAGGAGTGAATATAAACAGCTGATCAGAGGAGTCAGAGTTAATGGATACCGCCACCTGTTGGATGAAACACCTCACAACATCCAGAGTGGAATCTCAGTGGAGATTCAGAATTCAGCTGTTATTGTACCAGAACAATTCGGACAGGTTACCTGACCCTCAGTGAGCGTGGATCAGTGAGTCTGAGTGAACGGCGAGTGTACAACTCTACACCGTGTTTGCTTTTGTGATTAATCATGTTAAACCTCAGCGTGTCTGTGTTTGCACAGGCTGATTATAACACGGCGCTGTCACTCTTTAATAACTCCAACATCTCTGATTCAACAGTCTAATCAGCCAGAGCAAACACTCTCTCTCTCTCTCTCTCTCTCTGGGAGCCGTACGAAGATGAGTAATGATTTCTACACCGCAGATCAATCACATTTGAAGAGCGTGCTGAGTAACACACAGGAGATCTATCTGATCCATCAGCCAGACCATTTAAATATGCAAACAGATGGACTACAGTCTGTAATAAAACTACAAAATCCATCAATAATAAACACCGCACTAAAACACTCAAAACACCAGGGTCGAAATGCAGTGTATCAGCATACAATAACAGGCATGTGAACACACAATAACAATAAGCACTGTTGGGAGAACATACCAAACTACCAGCAGCCCAATAATTTGAAACTGTTAAAAACTTCCACAACATGCAAAAACATTACGTAATCGTTTTAAAGATGTTTACTGTCCAACTACACAACAAGGCCAAAAGTTTGTGAACCCTGAATTGATCCTTCGTCTAAGAAGACCTAAGACTTATTCTCACTTCTCTTATACACAATAGACATTCCAATTTAAGCCAAACTCGTTTATGAATGCACAGTTAAAGGTGTGTACCAAGGTGCTTCCATTACAAACAGGTAAAACTAGGTCTTTATTAAGCTTTATGACCTTTATGAGCTCACTCGGTGATTATTACATTGGTCCGGTCTTGTACTTAAATACAGATCTGAGGTTCCTGTTCTTCAAGGCTGTTTTTAGGTTAATGTTATTTTATTCATCACTCCACTACATGCACACTATATGGTTTAGTTATTTATTGCAGCATTAAAGACTAAAGCTTTACAAACGTTCGGTTTAAGTCCTCTTTTAAAGATCAGTGTGTTCCTCTAACATTTCAGACCTCGTTGAGGTTTCACGGACTTCCCTCTAAACTTCTCGCATGGTTTCATTTTAACAAATGGTTCAATATCTCACAAAAAAATGCAAACTGGACATGCCAACATGTGGTTTGAGCTTTGGGACGTTCTTTCTTTCTCTATAAACCAATCAAGATCAAGTAGGGGCGGCACGGTGGCTTAGTGGTTAGCACGTTCGCCTCTCAGCGCTAGGGATTCCCGGTTCGAATCCCCATCTGGGTGGAGTTTCCATGTTCTCCCCGTGTCCGTGTGGGTTTCCTCCGGGTTCTCCAGTTTCCTCCCACAGTCCAAAAACATGGATCAAGTTAATTGAGTTCTCTAAAATTGCCCCATATAGAGTGTGTTTGAGTGTGTGAGTGTGTACCCAGCGATGGATTGGCGCCCTGTCCTGGGTGTATCTGCCCAGCGCCCGAGACGTGAGACGTTCTCCCCTGGATGGGCATGGGGAACCCCACCGCGACCCTAATAGAGGATAAAGCGGGAGATAATGAATGAATGAAGATCAAGTAGGGGCGCAGTAGCTCAGTGGTTATCAATCTGAAGGTTGGGGGTTCAAATCCCAGCTCCACTGAAGTTACCAGTGTGGGTCCTTGAGCAAGACCCTTAACCCTCATTGCTCCAGGGATGTTGTGATGAACCCTGTGCTCAGCTTGTAAGTCGCTTTGGATAAAAGTGTCCACTAAATGACCCAATTTAATTTAAAGTAGTTAAAACGAAGTCCACATGCCGCATTCAATATTAATCACCTACGGACGTCATATAGACTCATAAATCAGTTGGAGCAGCCGAACTCACAGCTGATGAAGGTTATCTTCATGAGGACATGCTTCCACATCGTTACATTAACAGAGAGGATGTGTGCACTTCCTCCGCATTTAAACTGTAATCCCATCCTCTGGCTTTGATTTTGGTACATGGATAACGGAGCTCGGACAGTACCCTGTGGTACAGTTCTGGTTCTGGTTCTGGTTCCTACCTCCCGTTGGATGACGGAGCTCCGTTGTGCGGCTCCTGCTCGCTCTCGTGCGCGCTGTGTTGTGTGACGTCATTAAATTCGGGTTTATCACTCGAACACATCAGCATCCTCTCCTAAGGTCCCCCGTCAGCACTCACTCCCGGTCCTCTGCTCAGGGAACACCGTTAAACGCGTCTCATCTTCTCGGCGGCGGAACTCGTGAAGCTTTGCGTTTAAAGCGGGTGAAGTTTAAACAGATGGTGATCTGAGGTTAGCACCGCGGCTAACTGACGAGCTCCAGCCATGAGCCGTTAACGTCGCGTGGCCAGGTTTACGGTAACAACAGTTTAAACGCTATAACCGCTTTATGAACACAAAGTCCAGCCGAACAGACGACAAAAGCGCGTCTCACGACGTCCACACGACACACCGCGAACCGAACGCCTCAGCGCGAACCCAACGCCTCAGCGCTCAGAGACACAGACCGACCGCTTTCAGAGAAACAAAAGTTTCTGGCGGGGGAGATCAGAAAATAATGTTTAAATAAACTCAGCACACGACGTGACATTAACTGATTAGTTATGAATACGTAAAGTAAGATGGACGAAATACATACTGGGTGAAGTTTAAAAAACAATATAAAACAATAACGTGTATTTTTAAATGACAAATCATGGACATCGCACCCCTATTGACTCAAACTTTGTGGTACAGTCGTAAAGTAACGGGTGTTTCAAGACAGCGCTGTGGAGCTAAACATCCAGTGGGGGGCGTGTCTCATCAAGCTCCTCCCACTTGATACGTTGGCGATTGAATAATAAATTATTTGTTAATATCTGTAATAAATATTAAACAGTGTGATTATTAAGTGTTACCACCTTCTGTGTTTCAGCTCAGTCGTTACTAATAAAGTCCGAACGCTTCAGTAATTTTAATTAGTCCTCTGTTTTGTTTTTTAAATGTCGCTGCACATAATTTGCATCTTCAATGTAAAGGCATTTACATTGCAAATAAAAGTGTTTATATGTGTGCATCTGTCCTGCACCCAGTTTTTATTAGTTCATCTGGATTCGTTACCCTACTGCTGCACATAACACAACACACAACATATAACACACAACACACACCATAACACACAACATATAACACACAACAACACCACACAACACATAACACACACACATAACACACAACATATAACACACAACACACAACACACCCACACAACACACACCACACAACACACAACATATAACACACACCACATAACACATAACACACAACATATAACACACAACATATAACACACACCACACACACACAACACACAACATATAACACACACATATAACACACAACACACAACACACAACACATAACACACAACATATAACACACAAAACACACACAACATATAACACACAACATATAACACACAACACACACACACAACACACAACATATAACACACACACATAACACACAACATATAACACACGACACACAACATATAACACACAACATATAACATACAACATATAACACACAACATATAACACACAACACACGACACACAACATATAACACACAACATATAACACACAACATGTAACACAAAATATAACACACACACATAACACACAACACATAACACACAACATATAACACATAACACATAACACGTGAGCTTCCATGCACTTTATAACTTTATGATATTCATGTGTGTTCAATAAATTCTAATTCCATTATAAAAGACTTAGTTTCTGGACCCGATTCTGACGTCATGCCGTTTATCTCCATCTTAACGCTAGGTGGCGTGTTTATGTCGTTGGGCTGATACGTGATAACGTTCCTGCGTGCTGATGGAACCCTGGGTCACCTTGTATGAATGTAAACAGCAGAGTAATATTAGCTTAAGTTCAGAAATAAACAGTGTGAGGAAGAATCACACCACATGACCAAAAGTAAGAGGACAAGCCCTCTGCTCTCAGGTAAAAATGTTGAGTTAAACTAGTTTAGGGAATGAGATTTATTTAGTTTGAAACACTGTACCTGTCCGATTTAACATGATCAGGTATGTATCAATGAATAAACAAGGTTATAGTTCATTTTAAACAGATGTATAGCAGTATCCGAAATCACCTACTAACTACTACTTTGTAGGTGATATCAGTAGGTGAGAAAAACTAGTATGAATTCACAGTCGGCATCAAGTGGGTGAAAATTCCCTGCATGATCAGGACTCAGTCACCGCAGCACACTGTTCTGAATCATGTGATCAAGTTGAAAAGCAACAAATGTTTTCAGGTGTAAACATAAAATCATCATTATTCATTAATACTACAGTGAGGGGGGGGCAGACATTGCCTTAATATTAACTCACTCCATTAGCCCCTGTGTAATCAGCCGAGCAGTGAGCACCAATCCAGTACCTACTGTGTAGTAGTAGTGATTTCGGACACAGCTGAAGTTTTTATTGATCGTTGAATAAAAAAAAAATAAAGCAACCATGTCCTCAAACTTCATTAAAACATTCCATGACTCCTTAAATCCTCCTCTAAATCAGTCCCTCTTAAAGCTGTCCTACTTAAATTTGTGCTGTAAAGCTAATGTGATACTGATACAGGACATCATGATGTCAATGAAGCAGGTGTGCTGAGTACTACCTCACACTGTACTGCAACTCAAAAGAAATAATAATCCTGAGGAATTAAGTTTAAGAGAAACTAATCAGATTAATATCAAACCATTAAAAGCCTAATCGTGATGTGGACTCACAGGCTGATCTCTGACTCTCTGACTCTGGAGGTCTCTTCCTGTGGACACGCTCGTCTCTCTCGGTCCTGGTTTCCTCACATTTCCTGGCCCGGTCCCAGGTTCAGCCTGAGCGCTGACTGACCGGTGTGGACGAGCCGAAGGACTAAATATAGGCCGAATCCGGTGTGCAGAGTCTGTGGGGATGTGACAGAGGAGGCTATTTGTATTCCTGCTGTATCTGTGAGGATCATTTTATTAACCTTGTGTGTAGTGAGACGTCCTTGTTGCTCTGGTCATGGTGTAACCTCATCACGAAGGTTCCATGGAAAGAGAAACAATGCTTAGTGATAACGTTTTAACCTCAGTATTTACATGTTCCTGTGTCCTGCTGATGTGTTTCCTCAAGTCGCTGAGTTCTCTGAACACGTTAAAATCATAAAGTCAAATAGCGTGGCATTTAAAAATGATCTAACCTTCACCATCAGAGGGGAATACAGTCTCTGCAGAACCTTTACTTATTTTCATGACTTTTACACTTTTTTTTCTTACAAAAATAAATAGATACACAGAAAAAACATTTTTGAGATCAGGAGGCACACTGTCTTAGTGGTTGGCACGTTCGCCTCTCAGCGCTAGGGATTCCCGGTTCGAATCCCCATCTGGGTGGAGTTTCCATGTTCTTCCCGTGTCTGCGTGGGTTTCCTCCGGTTTCCTCCCACAGTCCAAGAACATGGATCAAGTCAATTGAATTCTCCAAATTGCCCCATATAGAGTGTGTCTGTGTGAGTGAGTGTGTGCCCAGCGATGGATTGGCGCCCTGTCCTGGGTCTATCTGCCCAGCGCCCGAAACGTTCTCCCCTGGATGGGCATGGGGAACCCCACCGCGACCCTAATAGAGGATAAAGCGCAAGATAATGAATGAATGAATTTTTGAGATCATTTGTGTTTTCAGGACCTGATTTTCATCATTCTTAAATGAAAGTGAATATTTGTGTAAAAATGATTAAGGAAATATAAATTCATGTAAAGTGAGCAGCAGTTTAATATTTAAATAATACACATTTCATTTTTATTATTGATTTAGAAATTAATTAGTATTTATTAGTATAGTATTTATTGGTATAGTATTTATTGCACATTTTAATTATTATTAGTATATATTAGTATAGTATTTATTGCACATTTTAAACACGAAAAATAACAAAATAAATGTTTGTTGATTAAAACGTTAAAACTTTAAAAGTTTATATTTACCATCCTAAACCGATCACTGAGCTCCGAATCAGTCATGTGAGTCAATTCTGAAGTTCAATCAAACGATTCTTGTGCTTACATGTATGTTTTATCTTTGATGACAGTGTCATAATAATTTATAAAAGTTTAATTTTGTTTTTCCGCTCGTTCCTGAATTTCGACTCGTGTGGACAAAGTTTAGATTCATCCTGCAGTCAGCCAACAGGTGGCGCTAAAGACACAGATACTCAATCGAAACTCTGAGATGGGAATCAGAGCTGCAAACGATTCGTGTGATTCTGTGATATTTTTTTTGTGAATCAGTAAAGAGAGCGCGTGTCTTATTTATAAAATGAAAGTCTTTTTCATGTCCCCTGTCCTGACGTCACTGCCACCTCACTCGTTCATATTTCTTGGCCCTGGGGTCGTGAGCGTGACCCCGGCTCTTGTGTCTGGTGCGAGCGCTGCAGGTTTCCTCGTAGATCTTATCTCCATCGCCCGCCTCCTCCTCCACCTGCAGCTGTTTGATCATCCTGCTCAGCTGGTCGTCCTGCGGCGGGCGGGAGCTCGGACCCCACCTGGTCCTCAACCTGGATATGATGTCACCGTCCAGCTCGCGCTCCACCGCGGCCTGCAGCCTCCGGTAAAGGTCAACGCCGAACGAAGTTCCGGCCAGAAGAGACTCGGGTTCAACTCCCCTCTGCAGCTCATGGGCCACACGGTGTAGCAAAGAACCGCAGTACAACCTGATCTCACACACACACACACACACACACACACACACACACACACACACACACACACACACACACACACACACACAAACCTGTAAACATTACAGAAATCTCCAAAACACACAAAGCTCCACCGGGTTAAACTTTTATATGAAGATCAATTACATTATTGGCCCCCATGATAAATAAATCAATATTCATTCATTCATTATCTCCCGCTTTATCCTCTATTAGGGTCGCGGGGGGGGGGGGTTCCCCATGCCCATCCAGGGGAGAACGTCTCGGGCGCTGGGCAGATACATCCAGAACAGGGCGCCAATTTATCACTGGGCATAAATAAATAAATAATTCTAACCAACGCTCCTCTGTGGTTGTTCTCTTTAGTACACTAGAGAAGAGTGAGGTACCTCCCACAGGGTCTCCAGATTGAGGAGTCTCTCTGCATACGTGGGTAGAACAGCCGGAACCGAGGAGCAGCACAGCTTCAGGTTCTCTCTGTCAAACTCCTGCACGTCAAACCTCGGTCCATGTGCTGCAGATGGTCTGGATCGGTTGACCCCCTGTCTCCTTGTACGCAGCAGCAGCCCGTACATCACCTGACGGATGCTTCGTGAGACCTCATTGCTGCTCCTGTGCTGGAAGTCCTCCACCATGAAGCTGAACCTGACTCTCTGCAGCATCAGGACGTTGATGATGTTGGAACATAACTTGCCCTCTGCAAAAGGTTTCAGGAGCCAGTCCGGCAGGTTCTGCAAGGGACCAGGGGCTCTGCTCTGAGGTTCTGCATTTAGAAAAAACTGTGCTATGGAGCTTGGGCCCAATCGGTACTCCTTCATGTTCCGATTGATCTCTCTGCGGAGGCTGGAGGACTTGGTCCTGCTCATCGTTCTCAGAAGCGTATCAATGGCCTCCTTTGGATTTGAGAACTGCGACAACCATTTGAGCAATCCATCGATATGTGCAACTCGTCCAGGTCTATCTGAGAAGCTAGCCCAGTTAGGAAAGACCTCCTTGTCCAGTTTGGTGTAGTCGTTACCCAGGATGCTGGCAAGAAGTGGGAGGTGATACTTGTTTAAGTTGTTATAGGCAGCACAGATGTAATAAAAGCGAAACCGTTTGGATTGAATGCATTTTTCACCTCGAAAAATCTTAATCTTCTTTCCAATGGAAGTGTTTAATGGGTAGAACCCCACGCCGAAGGTTGAATATATAAAAATCGCTGTCGTCCGATAGCACGGGACAGTTCCACTCATTCGCCAGAGCTGCAATTTCTGAATCCGCCTCGCCGAGACACTGAACCAAGGGCACGGCAAGCTTTTGCAGAACCTGAACGAAGACCTTTGTTAAGAAGCTCGGCATCACCGTCGCTAATCTACCCTGAGACGCAGCGTAGGCCCTTCTGATTTTGTCCTGGCTCCTTTGAATCAGGGTTTGGAACTTTTTATCACTGATGTCATTTCCTCCATCGAAAACCACATAGGCTTCAATCCCACAGGTCCTCAGATTACAAAAAAAATCTTTGACGACTTCCTCAAAGGCTTCGTAATCTCCTCCATGTTTATAATCCAGGTGAGCAGAGAAGTACAGGAGACTTTGCAGGTTGCATCCATCGATGATGAGTTTGCTGTCTCTGAAGCAATAAGGCTTTACAATATCCCTGTTCTTCTCAATGAAACTCTTCAGTCCCTGCACCCCCATGGTGATCTGCTTCTGTACATAATCAATCAATTATTAATGGTCAGACTATAAAGAATTCATTTTTAAGGTCAAGGTTTGGTGATGTGCTGGAGGCTGAGGGATTATTATCAGACCCCATCGGCATCAGCCAGGAAACCAGAAAACACAAAAAATACATCAAAATAACGAAAATGATCTGATTCTGTCCTAATAAAATAAATAGAGAACTACCCCGGGACAGGTGCCAATGCTGCCCTCATGTAAAACAAAAGAGGAGGGCATCCACCAAGCCGGTCCATGAGCGACTGTACGGACCGTGCAGAGACAAGAACTGGACATACCCACAAGGACAGTTGGAGAACATAACTGTATAACTGTGTTAATGTTTAATATGTCATGTGTGGAGGTGGCTGGGGCGAGGGAGGTCTGGGTCTCCCTACTTCGTTTGCTGCCCCCGCGACCCGAACCCCGGACAAGCGGAAGATATGGATGGATGGATGGATGTCATGTGTGTTTTAATGATATCCTGCTTTATCTGTTTTTGTAAAGCATCTTTGAGGTCCCTAAAAGCGCTATTTAAATAAAATGTATTATTATTATTATTATTATTATTATTATAGAACATACCAAACACAATGTGGAAATTAGGCAAAAGTGAAGATTCAGTTGTATTTTACTATAATGTATAATATTGTACATTACTGTTTTGTATGTATTGTCTTGCTGTATTCTATAGTAGTGTTTATATATATATATATATATATATTATAGATTTGTATTTATTTTTAGAATAGTGTGTAAAACAGAGAATAAAATCGTACCTGATTTGGAGAAACTGCAGATTAGATTGAGTTCTGTTTACAAGCTGCAGAAGGGTTAATCACACGTACGGAGCGGGACATGTCCTATTCCACTCAGCGCCTTTTCACGAGCTCCACTATTCAGGGAGGATGTCCGCTCTCCTCTCGGATGTGGACTGTGAGAAGTGCAGAGTGTGATTTGGGACGCGGCATCGCCTCAGAGTCAGGAAAGCGAAACTTTAACCTGCAGCCTTCACTTCTTACTGCAGCTGTTACACTTAATGACGTCACTTCGATCGACTGCTTGATGTGATGTTTCCTTTATTATTTAAACTGGAGGTTTTTTTAGTTATTAGTTTTATTCATTAGTAATAAATTAGTAATAGAATAGTTTTGTTAGTTTCGGTTTCGTTATATAGAACTTCCTCATTGCAGTTCATTACACAAACATCTGACCTCATATTAAACATCTGACCTCATATTAAACATCTGACCTCATGTTAAACATCTGACCTCATGTTAAAGACCTTCAGCTGATTCAGGACCAGCAGATCTCCAACCCTCAGACACACTGCGGGGACAAAAGAATAAGGACACACCTCTTATTCAAATACAGCTGTTCTCAGGCTCACACACACAGGTGTGTAACATCAACCACCTGAACATGTATTCTGCACTACTGTATATTTCCAACTTTAAAACAACAGTTTGGGGAAGGCCCTGTCTGTCCCAACATGACCGAGCCCCAGTGCACAAAGCAAGGTCCATTAAAAGTTAAATGATCTTTAAACTCTGAACTGATTTGAGAAAATAAACTATTTTAACAAGAGCGACATGAATAAATAATCATGAATGTAATGAAGTCATGTAGAATAATTATCAGTTACAGAAGCTTCACTCTCTAACAGACGCAGGGTTAGAATGTTCTATAAACTCATCTGAAGTCACTTTAGTCTTCAGTACTGAACTCATTCAATCAGAACATCAGTGAGTTTAAAGCCTTTCCAGTTACTGTTTTTTTCAGAACTTGTCCACCGTCTCTATTTATCAGATAAACATGACGTGAATGTCTGTGTCATCGACTGGTTTCCATCAAACAAAAGTCACCTGTCTGACAGGTGAACCTGCCCTACAGGATTTCGTTATTTCCCTACAGTACCACAGAGGCTTCAGCATTTGAATCAAGCATTGAGTGAAAGGAGGAACGTCCAGCTTTAGTTTCTTTATATTTAAAAATTTTAGACTTAAAATATTTTTTGAGGGAATTTGACAGAGACAGCGATCTGTTCAAATGAAGAGTTTTTTGGAGTTTACTTGTTTGTCGTTAACTCTCTGGACTCTTCTCATTCTCATCGGGAACTTTGTGTTTTATTTGGATGGTCATCACTGGACTGGAGCTTCGGTTCTGGTTTGGTTCGTGCCGTGGTGGAGGAACCGGGATGTGGATCTTTTATTCCAAATATAGAACAAATGAAGAAATAGACTTTTCTATAAATTATAAATGTAGTAAACCTAATACCTGGAACACGTGAAACAAATGAAAAAAGACTTTTTAAACATTATTCATCTGATGGTAAGTTTGATGTTTTTTCCAAAAAATGTTTTGAAGTTAAAATAAGATATGGTCAGTCTTTTGTCTTGACGTCACCTATGATGACGAATCCAGTTCCGGGTTCTGCGTATCGCACGTCCAACGACACGACGACGTTCAGGATTAACAAAAACAAAGAAAATGGCTTTTTTTCTATTTCAGGATGAGAATAATGAGAACGGTAAGCGGCGTTACGCTGATTGTTAGAGATCTGTGGAATAATTTGTATATCTGTCGATTATTCAGCTGATTCGGTAATTCGGCATCGTTGTTTCACTAAAGTTAGCTCTTCATGCTAAAGGCCTCAATTTCAGTTCTTTACTTTATTCGTTCATTGTTTAATGTTTTTACTTAAATACACTGTGTTTTAACTATTACACTGAGGAGATTATCATAAGAATTAAAGTGAAAGCAAAAAAACAAACTTAATTGACTCACTGCGTGCAGAGACACATACGGCACGGCGGCACGGTGGCTTAGTGGTTAGCACGTTCGCCTCTCAGCGCTAGGGATTCCCGGTTCGAATCCCCATCTGGGTGGAGTTTCCATGTTCTCCCCGTGTCTGCGTGGGGAGAACATGTTTACAGGACATTTTAACACTCTGTTAAAATGTCCTGTAATAAAATAAGTATAATTTTATTTAATAATATCTGTTTTTCAGATGATGTCCACCTGTCAGTGCAGGAGACATCTCCGAGCTCAGTCCAGTGTTTCAATCGAAACGGTGAGTTCAGCTGATTATCGATTAATCTGGATTAAATGTTTTGTTATGATATTAAAATTGTTTTATATATATATATATATATATATATATATATATATATAGATATATATATATATATATATATATATATATATAATTAAAGCCTTATAAAAGTTGGTACTTAAAATAAAAATAATAAAAATAAAATAATATATAAAATAAAATCCTCATGTGTAAAATGTTGATGGTTGGTGTTTGGTGATGAATTTTAATTTTGTTATTATTACAATAAAACTTTTAGCTCTGTTAAAGGTCCTTCTGGTTAATTTTTTTATAAACAATATGATGAACAACCTCCTGAAATTCAACTCACAGAACAATTAAAGGAAAAGTTCTGGGTTCTGTTCATCACTCGTTCTTCTTCCACTTTGATGTTTTGTTAAAATGTCCTGTAATAAAAACAGTATAACTTTATGTAATAAAATGTAATAATATCTGTTTATAGATGATGTGCCCCTGTCAGTGGAGGAGACATCTCCGAGCTCAGTCCAGTGTTTCAATCGACCCCGATACGGTGAGTTCAGCTGATTATTGATTAATGTGATTAAATGTTTTATTATGCTATTAAAACTGTTATATATCATCATTAATATAATTAAAGCCTTATATACATAAACCCTATTTCCAAAATAAGTTGGAACCATGTTTTTAGTTCGTAATAAACTGAACTGTGTAATTATTAAATGAACTGGAATATTTAACAGACAGACCAAAGAAAAGATACTCAGCGTCGTAAAGCCTCCTGTACAGATCAGCTGATGACCCGTGCTGAGGTCACTGATCCCCTTATTCCAAAACTGATGCTGGTTTTTGGTTCTAAGTGCTGAACCACCACCATCCTTATCTATAAAATCTATACCTTTGGCAGGTTCTCCCTTTAAACTCCATTTGGATGACCTTACCTTTAACCATTTAAACTTTTAATTGTGGAAGTTTTTTTAATGGGGTTTATTAATATTGATCATAAATCCTAAATGTTAATATTATTCTAATGTTTAAAATAGGTTTGTTTGTGTTTTCAGAGAGCGGTGCTAGACTGACCGTACAGGAACCAGCTCGGTTCCACCTCTCACCTGAACCGGTGAGTTCATTTCAAACATTTATTTATAGTTGATTTAATGTTTTTACCACAAATGACCGTAAACAATACCATACAGTTTATACTACACTGTATATAAACAGAATTTTAACCCTATAAAGCCTGAACCATCAAAGGATTGCCAGAAAATTCTAATTTTTTGAAACTTGAGTGTTCATTTGAACATATGTAAAATTCCAAAAAAAAAAAATTTTGAAATAACACATTGCAAATAATGAGTTTTTGTTTTTGGTATCATATTTGATAACATCAGGAGTTTTCCCGAGGGGGGGGGCAATAATATTTGCTCCACAGCAGTTTTTTTTTTTTTTAATAAACAAAACACTCCCCACAACGTATAGATAGTTTATTTACCCTTTTACTACCCCTAAATGTTCCTTAAAATAGTTTACTCAGGTATTTTTAAGCTTAGAAAGGAAAAATTGGGATCCTTCCCAAAAACACAAAAATTGGGATCTCTATAATGCTACACTCTTAAAAACTGGGGGGGATATGGGAGGTGGGGGAGTGGGTTTTTCCTAGTTCTAGAGAGATATGTCATCTGCCACACTTGACTTTTTTTCCCTTTTCCTGTACTTTTTTTCCGCCTTGTAAACAGAGGTGAACCGAGAAGCCTGGAAATGCAGAGCTATCGGGCCCATCAGTTTGTTCTGGTCTCTTCTGTAGAGGTTTTCATGATAAGCTGCCCGGCTGTGCCCAGTGTGCTACCGAACCTGTTACATATACCCATCTTCAGGAATCTGAAGTTGACATCTTGTAAAGATGCAGACAGCATATCATAATGTTTAAGGTCCTCACCCATGAACTTGTTTATGTTTCAAACAATCTGAGAACTCGATCTGAGAATCCATTTTTTGAGGGTTTTTGGATTTCTTCAATTCCCGAGTGTTTTCACATTGCTCCAGGGGGGTGGTTTGATGCCTAGCAATAGAAGAAAGTTGGGTTTATAGCCTTTGTCCACACGCATGCCTTACCATAAAGATGTTCTTCTGGTTTAATCTGTAATGTCCATAGACCCATTTTTCTTATTTTGTCTTCAATTTGTATCTCCTCCAAACATGTTTTGCAGGTTGTATAACCCCATTTTATTGTACCTATTAGTAATTCCTCTTTCTTTCCAGCATTAGCCACTAATGGGATGATGAAAATTGTTCCTGCAAAAACCTTGTGCATTTTTTTCCTGTTGAAAGAGGGTTGAAATCATTTTTCAGGACCTCTGTCACAGTAGGCACCAACAGCATATTTATGGCTTGATCTGAATTTTCTGGGACCTCTGGTAAACAATCAAAATTATTATAAGAAGGCCCCTTTGTCCCAGCAATTATCCCCGACATCTTGAACCCCAATTTTAATGAAGGTTTTTGCTTTGGGGGAATGGATGGCAAGCATTGCTGGCATTGGCCAAGAGCACCGGTTTTATTGAGTCTCCCTCCACAACAATTAAATTCAACAGGCTTGGAGGTTCAACATAGTTTTTTCCTTTTCCCTTGATACTCTCCTTCCTTTTAAAAATTTGCCTCTTGGCTGTCCTCCTTTGTTGGTTGGTTCATATATTGTTGTCTTGGGTCAAAATTTTTTATGTTGCAATTACTTGTCAACTCTTATTTGAATTTTCTTCTTTCTGTACACATTGCAGTGGGTGTCCCGTGCCTCCCTCATCGTCATTATCTTCTCCCTAACTGCTCCAGGTAACTATGAATCACCATCGAAAAAAGCATAATCCAGGACTTTCAACACTATGCTTTTTTGCAAATCTAAAAGCATCAAAAACAAATTATTTTGTAATTGTTAATAAGTTGTGTGTTGTAATTATTATTTTTTTTTTATTGAAAATCAAAAATCAAAGGCAATTCTTAGTAATTGAACATGGCAACATCCAACTAATTTTTAATTGATATCAAAAATCAAAAGGCAATTAATTAGTAATTGACCATGGCAACATCCAAATATCATCAATATTTTAATATCTAAACTCTAAACATGTTCAATTCAGTAATATCGTTTTAAATTAGTTTAGTTTACTAATTAGGACGTTTAATGTGGCTTTATGCAATGCAATGCCAATAAATGACCATATAAGTGTTAGTGTCCAGATAAATGACCTTATAAACCGGCTGTGATCAATTTGATACACACATTTTTCAAACACAATTTTACCGAACTAAATAAATTATAAAATATTAAGTTATTTTTAAGTTGTATACATTCAGTAAAATACTCCTACTTTAATTCAGTAATAATTTTAGTGTTTTTCTACCTTAACTTTTTAGGTAAATTTGCAAAAATGTCCAGGCAAAATCCCAGTTGGATATCACAATGTTGAAGCAGGCCATTTTGGATGTCTCAATTAAAGGTTCCTCCAGTGCATACAAGGCACAGAGGTAATCCCACCAGGGGGTAGAATCCAGAATGTATATGTTTGATACAAACGGTTTTTTTTTAGGAAAAAAGTTATCACACGGATAATGTAGGGGTCGCAAAAACGGATTATCAAATATGATTTTGCACTTTGCGTTATAGGGTTAAATGATCGATTAATTGATATACTTTATTAATTCCACAATGGGGAAATTCTCTCTCTCTCTCTCTCTCCGTCTCCTCTATTTCTCTCTCATTATTTTATGTTTATTTGGGCTTGAAATTTTTTTCTGTTCAAGAGGAGGTGGAGAGACTTTACGCCGAACAAACGATGGTACCAAGAATCAGTGCAGCTACATGGTGGGTTTATATACAGTGTGTGGTGTGTGTGTGTGTGTGTGTGTGTGTGTGTGTGTGTGTGTTGTGTGTGTGTGTATATATATGTATATATATATATATATATATATATATATATATATATATATATATATATATATATATATATATACACACACACACACACACACACACACACACACAAATTGCAGTTTTTACAGGTGCTGCATTAGTCATACAAAATCCAAACAGTTAAATCATTTTATTTGATGTTTGCTTGTTAATATAAAATAATACTAAGATTTTAATTTGTATATCAGTTTAAAGTTTAAGTTTAATGAGGAAATAAAGACAGAGGTTTATGGAGATTTACACATCATTCACTCATTAAACTTTCTTTGTAGAAGATGATGATGAACCCACTGAGGAGGACAGTGTGGAAACCAAGGAACAGGAACCATGAGGGTTCTCCGCTCAGCTCCAGTTCCTGATTTGGTTCTAGCCTCGGTTCTCAGTGTGGATGTTTTCTGTGACTCTGTGTATTTACTTAAGGAGAAAAGTCTAAAAACTATGCACTGCCATATCACCATGGTTACCGTTCTCGCAGTATTGTTATTATTGTTTGTGTGCTGAGTCTTATTTTTGACCAAGTGTAAACTAAACATGCCTAAAATCATTTCAGTGTTAAAGACTCAGCTTAATCAGATCAGAAAACCATCTGAACAAAGGTAGCTTTGTAATTTATTGTGTCCTTTAAAAAAAATTAAAAAACTGTTAAAACATTTTTTGTTTGATTCTTTCAAAAATACAATTGATTTTGCGCAGAGTTTAGATTGTATTTCTGGGTTTGTATGATGATTATGTGAATTATATTATTTTATGACATTATTGTTAATGTTCTATCCCTCATCATCTGCCTCATCGATCACGAGGATCTTGTCTAATGCACAAACTCAGAAGCTTAGAGATCTGAAGGATCGCTTTTCTTAATGAACCTGCTTCCTCTCTATTCTTAGACTTATGAGAGCTTCTAATAAACCTCCCACCTTTCAGAGTTGTTTTCAGATTCTTTATCAATGTTCCTCCAGACTCGCCCCTGTTCCTCTTCTCCGTGGTCTTCATCCATCACAGGAACATCAGGTTTACATTTGGTGGGGTGAAGCTCCATCAGCTCTTCAGTTGCAGCACCAACCTTCAAATAAAAGGACGTTCCATTATTGTGCTTTATTTTGAATGAAGGGGAGGATGATGAGAGGATGAAGAGGGTTAATAAAGTGTAAATCAACAGAGGATGAATGAATGGCAGCTGAGTGATGAAACATGCCGAGTTCTCAGATTGCTCCTGGCCGCTTCATGACGATGGTGTCGGTTGAACTCTGAGATTCTCACGAGCTAAACTTAGCTCCAGAGACTCCTGCTACAACATAACTCGCTCTCTCACCCAAACCAGACCCCATTTCACTCCAACATTCACTCTCTCACTCAGCCTCGGAGCAGACGTGGAGGCAGCGGCCCAGAAGGAATCAGAACTACGACTTTCACAGCCACAGAGAACGTATCTGTGTGGAGTATCTGACCCCAGAATCCAATAATATGTGATTTTCTGTATAATTCAGAAAGCGTTTTTTTAAGATGCTTTTCCAAATCCGATCACTTTTGACTCTGACTCTGGTTTTTATTCAGGGTAAGTTTGTTAATCTTTCATCTTTAGTTTAATAGAAGCATTTAAACGTTGGAGTTTTAGAGAATGGATGGCGGGCTGCGTGCGGGCTGCTGATGGGCTGTTGATTTTTACATCTGCTTCCTTTGTATTTAATTTTGTGTACATTGAACTTAATACATCAAACACTTCTTGTAGAAAAGTATTGGGACACGTCAACGTTAGTTTCCCTCGTCAGCTGTTACTCTATATCATTTAAAGTTCTCTCTTCTCTTCTGGGAAGATTTTCTGTAGGATTTCGGATCAGTCATGTTCTCTCACTAAACTCCCTCCACCATAAGATTATACATCTAGCATGGGACATGTGAAAACAGGAAGGGTCTGTCCCCAAATTTTTGGGAAGGACACAGTGGCCGGGTGTTTGGTTTGTTCTCCTGTGCTAATGGGACTGCGTGAAATGTGTTGTATTTAACGTAATTGTAATAAAAGTTTGGATCATTGAATATAAATTGATTGTGTATGTAGAGTAACTGTAGCAGTATTGGGGGGGGGGGCGTTGCAGCTCAGGATCATGTGATTCTCATGTCATCGCTCTCTGTGGACCAGCGCAGCAGCATTATGTAAATGTTTACTGTCCTAAAGTTCAGACAGCAGCAGGGACGAAGGTAGAAAACGGAATGTCCTCAGACTGTAAATGATCCCACAGCAGAGGTGAGACAGTAAATCACTGCTCCTCACTTTAATACTCCATCCATCCATTATCTCCCACTTTATCCTCTATTAGGGTCGCGGGGGGGTTCCCCATGCCCATCCAGGGGAGAACGTTTCGGGCGCTGGGCAGATACACCCAGGACAGGGCGCCAATCTATCACTGGACACACACTCACTCACACATACACACTCTATATGGGGCAATTTGGAGAATTCAATTGACTTGATCCATGTTTTTGGACTGTGGGAGGAAACCGGAGAACCCGGAGGAAACCCACCCTGACACGGGGAGAACATGGAAACTTTACCCAGATGGAGATTCGAACCGGGAAGCCCTAGCGCTGAGAGGAGAACATGCTAAACCACTAAGCCACCGTGCCGTCCACTTTAATACTAATCAAATTATCTAAATAACTCAACTAATCAAATTTCTAATCAATAATAACACAATAATAAGATATTATTAATCATTTTATATATATTTTTTTATAGAGAGATTTTTGTGATTTGTTTTTATTAAATCGATGCTGACGGTGTGTTTGGATGTGGAGTCGTTAGTTAGAAGTGAGAGGAGGATATTCAGAGGGAGAACCCACACGGCCTCAGAGAGAACATGCAAACTCAACACACTGAAAAGCAAACCCATCTTCAGTCTGTGATGTCACACATTTCCCCATCAACAGACTAAAGAAAAAAACTCAAATAAATACCAGGGACTTTTGTCTTGCCGCTGCTGCCTCCTCCTCCTGCTCTTCAGGGCTTCAGGTGTAGAGAACTTTGAGGCTGCACTGTTGTAACGGGATGAATGAAAGGCGCCTCCTGGTGGTTGGTTTCAGTTGGCTGTTGCGTCGCTGGCTGTGCGGAGGTGAACTCCATGACGGAGGCCGTGGCTGGAGAGGATTTTTTGTTGGGCTGCATCTCCTGCAAAAACCGAGAGGAAGTCAGCGCCTCCACGATCGTGGACTGGTCCTTTAACCCCCTCGGAACGAATGAGTCCTACCCCGTGAGCATTAACCCATCACACTCACCATGATGATGATGATGATGATGATGATGATGATGATGATGATGATGGGTTTGTTAGACTCGTCTATCTTGTAGACTCTCTGCTGAATCCAGTATGCTATTTAAATCAGCCTCCTTATGCTCTGATCTTCAGATCTTCCATTATGAATTTCCTGCCTCCAGCGTTCTGCACGATGACTTCCACGGACGGCTGGACTGGGCAGGAACCAAAAGAACGGAGGACATTCAGATCGGAGCCATTTACATTCGCAACGTCACCTTCAACGACAGCGGTACCTACACCTGCACGTTCCACAGAACCCTCTCACTGCCTCTCAAAAATGAACACGTCACCATCCAGAAGACCGTGGAGCTCACCGTGGTGGCCGTGGGTAAGACCTGTGTCCTTCAGACATAAACCTGCAACCCTGAAATAAAGAACATTAAACAAACAGATTACATAACACACATCACTATAAGTCTGATCAATCAGACTGCTCCACTCGTGTTTGATCAGTCACAGTAAAGTCTGGTGGAGGATGCGTGATGATGAGGCTCGGGTTTGACTCTCTGTAAGAACGTTAAGACGCAGAACATCATCAGAACGTTAGTCTTGTCATGTTTATTAGGTCTTCTCAGGACTTTCTCTTTTTTTGTACGGTTCTCTGTGGTGCAGCTAACCGCGAGCTGACGGCGGTGGTGTCTGAGATCATGATGTTCGTTCTGATCGCGGCGCTGCAGCTGTGGATGATCTGCGTTCTTATTTACTGTTATAAGAAGATTTACGCTGAAAATGAAGCTCGAGAATCCAGAAAAGCTCAACGAGCAAAAAACAAGTGAGAACTTTTCATCCAGTCTGAGGACCAAAGTAAAGATTTACTGCAACTGCACCCTCTGTGTGCTGTGTGCAGCAACAGCATTAACAGCATTAAACTGATGATGAGGATGATGATGATGAAGTGTAACGTGTCATTAAGATCTTTATTTTGTTTTCTTGATGTTTTACAGACTGAAACTGAAGGATTCGTGTGATGGAGTTTATCTGGAGTAGGTCTCTCTCTCTCAGCTGTATCATTTATTAATCATCTCCTTTTTTGTAACGGATTATACTTTAGCTGTTTCTTTGACCGGATTATTCAGATTAATGATTGTATTTAAAACTTCATACATTAAATTAACATCAGCCTGCTGTCTGAATACTTATGCATCAAGCATGACAGTTTAATTTGTAATAAATAATAACACAATAATAAAATATTATTAATCATTTTCTAATAAAAATGAACAGACATCACGTGATTCTGCAGTTCTTTTTATTTTAACAGCATGTGTGAGATCAGACAGTGATGTTGGATGAGACGTGATGACGAGGCTGAGGGCAGGGTTCTGAGTGGATCAGTCCAGTTCTTTATAAAGATTAAAAAGGTTTTGTTCCCTAACATTAAAACAGACGCTGACTGACGGTCAGATGGAAGATTAAAAATGGAGTCCTGACAGGACACGCCGCTGTTCACATCCCAGCAGGTTCACATCCCAGCAGGTTCACATCCCAGCAGGTTCACATCCCAGCAGGTTCATGCTGAAATGTCTCATGTTGGTTTGTTTTTAAGTTTACCGTCCATCTCTCGTTCGAATGTTCTGAGTTTAAGAGTTTCATGATGAACTGAATCAGAACTGAGTGAATGTGTTACATGATTACAGAGCTGAAAACTGTACTGAAGAAGTTTGGATGCTGTTGCTTCCTGCATTACATACAAACTAGTACCATGAGATATTAGTACCCTATGATATAAGTACCATGAGATATAAGTACCATGAGATACAAGTACCATGAGAAATAAGCACCATGAGATATAAGTACCATGAGATAAAAAGTACCCTATGATATAAGTATCATGAGAATTAAGCACCATGAGATATTAGTACACTATGATATAAGTACCATGAGATATCATGCAGGTTCTCTTAGGTCCACAGAGCTCCAAGATCCTGCATCATGTACCGGTGTTTCTCTTTCAGAGCATCGTACAGAATACATTTGCCCTGAACACCAGATGACTTAAGGGACCCCTTAGTAAGGTCCTCACTTGCTCCTGAGATGTTTTCTCTGCTCTGATCGTACTGTACTCTTCATCATTAATGACCTGATTGTGCAGGAGATGATCCAGGACAGGAGCCACACTGGAGACTCTCTTAATGAGTTCCTCCTCATTTGCATCAATGAACTGAGCTGCAATCACACAATAATTTAAATAAACTACACATTTTAATCACCTAACAAAAGATTCAAATGAATATAAAGGTCATGTTTTACCTTTATTCCATGAACAATTCTGCTCAAGATTCCTCTGCAGAAAAAAACATTTTAATTAGGCAGGATATACACTACATTATCATAAAGTCGACCACCTGACCTCGAGCTTTATTCTTATCATTTATACTGCAGTTTTTTATTCTTTTATTTTATATTAGGTTGTAAAGAACATGGAGATGTAGAATTGTGATCCTAAACATTTAATTTCAATCAAAAATAAAGCTTCCTTCTCATTATAAAATCCCCAGTCTTCATTGTTTCTGCTGTTTCGTCTCTCAGCCGATAGGGGGTGCTTCGCAGCGATAACGCACCGCGAGAGGAGCCAGCCCATCCAGAACCAGGAACTCAGCCCATCCAGAACCAGGAACTGACGTCCTACTCGGAACCGTTTGGGTTTCTTATTAAACATAATGAAGGTTCTGGAGCTCATGCGGAGAACCTTTAGAACCTCTCAAACTGAAAGTGAAAGTTTGGGCTCCTGCGGGACAATCATCTATAGACTCGATTACTCTGATAAACTGAGCATCTGGGTTAATGAAGAACTATCATTTACCTGCTGTGCCATGCTGAAGGTCCACTGAAGGTCCACTGATGGTTCCTTGATGGTTCCCTGTAGAACTAAATCACACCGAGTTTCTGAGCTTTTTATTAACCGGGACAACCGGTGGAGCGTGTCCCACACCTAGCTTGTGATCACGTGGTAAATGCTATATATAAAAAGAAAGAATGTGTGTGTGTGTGTGTGTGTGTGATTTACTATTAGATTGGAAATCAAACAGAGGAATCAGAAAGGTCTTTAAAATAAACACACTGAGGCTTCTGAGAAACTTCAAAGGTAATCATTTTATATCAAAATGTATAAAAATACAATAATTCTGATGCAAAGGCATCAAATCAGCAGATCATTAATAACTCTGGAGTATTTTACAGAGGTAGCTCACGACACTGTACATTTAGACTGAACACCAGCTGAACTGCTGATTTGTATACGATGAAGGAGAACAGACCAATCTTCAGTTCCCGAGAACAAGGTCTGAGCACGTTGGGTGTCCACCGCAGTGATGGAGCTGAAGCCTCGGACTCGCGTGGTCCAGAGTGAAAGAGCCAAGCCATTAAAGAGCAAATGTTGGAATGCAACGGTCACGGAATCCCAAAACTGTAAATCAGAAGTTCCTTAAACCGGGATCTTATTATTACTGCCCCCCCCCCCCCCCGTCCACTTCCATTGGAATGAAGGTCTCGATGTCGTTAGATTGCTGCAGTGGCTTATGGGAGGTCCCATCACTGACCGGTTCAGAAGACATGCAGAGAGCCGATGTAAGTGATGGTTCAGTGATGTGTAGAACATTTACATAAGGACCTGAACATCCACTGTGAGCTGGGTCGACATGCTGGCTGCAGTGTGTAGATGTTCAGACATGGTCCCATACTTCTGGTCCAAATCCTCTCCTCGTGTGTGGATCAGGAGGTTGACGAGATGCAGATCGGAGTTTTTAAGAGCAGACTCCTCCCCCTCCGTGACATCAGTGCTGCCACAGGTCGCTCATGTCCTCGCTCTTGATGGTCCTGGGCGATGACGTGCTCAACGGGGAGATGTTCATGCTGGCGAGCACTTCTTGTGCGCTTTTTCCCAACATGCTCTGCACGTCACAGACGAAGCGATAAACGTAGCGCTTGCCGGCCGTTTTGTGGATGATGTTCTTGTGGTAGTAGTAGCGCAGGCCGCGACTCAGCTTCTCGTAGTTCATTTTGGGTTTGTTCTTGCACTGACCCCAGCGTTTAGCCACCTGACCGTTCCAAATCAAAAAAAGATCCACATTAATCAAGACATTAGGACAGTTTGTGAGTGAGGTTCATGATGCTCCTGTTTGACTTTTTAGTGCTGAATTCATTCAAGATAATAATTATATATATATTAATATTATTATTATTCTTGGTGATCTGTAAGAACGAGGGTGAAGGTCTTTACCTCTGCAGGATCAGACATCTTGAACTCCCAGCCGTCGCCGGTCCAGGTAATGAAAGTGTGACAGGCCGAGTCTAAGAGGAGTTCCAGGAGGAACTGCCACAGCTGGATGGGTCCTGAACCTGCGATCGTATGCAGGTCAAACAATGAACATCAGAAAAACAGAAGCACCTTCAGCATCACGGAGGTCCAACCGAACGGAGAGAAGCTGACCTGGATAAGCAGACATCCCCGGAGACACCTCGCCGTCCCGGTCTGTCCTCTGGGACGTCACGGCGCGTCTCTTGACCAGGCGAGGAGAGAAGGTTTCTGCAGAGCGAGGCGCTGGAGATGAGGAGGATGGAGAGTGCTGACTGAGCAAAGGGCTGCAGTAATTGGAGGAGGAGTAATCAGACCAGTACGGTACGGGTTTACTCTGCGAGTCGGAATCATATAAACCGAACGTCCTCTCTGAATCACCTGCATCACAAAGATAAAGAACACGTCACTGCAGTCCTGAGAGTCATCCACCACCCTAATAATCCCTGCTCTGTGAGAGAACAGAGGAATTATTCATCTATCTTCCGCTTTATCTTCTATTAGGGTCACAGTGGGGGGGGTCCCCATGCCCATCCAGGAGAAATCGTGCAGATACACCCAGGACAGGGCGCCAACCCATCGCTGGACACACATTCACTCACACACACACTCTATATGGGGCAATTTGGAGAATTTGTTTGACCTTGATCCATGTTTATGGACTGTGGGAGGAAACCGGAGAACCCGGAGGAAACCCACGTGGACAAGGGGAGAACATGGAAACTCCACCCAGATGGGGATTCGAACTGGGAATCCCTAGCGCTGAGAGGAGAACATGCTAAACCACTAAGCCACCATGCCACCCGAGTAATTATATATTTATATTATATATAATTATAAGGTGATTTGATTGATTTGATGAAGGGGACTCTGTTTAGAGGAACAGATGGACTACAGAATGGAACTGTAGAACTACAAACCCCATCTGTCTGACCAGAGGAGCTGATATGATGAAAGTGGCCGGTGGGTGGATATAACTGTAATGCATGTTTGTCTGCAGTGTCTTTATGAGTGGGTCATGTCAGTGGTCAGTGGTCATTCTCTGGATTGACCGGTGGGAGCGGTCTCGTCATACCTGTGTTTTCTGAGGCACATGTGGCTCTGTGAGCGAGCTCTTTGGTGGTTTGGTAAACGGAGGCGGAGTCCCCCGCAGACGTGAAGCTGTTCTGAGAGGACGGGCAGAGAGGGAACAGACTCTGATAGGTCTGACTGTTACACTCCTGAAACCCCCCAGCCGGTCTCTCCATCAGCATGCTGTCAGGAACTGAAAACATGGACATCATCACTGAACCCACTGACCCCGGAACAGCCACCACCATCATCTCACTCACAGAATAACGTCCACTCCCTAATGAGGGACTGTGACATCATTCCAGTTTAATTCTAATAAGTTCAGCTGGACCGAGGTTGGACCTCTGTGAGGAGTTCCTCCCAATTCAGCCACCAAACCTGAAGTCAGACATTTTGGACATTAAACTCGGACGGACATCCCTGTGATAAACTCACCGTTGGTGTACGATGTCCAGTTGTTAAACTCTGAGAAGGAATCCAGATTAAATAAACCAGAGTCAACGGCATGAGCTGGAAAAAAGAAAAGCCACGTTAGATCTGATCGGAAAATAGAACAGCAATGAGTGACATCACTTCCTGTCCTAAGCATCCTCTCAGTGTACTGCATTATATAATCACACTGCTCCTGTATCAGAGACACGGTGCGAACCCTCAACTGACTTACCACAGGATTTACAATAAACATAAAGATAAAATGTGCAGCATCTTCAGTTCAGGAGCAAAATGAAGAGCTCATGTGTGCTCAGCACTGAGAACAACCCCAGGATATTTAAGAGTATGTTATATAACTTAAATAAAGTTCAATAACTGATCCCACAAAGAGGAGACGACTCTTTAATAATAGAACTCATTAGAAAGGTGAAGTTTGATGACATCACACATCAAACACCTACATACAAAAATACAAATACAGTAACCTCTCACCTTTGGAGGGATTCATCTGGTCCTTGAGCGGTTCCCCGTACGTGTCCTGGTACTGCGTTTGGGCCGGTCCTTTGCTGTCTAACAAAAAGGACAGGTCTTCACCAAAGTAGTCTGTGGGTACATCATCAGAAATGTGAGAGTGAATGGGGCTGCGAGGCCAAACACCAACATCACAGCGAGCTCTGGGTCTGAGCCGTCCGACAGGCCCGTGAGAGGGCCTTCCTTTTAGAGTCTGCACCCTGACCCCACCCTGCGGCCGGTCTGAGGGAGGAAGCGGGCCGGGCAGGGACGAGGGACGATGAAAAGGGGAGGAGAGGAGGTGCTAAATCTGTTCGAGAAGGAAGTCTGGAGGAAAGGATTAGGAAAAGCTGGGAGGGAGCTGGGAGAAAGGAGGACGGGGTGGATCTTTAACCCCATGTTTCTGCACCCCGCTCCTAAAAGCCCCCTCTTTCCTGATCAGCCGTGAGTTAGTGTGATGTCAAGGCTTCGGGGTGTTTGTCTGCCGTTTTGACAGAGCTGCTGAGATCGGGGCTTTGCGGTTGAAGGACAGAGGAAATGTTTTGACCGAATTCTCAGGAAGTGTGACCAGAAAACGAGAGCTGAGCCGCAGGACGACGAAAGACACCTCCATCCAAACGGCCTCAGAATGGATTCAGATTCACTGAACTCTCACTTTACCAAACATCTTACACACAATTTACATTAATACAGTAAACATGTCTTTACCATAAGAGCTGAAGTCGAACCCAACGGGCACCTCCTGCGTTCTGAAGTCCTCTGTGTAATATCCAGCTTGGTACATCTCCATCTGAGGGACAACAGGATGTTCAGAAGTTCAGACAGCAGATCAATAAATGAGCATTATTCAATCAGAACCCACGTTCAGCGGATACTGATCAATTAATGACTCTAATGAATGGATGCTCATTAGAGAAGCTCCAGATAGCAGCGCGGTACCTCTGAGTCCTCGCGTGCGTTTCCTTTGATCTTTCGGTCCGGGCTCGAGCGCACAGCTGCGGGTTTGAGAGGTGCGTTCCTCTCGCGCTCGTTTTATAATGAGGCGGCGGTGGGGGGGCGGGGGGGGCGGGGGGGCGTGACCCGCTCCGAGACGCCGCGTGTTGCTTCGTGACTCGAAATGACGTAACGTTGCACAGGAGTCACGAGCGCAGCTTTCATTATATGGCTCATTCACAGAAATAAAAACAAGACAGCTATTAATGAGAGAGACAGAGAGAGAGAGACAGAGAGAGAGACAGAGAGAGACAGAGAGAGAGAGAGACAGAGAGAGAGAGAGACAGAGAGAGAGAGAGAAAACAATCCGGCAGTGATTTTAACAGCGAACCTTTATCCGCTTCGATCTCTTTCCAAACAACTCGTTAATTCATTATTCATTATTAATTCATTAATAATCATTTTATCCATCAATGAACAAAAAGAATGATTGAATCAGACATTATATTCTGTACAGATAAAACCTCATGCAAATAATACATTTAAAATGTTTTATTAACATAAATTATTAAACAATAATGAATACAAACATTAATATTTAGTGGCGCGTTTGATTAAAACGAATAAATATAAAAAGTTATAACACGTTAAAGTTAATATAATTATAAATGAATTAATTATTACCCAGCGATGGATTGGCGCCCTGTCCTGGGTGTTTCTGCCCAGCGCCCGAGACGTTCTCCCCTGGATGGGCATGGGGAACCCCCCGCCCCCGCGACCCTAATAGAGGATAAAGCGGGAGATAATGAATGAATTAATTAATTATTCTTACAGAAAAAAATACCTACCTCTGTTTTATCAGCTTTGTTTTAGAAATGAACTTTATCTATCATTACAATTTATGAAAAGATTAATAATAAATAATATGAAAGACAAAAACACAAAACTAGTGATCAACTTTGAATAAAATATTTAACATAATAATATCAACCAAAATATTACATCAATTTAAATAATAGTATTATTATATAATAATATATTAGAATAATAATATATTATATTAATAATAATAAAAAGAAGATTAGTAATATTATAAGAATTTTACATTATATTATAGTATATTCAATATTATTATTATTATTATTATTATTATTTATTATTATTATTATTGTTAATAATAATATTATTGTTGTTGTTCTTGAAATCCACATTATGGCTTTAAAAAAATAAAACGTTTATTATGCAACGAATAATAAATGTAAAATACAAATTATACAATTAAAAAAAATCTGTAAATTAATTAAAAAAAAGGTAATTCTGGTAAAAAGTGAGTGAGTGGGTGAGTGGGTGAGTGAGTGAGTGGGTGAGTGAGTGGGTGAGTAATGGAATGTTAAGGGACGTTAGGAATCAGTGCAGCTTTAATCAGGGCTGAGCGCCGCGCCGCTGCGTGTTGTTTTATCTGAGGACCCGTCTGCAGAACAATGGGCCGTAAAGGCGCGAGGCGGAGGAGCTGAAATCACGGCGTGAGTGCGGTGAGGAGATAAGAGCCAACCCGAGGGGCCACCCGAGGGGCCTTGGACAAACAAACTCAAAACAAACGCAAAACAAACTCAAGACAAACTGAAGACACGCCAGCTCAGCTCAGCTCAGCTCTGCACGCCGCATCTGGAAAAGTGCGCCAGCGCGGAGTCGTGATGCTCGTGCGCGCTCGAGAGGGGACACGAGAGGTCAGGTTACAGCAGGGGGGGCAGTGCGGGGGGCAGTGCGGGGGGGCAGTGCGGGGGGCAGTGCGGGGGGGTGCACTGACCTGTACTGCTGCACTATAACCTGCACTTAACGACCCGGTTATTCTGAGCATGCGCAATACCGACTGCAGAGGGCGTGACGATGCGGTAAATCCTGCACACAAAACTACTGGGATAGGCCTCAGTGACACAGCTGTCGAGCATTTTCTTCTGGATGAAAAATTCAAACCCCAAAAAAATCCCTCAAATCTGATTTCTGAACGTAAAGGAACGCAAAGCCAGTCGAATGTAATCATCTTTAATTAATCATCTTTAATTAATCATCTTTAATTAACCATCTTTATTAAACTGAATTTCAGAAGCTCATCCGATCTGAGAGTCTGAGTCTGTGAATGAGTCTGAAAGTGAACGGGACCCATTAGAACCCGAGAGGAAGTTCTGCAGGTTCCTGTTTACTCTGTTTAATGACCCCGCACTAACAGCTCAGACCAGACCAGACTTTAAATCTGATTCAGTCCGATCTCAGATGACCTCAGTCACACCTCAGAACCTGACCATCACGCAGAGCTCGCGCTTTATTTTATTCTCGATCAAATCAAAAAATTTCGGAGCGTTATTTTTAATTTGCATATCGGTTTCAGCTGCTGGTTGATTATTAATGACTCACAGCTGATTAATTACGGGTTTCATTATAAAGGTTTTGTGTTATTAAATGCTGCTGTTATTTATCATTTTTTAAATCTTTTTTTTTTTTGGTAGATACACAGAACGGACACTCGGTCTAAAACTGAAGCTAAAACTCATGAAATCCACGCAGACCTTTAGAGATCATAAGCTCCACATTGGTTTATTAGTTTATTGCTTGTCGATAATGGTGTAGGTCATTTTATTATTTCTAATATTTTAAATAAAAACATTGCAGTTTTAAAACATTTGAAATAAGTCTCGTTAAGTTTAAGTATTTTCATTAGTGGATTATTTTAATATTAGAATGAAATCCTCCGCGTAATCAGAAGCCAAATTAAAGAAAGTTTTACTGTTTCATTTTAAAAATTAATGTTGAAATGTTTAAGACTTTATTATTATGGGATGCTTTAATCAGTCAGTAAAGTTCCTTTCACTTGAGAGAGTTTTGAGAGTTGAACCTTCAAACTGAACACCAGCGCTCGAAACAAAGCGATGAATCGAGGCCTAAAAAATAAAAACTTAAAAAAGCACCACGGCGTGACAAACCAACGAGATCAATTAAAAAAAAAAAAAAAAGGGGCGCAGCTTCGAATAACAATCAGGTTTGATGAACTTACAGTATAGTTGGTTTTCTCCATGGCTTCTGACTTGTGGTGTTCTCATTTGTAAGTCGCTTTGGATAAAAGCGTCTGCTAAATGACTAAATGTAAATGTAAATGTAATTAAAAATCCATTAAACTGAGGACGTCGTGTGTTTAAAGCGTTTTATTTACTCATTCTGTGTGAATATTTCGGAACACCGCTGTTTCTGATTTATAATTTATCATATTAAAAACTTATGTTCGTAGTGTTTATACATTTTAATGTTTTCCTGATGACCTGCAGTTTATATGATTATCCAACAATTTGATGTCAAAAATGTTATTTAAAAGAACACACATGTAGTGAGTGATTTTTAAAAATCAGTCTCTAAACTTAAAGTTTCGATCTCTTTCATTCGGCAGCAATCAGTGAGAGTCACGAGTCTTCACTTTAAATTACTACGACAGATTTTAATTGAAAATAATCCTCATGAACAAAGTTTCACACCTTCAGCAAGAACATCATCAATGGCCTCGAGTTCAAACGAAACAACAAAAAAATCCTGCGTTCAAAGAAAATGCTAATTATAACAACAGGAAACAAAATCAGTTCAGAAACGGCGTGTTTTCCGTGCAGCTACAGGTCCCGGATGTGAAGTCTCTTCACGTGGCTTTAAATAAACAGTGAATCTGGAGATCTTCATCTTCTGCATTTTTCAGACATTTTTTGGACCTCGAGCTCTTTCTAGAATCGAAGCTTTAAATGAAAGTGCGGAGCGTCCTCTTGGTTTTCTGGAAGCGGCGGGTCCTCAGCTCACTGCGGGCTTATTGCGGGTCTTCACTCAGCTGATTTCACTAATGAGCTAATTAAGGAACCGTGCTGGAGCTGGACGCGACAGGAAGCGCCGCGGAGCTGGAACAATGGGCCTCCGTGATGGAAATCCCTGCGCTGTGGAACCTTTAATGGGTGTTTGTGTTCTGCTGTTGGAGAATTTAGAGCCTGAATTTGAACTGAAAGACACGCGAAACGTTCTGAAGGAAATCACTGTGACACCAACCAAATTAAATACATCTTCATTAAAAGAGTTCCTCGACAATCAACCAAATCTGAGAGAATATAGAGTTGAAGTCGACATTCTGAATAAACGAGTTCACATTAAAATACAGAACGGCTGCTTCTGCAGCAGAGCTTTCGGTTCTGGAAGAGCTTGATCGTTCCAGTGTGTCCTGACCTCCACACATTTGGGATGAACTGGAGCCAGGTCCTCTCATCCAACAGCAGGGTCTAACCTCTAAAAGTGCATCAGATAAATGGACGAACAACACAAAGCTCGAATAAAGTCAAGCTTAACGCTGTAATAACTGCCAACAGGAGAGCAGCTTGGTATAGATGTACAGGTGTTTGTGTGTACAGGTGTTTGTGTGTACAGGCGTATGTGTGTACAGGTGTAAGTGTACAGGTGTAAGTGTACAGGAATAAGTGTACAGGTGTAAGTGTGTACAGGTGAAAGTGTATAGGTGTAAGTGTGCAGGAATAAGTGAAGTCTACAGGTGTAAGTGTGTACAGGTGTAAGTGTGTACAGGTGTAAGTGTGTACAGGTGTAAGTGTATACAGGTGTAAGTGTGTACAGGTGTAAGTGTGTACAGGTGTAAGTGTGTACAGGTGTAAGTGTGTACAGGTGTAAGTGTGTACAGGTGTAAGTGTGTACAGGTGAAAGTGTACAGGTGTAAGTGTGCAGGAATAAGTGAAGTGTACAGGTGTAGGTGTGTACAGGTGTAGGTGTGTACAGGTGTAGGTGCGTACAGATGTAAGTGTGTACAGGTGTAGGTGTCCCGTTACTTTGGTCGTGTGTTGTTTTTGTCGTTAATCTGAACGACTTCTGAATGTTTTTAACGAAATGAAACGAGTTAACGTAATGAAACATATTTAAACATGTTTGAATCGCAGGCAGAGCGCGGATTCGGGTGGAATCGTCTGCTGAATCAGTTGAGGTTCGTTAGTGCAGAATTGAAGAGACTCTGAGTCATGTCTTCAGGTTCGAGGTCTTCAGAGCAGCTCAGAACGTTTCACCAATAAGAAGCGAGAGCGCGGGGCTTTTTTTTCACTCTTCACTGAGTGTGTGATCTCACTTCCCAATTTTAGAAAGCAGAGCTCAAAGAAAAAAAAAGAAAAAAAAAAAACCAAACCCTGTGCCATCCGGTTCATGGTCTGCACGAGAAAAATGAGCAGCGGCTCTCAGTGAATGAGAGGACGCGCGCGTGCGGCGGAGCGCCTTCACAACCTCCCCAGATGCGGACGCGCCCCACGCGCACCTGATGGACTGCACGATTAAGGTACGACGATCACCGACCGATTCGCTGCGACCGAGTCTGAGTGTGTGTGTGTGTGTGTGTGTGTGTGTGTGTGTGCGTGCGCGCGCGCGCGCGCGCGGGTGTCAGTGTGGTGTGCGCGCGCGCGTGTGCGCTTAGCCACCCACTGTCTGTGTTGAAACGAGGCGGTGTGTGTGATGCAGCTCTTTTCCTCTTCTCGTACAAAATTTCCTCTTCCTTCCCGTTGGTGGTTGAATGTCGCCTCTTTAATAACAACAAGAAACCGCCGCTGCGTCGTTTACACTCACATTAAACAGTAGGTACCGCAGCAGCAGCAGCAGCAGCGCCGCGCAGCGCCGCGCGGGGAGCCGGGAGCGCACCGCCATGCACGGTAACGCGCCTCGCTCGCGCTTTCTCTCACTCCGCTTCATCCTGTCCGTGTCCGCACGCGCTGCAGTCCTCCACAGACCCCCCAAACCCAAGTCAGAACGACCGAGGAGACCGACGGGATAGGACTCAGAGGGGAGTCGGGGGGGGGGGGGGGGGGGTCGTCGGAGCAGGTGCCCACGCGCCATCGGCCCGCGCGAAACCAAAAAAAAAAACTAGTCCGAAATATTTCGCACGGAGCCAAACGATCCAGCGCGTGCTGAGTGTTTAATACTAAAGATTAAATTTACACCATTAAACACCGAGAGCTGCGTTCAAACCTCCAAACAACGCGCTCCGAACGTGCTCGCCTTTTTCGGTTTCAAATAAAACTCCTGAAATATCAGGAAACGAGATAATCTTCAAATTAAAAAAAAAAATCAGACCACAGACAACAGCTTACATGAAAGCAGCATTTAAACTGTAGAGAACATGTCGGTGCTTTGATCAGAAGGCGGCAAAACGTAAAAAAACACCAGCCTTTTTTTTTTTAAACGCATTTTGAAACGTAACAACACAAACGATTTAAAACGATTTATTTCTAAATCCTTCAGTGCAGAACATCTGCGAATTTAACAGAAATCCGTTTTAATCATAAAGTTCTCGTGCGTGCTAAATTCGATCGTCTGATGTTTTCATGAAAATCTACAATTTATTTCAGCGTTAGATTTTTGATTTTCGTCGCTTTGGTGCTAAAGCAGGTTTCGTGTTCATTCGTTGATTCTCTTCGTGTTTTTGAGTTTATTTCTCAGGCTGTTGTGAAACAGCAGTTTTAAAATGTGAGAACGCGGTGTTCTGGCTTTCTGTCTGCGCTGCGGTGGATGTTCGCGTTGTGAACGTTGCACCGGGGCCTCGACCCAAAGCTCCATCAGTCCCTCAGTCTGCAAAAATTACAAATCTATTTAAATCCAAATTAATCATCAGCGGTGAGAATAAAATCATGCAATCATTTAATATAATTATTTTATATCATATAATTATTTATGTTGTAATCCAACAACACTCCAGATTAATGTTGATCGTATTTGTGAATCTTTATGAAACTTAAATTATTTAAAACTTATTTAAAGTGCAGTTTAAATAACGGGGCACCGCGGACAGCTGTTTTAAAAGCGTGGATCAGGAGAATAAATCCTAAAACCCCGATGGTCAGACCCGATGGTCAGACCCGATGGTCAGACCTGATGGTCATGTTTGTGGGGGGTGGCGGGCTGTTGTGCGCCCTCCCGCCTGTTGTTCCACATCTGGCTGCGTATTTCATTTTTGTGAGGAATGCTCTGAGCAGACATTGCAGGTGGCTTTATCTCAGCTTAACACACTTCCTGTCACAGAGCTCACACACTTTCCGCACACACCGCACACACACACTTCCGCTCCTGCAGAGTACAGAACAAAAAAAAAAAAAAACACACAGCAGAAATCAAACGAGTTTGAGAAGAACTTTAACATTTCAGAAATGGCGGCGTAATGTTCACCATTTTAGTGCAAAAGTGCATGTAGCCTCTTTCGAGTGGTTCGTGACCGCGCGCACACACACACACACACACACACACACACACACACACACACACACTTGTGCTGCTGCTGTTGATGGCTGATGGTGATGATTAAAACTTGTGAAAACCACAAGGTTGCAGTTGTTTTTTTGCAGCTGCGTGTCTGTTTGCAAAATCAGCAATGGCTCAACTTCTGCTTTTCTCAGCATTCATCCCAAAACTCCTGTGTGACATCGGTCTGCGACGTGTACGCGTTCTGCAGAGTTACAGAAGCTGCTGAAACCACTTCTGAATCAGATTCAAATGAATTAAATCTCAAATCAACGAATAAAAATCAAAATCAAGTGCAATAAACACTACAATTATAATGCGAGTTAATCAGGTAATAAAACCCGTCGTAATGACGTCTAATTCCAGAGATTAAACTCCATAAATTATACACATCAACCGTGTGTACAGGATCAGTATGCTAAAGGAGCTTGCACTATATAATGTAGTATACAGTATGGACTATGATGCAGTAACTGGTGATGTATTTGAGGGAACAATATGCAGATTTATTGTGAATGTATGCAGAATATCTAACTGGTGGATGTCATTTGTTTAACAGCATGCAGTGATTACAGAAATGGTATCTATGTTGAATATCTGAAGCATTTTATAGGAAGCAGCAAATATTTATCGAGCGGTATGCTAACATGATGAGATGAAACAGAGCAGAATGCAGAATGATGTGTTTGCAGGGTTCAAATGCAGGATTATAATCTGATTCTCTGTTGGAGTTACTCATTACTGGTGTGTTATGCACCACCTTAAACCTTATGACAGAGTTTTTACATATAAATTAATTTCTATTCATAATAAAGGGAAATTATTTCTTTTCTGATTCACAATGTTGGAGAACCTGCAGGCTGTGCCATGCACCTGGATTCATACAGTAACTGTGGGAACTGAATGGCTGTGACAGAAACGGAGGACTAAGCAAATAAGTTCATGTAGCACAGTGTATGTTGAACAGAGGCCACGTGTTGCTTATAAAACATCAGACAATATGTAGTGTGATCATGTGGAACTTTATATGATGCTGTTGTTGTTCGACATCTGCAGTTAAACACAGTATCTCATTTATACTGCTGCAGCATGCACTGCTAAAATATTCAGGATAAAATGATGTAGTTTATACTTCTACAGAATGTAACATAACAGCACATTATACATTCAAACTGTAATGTTATACAATTCCAGATGTAGTATGCTGTATATACTAGTGCAATATATATGTAGTATATAATGATTTTCATCTACAGAACAATACACAGCTGCAGTGTACAAGACAATATAACAATATAAATATATACCTGTACACATTACTTACTGATAAAGAATGATGCATTTTTATTGCATTATATGCTGATGTAGTATACACTGTTAATGTATGCAGTATATACTAATAAAATGTTACCTGTTAAATAAAATAGCATATACTGGGATAGTATTCAGTTATAAATAAGTGTTCTATGTACAGTATATGAATGCATTATAAACTATATACAGGTGTGATAAGCAGTGTATGTTAGTATAGTATACAGTATACTGGTAAAGTATTCAGTATATATTGTTGCATTGTACAGTTTATATTGGTGAAGTATGCAGCATGTTTGAGTGCAGTATGTATTAAATATAGGTGCAGTATATACTATACGTAGTGTGCTGTAGTATAAACTGGTGCAGTATGCAACAGAAACTGATGATGTGGCATGTGTTGTGTGTGCAGCCTCTCTCCTGTCAGTCTGATGTTTTCAGGAGAGGCTTTGATTATTTTAGTTGGATAATTAAAAATCCTGTGTGTTAACGCGTTTTCTAAAGCTTAGAGAAGAGAAGTCAGTTATTAGGAATTAATACAGGTGTGTATGATGTGTAGAACCTCCTAATAGAACATATGTGCAGTAGAGCAGTGTGCATTGTGGGAGTTAGTATTTATTATGTGGTAGTATTTAATGTGGTATGCAGTCTATATAGTAAATATTTATGGTGTGTATGTGTGTGTTTGGGTCGGATGTTACACATCACATTGTCTCGTTAAGGTCCTGGATTTAATTCCTGTGCAGGAGTGACATCTCTATTCGGTGTAGATTTGGCATGTTCTCCCCATGCTCTCTGTCTCTACATGTTTACTCTTTATGAGCTCCGGAGTCATACCCCAGTTCAATAACGTTATTATGATAATAGGGATACTGAACCTGTCTGCTGTGTGATGGACTGACAGTCCGTCGGGGGTAAGATCTCTGATATCGGCTCCGACACCCAAAGCAACCGAAACTCATGATGTTTCTCAAACCTTTACATTTCTCTTGGTTAACGTTAGAGTAGACTGTGTAACCCAAACTGAGGGTTACAGAGCGGTCGATCCTGCACCACCATCATCAACACCTTCATCGTTCACTCAGCCACACCTCACCCTCTGCCCGGTTCAGCCGTTAGTCATGTCTCAGATGTGTGGACCATGAGACCTGTGGTGATGTTTGCAGCGTGGGGGGGTGAGGGTGAGGGGGGGCTCACGGTGCTTTAACGCTCATTTTTGGTTTCACAGCAACAGCGACTGATATGAAAGTCATTGAACAGGAAGTTGGTTGTGGTATAATGACTCGAGCTGAGTGTGAGATCGTCAGAGAGTCAGGGAGAGGATGAGCGAGAGAGAGAGAGAGAGAGAGAGAGAGAGAGCAACACCAAGAATGAAGGTACAGAACACGGCACAGTCACATGACCCCCCCCGCGAGGACTCTCTGAAAGTGCCTCCATTCTAACGCCACGTTCACGCTGAGGGTAACATTTGGGGAATTTCTTAGAGCTCTGTGGCTGAAGCTTATTATTGAAGGAAGTAGAAGCAGAAGTAGATTTCATAATGATAGTTGTGCCTGTGCCCTTCTCATCTGCGTCTTTATCAAACGTTCTGGGATTCCGTATGACTTCAGTAGGTTCAGCACTCACAGGGTTACAGAACCCCCCCCCCCAAACCCATCGCCATTCCATCTCCCTCTCACACACATCCAACTGCAATGAGAGAACATGCAAACATCTCACACCAAGGTAGTGCTCCACCCAGCAGTACAGCGGCACCTGAACCTTTTGCTGAGAAAGACTACAGCACCTGTGACTTCACTTCATAATTCTGTACGAATCGTACCAAAACGACTCGAATCGATTCAGTGACTCTGGTGAAGATGATGGAGGCTCTTGTTTGTGATATTTTACCGATTTCTTCTCGTCACCACATCATGGTTTTAATACGTCTGTCATTGGGCCTCTACCTTCACCAACCTCACATGTTCCCAATGTAAAGACTCAAACGATTTAAACCAGAGAGCTCCGCCCCTCTGTGAGGCTCCTGTATGTGGTGCTTATAATCAGAGGTCAGTGGGTTTAGAACTGCAGTTATTGATCAGTAGTTTGATCTCATACTGATCATATTATTGTTAGATTGCTGTTCTTTGAATTTTACATTTATATAAAGTTTTTAATTTTAAATAATTAAATGTAAACGTTTGGACTGTAATACAACTGCTTATTGTTTTCAGTTTAGTTTTTATTTAATATGAGGTCAGCATGGGGGGGGGGGCAGCAGGGGGAGGGTTGGGGCTGTGGTGTTTGAGAAAACAGGGCAGAGTATTTATATGCTGATACTTTTTTATTTAACCTTAAATTGAATGTGGTTGGATGTTTCTGTCTTTCTGGAGAGACGGTTGTTGACGTGTCTCGGCCGGCGGTGGTGTCACGGTCAGGGTTTCGAGGGAGGAGACAAAATGAAGGTGTTTTTTTTCTCTCTAACATCTCAGAGTTGTTTTTTAGGCCTCAGTGTGCTTTCACTTCTGCACTGGCCTGATTTTATTTACCCATGATGCACTGCACACTGACACACTGCCACCAAACATCTCATTCAAATGTAGAACTGTTATAAAGGACATGCATTTTAACATTTAAACAACACGAAGAGCTTCTCCATCTGAATCATAAATGTAATGTAAATGTAAATCACATTTTTTTTACAGCTGATGTTTCGCTCTCCAGCAGGGGGCGTCTGGCTTTTATTCATTTTTTTCTTTAGTCCTGAGCAGTTCAGCTGAACAACTGTAGACTTTTTTTTTAAAAACTAATATTTACACATTTTTATATTTAAACAGATAAAAATTTTTAGGTACTTTAATTAAAGTTGGTGATTTTATTATGGGGTTTTAACCTGCTGATTGTTTGGTATATTATCAGTAGTGATATAAAAGCATATTCATTTTCCAGAATATTGAATGTTCCTAAAACATCCCAACAGCACAATGTTACCACCACCATGCTTCACACTGCAGTGAATTCCAGTTCAGACTGATGCAAAATGGTTTTGCTTCCGAGCTTTCGAATCTGTCCTGTGATGCATTATGGGAATTACACTCCCACCCTCACCTACTATAAATAAGTCTGAGCACTCGAGCAAAATAAAATGGTGGGCAAACTTACAGGAAGAGAGTCAGGTACAAACAATTAACCATGAGAACCTAAATGTGGAATGTTGTAGGGTCCCTTTGAAGACGGGGCGTGTGGGGCCGCTTCAGGCTCCGGACGTGTTTTATATATATTTAAATGCGGGAGGCTGTTTGTTTTAGGCGCAGGGTGTTTGGAAGGGCTGCGTTTTGGGTTGCATTGTCTTTCGCGCTCGTATGCGTCAGCGCTCTGAGTTTTGGCGGCTCACAGGAAGTCGATCCCCCATGTGCAGAGAAACCTTTTGGCTTGGGTTGGGAGAAACGGAAACACCACGAGACAGGGGTCGTTCAAAGCAGAAAAACAGTTTACACTGAGGTGTGTGTGTGTGGGGGGGGGGGGTGGAGGGGGGGGGGTTGGGGTCAATGAGCTGGGCGGATCCGACCTCAGTGACTTTACGTGTCTCTAACTTTTATTCAGTGATTCATCAGAACATGAACACATTCCAGAACCGTGTAACACACCGCGGTACGTCCAGCCGTCGAGCAGACTGACACCACACAACAGACACCACACAACACCGTAACACAGGACGGACTGACGCACGCTGTGTGTGACGGGAATCACCTTCACAATTCAACACGGCATTGCCAGGAGACATCAGCACACGGCCTGGAGCAGACTGGAAAATCAGACCACGCCCCGTATTGTTTACTGTCAGTGAAATGATGCTCATAAGCCCTGACTCAGAACCTCGAATAACCTCATGATTCACCCTCCCAACGTCCTGACCCATACCATGTACCTGCTCTGAGAGAGCAGAGGTGTGTGTGTGTGTGTCTGTGTGTGTGTGTCTGTGTGTGTTCTTATATAGTGTATATTCGCTGATTCAACGATTCGATTCGGAGAACCGTAGTCGACTATGAACCTCATAGTCGAATGTACAATTTTGACCACATGGGGGCGCCCATGGCTGCTGCTAAGCATTAGTTTTTACATGAAATGTCTTTGTTTTCGTTATATATATATATAGCCTTTTGTCAAATAAAATCATCCTAATTTCTGTTAATATATTTTTTTAATGATGTGTGCGCTTTAACAACAGGCTACACATTAATCGGGCATCGAATAAAACAAATATTAACATTTATGTGTCTTTTTTATGTCTGACTCACCCGCGCCATCTTGTGGTGAAATTTTAACTGATTCGACTATGAAAATCCTTAGTTGAAGACACCCCTAATATATATATTGAGTTACAGAGAGCGTCTGGAGAACCATTCCAGTCCTCTTATTTTACATTTGAACGGTTACCTCCAGCATCCACCTCAAAACTGAACAGTACAGAGAGAAACTGGAAGTCTGGAGTTACCTAAGAACCCATCTACTGAGAAGTTCCTCTTCCTTAAATAGGTTCCTAGAACTGGCAGGTCAAAAAGCACCCAATGAGGAGGTCTCTGTGGACATGGCTCCTGAGTGCTACAGGCCTTCTGTTTGCATTCATCTGAAGTAATAACACCCAAGTGATGTAAACTGACCTGCGGTTGCCATGACGACATAATTGCTATTAAATCTTTTTGTGCATATTGATTTTTCTGCTTCACAGTGAGATGGATGATAAAGTAAGAACATCAGAGGAAATGTTAGAGAACATTCGTAGATGTTATGTACGCATGTTAAAATTGTGTGTGTGTGTGTGTGTGTTGTAGGAAGCTCTGGCGGTGGTGAGTGAGGATCAGTCCATATTTGAACCGGCGTTTGGAGGTATGAAGGTGGAGATGACGTCTCCAACTGCACAGACTGGATTCAGACAGGGGTCAGAAGAAGGGGCGGAGTCAGACTGGAACGCATCAGCCAATTCTACCAAGAAAAATGAGCACATTAACGGAGCCAGGTAACACACACACACACACACACACACACACACACACACATACACAGGGATGATTAATGGAGTGATTTTTCTTGTTGTGTCCTGATTCGTCTGTTTGAATGTTTTATTTCTGTATCATTTGTGCTCAGTAGAGGAGCAGGAATGGAACTTGGATCAAACCATAGGATCAAAGTGTGTAAACAGTGAAAACAAATGATGGTTGTAATGCAGTTGTGTGTGTGTGTGTGTGTGTTCAGTCGTGAGTCGCCAGTGGAGGCAGCTGGAGCTAAAAGAAATCGTCACATAAGCAGCAGTGATGGAGGCCAGCAGACGTACCACGCGTCCTCGTACCCAGAACAGAGAACCAGTCCAGCCAGCAGCACGGAGGAGAAGAGGGTCATCGTTCCTGCAGGTACGGAACATGCCATTAGAGAGCTAAGAACCTAATTCACACCAAGGTTTGATCCCTGATACCAAGGCTCCAAACCCCTGTTGCTCCCAGGATGCCATGTACAGGGCTGCCCACCGCTCCGGGCACGTGTGCTCACTTCACTCAGTGTGTGTGTGTGTGTGTGTGTGTGTGTGTGTGTGTGTCACTGTGTAGGCAGTATAGATCAGTTTATTACTTTATCAAATGAAGGCTGTTGTCTTCTTGATCTCCGCTAGATGGCACTGTTATTTTTGCTTTCATTATTTTTGCTTTGGTTTATTTCTCAGTACCATCATTATGATTAAAGCTGCAGTATGTAACATTCTGAGACCCCTGTGGTAGAATCATCTCACTGCAGGCGATTTCAGACCGTCGCCTTTATTTGTAGAAACTTTATTTGTAATAATGTACATCAGTAATCATGAATCTCTTGGCTGCTCTACCAGGAAACATGGCTTCTCACTGGTGTGCATTACAGGAGGGTGATATCCCAGCATGCACTGCTTCAGTTTTCACAAAAAGGAAATAGCATACATATGAAATTCTAATAATAGAAAGAACTTCATTGACTTGAGCTAAAAGCCATTATAAATATAAATGTTGTATGCTCTCTCTCTCTCTCTCTCTCTCTCTCTCTCTCTCTCACACACACACACACACACACACACACACACACACACACACACACACACACACACATACCCATTGACACACACACAGTGATACGTGGTAAGCCTACATATACCACAGGATGTTGCATCACAGAGGAAGTAGAAAGGAAGGAAGTGCAGGTCAGTGAGGTGTGTGTGTGTGTGTGTGTGTGTGTGTGTGTGTGTGTGTGTGTGTGTGTGTGTGTGAGAGAGAGAGAGAAACAAATTGTAATTGTAATTGTAAATAAATCAATTAAAACATTATGAGGTTCAGTTTCATCAGGTTCAGGTTTAGTTGTAATTATTATGTTTTAATTATAATTATAAAGAGGATATAATTCATCATCATCATCATCATCATCATCATCATCATCATCTTCATCATCATCTTCATCATCATCATCATCATCATCATCATCATTATCATCTCATCATCATCATCATCATCATCATCATCATCATCTTCATCATCATCTTCATCATCATCGTCCACATCACATGTGTAATCTTCTTAACCCTGATGAATGTCTTCACTGTTTATAATAAAGTTTCAGCAGTAATATGAGATTAAGTAGATGCACAGCTGGAGGCGGAGACAGAAGTGACACGCCCACATTTTTGAGGGTTGATTAAACTCAAATGGGAGGAAGTTATGACTGCATTCTCTTTGCTTTTCCTGAGCACTTCCTGTTTGCTCCAGTGCTCCTGAAGTGATGCTCATAGAGATGGTTTCATTAAAGTTCAGAACCTCATGAGAGGTGTGAGATGAAGACGTCCATCACCTTTAAACATCAGCTCTGTCCCATCAGGAACCACAACAGAGCCCACAACCGATCCAAACAACAGCTTCACTCATACGCTTTACTTTATCTGTGTGTGTGTGTGTGTGTGTGTGTGTGTCTCAGACCCTGAGGTGTGGACTCAGGACCATGTTCGTCAGTGGGTGGAGTGGGCAATTAAGGAGTACAGCCTGGTGGATGTGGACGTGTCCCTTTTTCTCCCAATGGATGGAAAAACGCTATGCAAGATGAGCAAAGAGGACATGATGCGTCTCACATCAGTCTACAACACCGACGTCCTGCTGTCTCACCTCAACTACCTCAGACAGAGTGAGACCCTCGCTCACACACACACACACACACACACACACACACACACACACACACACACACACACACACACACACACACACACACACACAGTTTAAATACAGTAAGAAAAATATATTATGAAAGCTCATGTCTTTATATTAAGTGAATACATTTCTAAACAAAATAGTTTCTAATGTTTTAATTCACATTTATTATATTAACTTTTTTATTTATATTTATATTATAATATTATATATAATTATACTGGGGAAAAATATGATGGTGGTACATATATACATATATTTTACAATGATTTTTTGTGTGTGTGTGTGTGTGTGTGTGTGTGTGTGTGTGTGTGTGTGTGTGTGTGTGTGTGTGTGTGTATGCGCAGGTAGTCCGACCTTCTCGTACCCGACCACGCCCACCAACGCCCAGCCTCAGCCCAGACCTGTGAAAGCTGGTGAGTTTCATCTGAATGGAGTTGAGGTCTCATTACATTTAATGAAAGCGAGGTCGTTAGTGTTTGAATATTAATGAGGGATTATGATGTAATAAAGCTTCAGGTGAACTGGATGTTGCTGTCCATGGGTTCTTTAGGAAAGGTTCAGAACATCACGACTTTGCAGGGTGTATTTTTAAAGGAACCGTGTCGCATTGTTACAATCTTTTGGGGTTGTCCCGGTCCCCAAATAGAAGCCATGAGCTAGCTAAGTCTTAAGTAGTCTACTGAACAGGAAGCAGCTGCACTGGGACAGGAAATTGGATACGAGCGCCCAGTTCAGACACAATGACTATTTTCTTTGGAATAATTTAGGCAACAACAAAGAGTCTCTCAGAGGGACTGCGGCTCATCTCCACGCTCCTCAAGATGCTTTGTTGAGGCCACCGTTGTTTCTCAGGGGTCTTTAATGTTCCTTCCTTCCTTCCTCCCTCCACTTCCTGTTAAATCTCCCTCCATCAAGTCCTCTAAAACGGAGTCTCCAATCTGTGCTAACGTTCACCATAACAATCACCGAATATTCACCTCATGTCACCTTCAGCACTGCCCTCCCAGGTCAGGACGCTTGAGTCCTCATCAACAGAAAGATCTGGATTTAGAGTTGGGAGGTGGGGAACCGTGATGGCAAAACGTTGGCAAACTCATTAAACACGCAAACTCATTAAACACGCAAACTCATTAAACCCGCAAACTCATTAAACCCGCAAACTCATTAAACATGCAAACTCATTAAACATGCAAACTCATTAAACCCGCAAACTCATTAAACCCGCAAACTCATTAAACACGCAAACTCATTAAACATGCAAATTCATTAAACATGCAAACTCATTGAACATGCAAATTCATTAAACACGCAAATTCATTAAACACGCAAACTCATTAAACCCGCAAACTCATTAAACCCGCAAACTCATTAAACATGCAAACGCATTAAACATGCAAATTCATTAAACATGCAAACGCATTAAACACGCAAACTCATTAAGCACGCAAACTCATTAAACACGCAAACTCATTAAACATGCAAACTCATTAAACACGCAAACTCATTAAACATGCTATTTCATTAAACACGCAAACTCATTAAACATGCAAACGCATTAAACATGCTATTTCATTAAACACGCAAACTCATTAAACATGCAAACTCATTAAACATGCTATTTCATTAAACACGCAAATTCATTAAACCCGCAAACTCATTAAACACGCAAACTCATTAAACATGCAAACGCATTAAACCCGCAAACTCATTAAACACGCAAACTCATTAAACATGCAAACTCATTAAACCCGCAAACTCATTAAACCCGCAAACTCATTAAACTCACAAACTCATTAAACCCGCAAACTCATTAAACACGCAAACTCATTAAACATGCAAACTCATTAAACCCGCAAACTCATTAAACCCGCAAACTCATTAAACATGCAAACTCATTAAACACGCAAACTCATTAAACATGCAAACTCATTAAACCCGCAAACTCATTAAACTCACAAACTCATTAAACACGCAAACTCATTAAACATGCAAACTCATTAAACAGGGTGGCATGGTGGCTTAGTGGTTTGGCACATTCGCCTCTCAGCGCTAGGGATTCCCGGTTCGAATCCCCATCTGGGTGGAGTTTCCATGTTCTCCCCGTGTCCGCGTGGGTTTCCTCCGGGTTCTCTGGTTTCCTCCCACAGTCCAAAAACATGGATCAAGTTAATTGAGTTCTCTAAATTGCCCCATATAGAGTGTGTTTGAGTGTGTGAGTGTGTGCCCGGCGATGGATTGGCACCCTGTCCTGGGTGTATCTGCCCAGCGCCCGAGACGTTCTCCGCTGGATGGGCATGGGGAACCTCACCACGACCCTAATAGAGGATAAAGCGGGAGATAATGAATGAATGAACTCATTAAACACGGAAACTCATTAAACATGCAAACTCATTAAACATGTGCGTGTTTATTAAAGAGATGATTTTAATTGTTTCTTTCAGAAAACAATTATGAAGAGATCAGCAGAAGAAACAGTTGGTCAGCACCAGCCATGACTATCCCTAAAGGTAGGTGTGAGTGAGTGTGTGCCCAGCGATGGATTGGTGTCCTGTCCTGGGTGTATCTGCCCAGCGCCCGAAAGGTTCCCCCCCCCCCCCCGTGACCCTAATATAGGATAAAGCGGGAGATAATGAATGAATGAATGAATGATCTGGAGTTTAAAATGGGAGTGATATAAAATCATGTGAAAAACTAGGTGCAGAATTTCTTTCTAACAAAATCTAAATCCTAAATTAATTCTAAAATCCTGAACCAGAAAAACAAACGTTAGAGTCGTTAAAGCAGCTGAGACAAATTCAGAAGTCAGTTCTCACAGGCGAGTTCGTCTGCGCAGCGGCATTATAATTTCACATATTGAATGGCTAAAACTGAGTACTGATTGTTGGCAGGTTCTCCAGTGGAGCAGCAACACAATAGCAGGATCGTCGAGCCGTCATCGAGACTCTCTCAGGGTGAATACTAAAAACTAAAAACTTCATACAGATAGAAATACTATTTATTGGATCATTTTAATTCGTTTGTTTTATAACCTGCATCTGATCTTCTCCATAATTGTCTTGGTCAGATCCGTACCAGGCGCTCGGTGCCATCAGCAGCCGCCTCGCAAACCCAGGTACCTCATCCACTGAGGAGATCAGAACCTCAGACACGCCCTTAACATCTAAAACCTTCAGTCATTCCCCTTACTGATAAAAAGCTTTGAGGTAAAAGTAGGACTTTTTGGTTGATAAGACATTTTTAATGTGACAGAAATGAATGGTATTACCCATAATGCACCAAATTCTGTTATATTATTAGATTATTATTATTATTATTTACTGTGCACATTTTTAAATTTATAAATAACAAACTTGATCCAAATCAGGCGGCACGGTGGCTTCGCCTCTCAGCGCTAGGGATTCCCAGTTCGAATCCCCATCTGGGTGGAGTTTCCATGTCCTCCCCGTGTCTGTGTGGGTTTCCTCCGGGTTCTCCGGTTTCCTCCCACAGTCCAAAAACATGGATCAAGTCAATTGGGTTCTCCAAATTGCCCCATGTAGAGTGTGTGTGTTAGTGAGTGTGTGTCCAGTGATAGATTGCCCCCCTGTCCTGGGTGTATCTGCCCAGCGCCCGAAACGTTCTCCCCTGGATGGGCATGGGGAACCCCACCGCGACCCTAATAGAGGATAAAGCTGAAGATAATGAATGAATGAATGATCCAAATCAGTCTGTAAACAGGAAACTGATTGACGTGCAGCAGACACTGAAACGACAGAAAACAAACGAGTATTTTATTAATTAGTGAAGAAAAAAATCTCTAATGAATCCAAAGTATAAATGGAACCGAACACCTGGGAGCAGAACTGCTCACTACACACACACACTCACACAGACTCACACACACACACACACACAGACTCACACACACACACACACACACACACACTCACACACTCACACACACACACACACACACACACTCACACACACACACACACACACACAGACTCACACACACACACACACACACACACACACACACACACACACACACACACACACACACACACACACACACACACACACACACACACACACACACACACACACACACACACTCACACACTCAGCAGGCGTTACAGGCAGAGCAGCAGACCACAGCTGACCCACATTATGTTTGTATCATGGTGCTTTAGTGGGTCACAAGTCAGCATGTTTGCTAACTGCAGGAAGGTTCCGTGTTCTAGAGCGAGTACAGAGTTATGAATGTTTAATTAATTTAATTTAATTCAAACTTAAAGACAGAGGGTTTGATTTAAAGTGAAGTCATGTTTACCAGCCGTGCAGTTTATAATAAAAGGTTCTATAAAAATGACCATAAAGAAACAAACCTGAAAATAAAAAGCTTAAGGATTCTTTTCACAAACCATTCGTCAGAATGAATTAAATATGTAAATATGTTTGAAGTGTCAGTTAACGAACTCATTAATATGAAACCATCAGCTGATCAGTGAAGGAACCCTGATTGAAACTCTGATGCGGTCCTTGTCCACGCCCGGCGTCTGTGGGCGGAGCTTTTTGGATCTTTATACATTTCGTTTCTGAGAAGGCAGACATGGTGGGCGGAGCCTCACGGCTGTAGGCATGGAGGAGCTTTCATTAGTTTCTGTTTGAAGTATTAATGATTTTGTGACAAAATGAACCTGATGGGCTCGAGCTGAACGTTCTGTCTGAATGTAACCGACTGTTGGTATGTTCTCCCCTCTCTGTAGGCTCGGGTCAGATTCAGCTGTGGCAGTTTTTGCTGGAGCTGCTTTCAGACAGCAGTAACGCCAGCATCATCACTTGGGAGGGCACTAACGGCGAGTTTAAGATGACGGACCCGGACGAGGTGGCCAAGCGGTGGGGCGAGCGTAAGAGCAAGCCCAACATGAACTACGACAAGCTGAGCCGCGCCCTGAGATACTACTACGACAAAAACATCATGACAAAAGTACACGGCAAGCGCTACGCCTACAAGTTTGACTTCCAGGGCATCTCTCAAGCGCACCAGAACCACCCCACAGAGGGCGCCGTGATTAAGTACCCCACTGATGTACCTTACGTTCCGAGCTACCACAGCCACCAGCCCAAAATGAACTACATGAGCACACACTCCAGCTCCATGCCCGTCTCCTCTCCTGCCTTCTTTCCTCCGAACTCCACCTATTGGAACTCACCCGGAGTGGTTTACCCCAGCTCACCGATGCCCCGACACCCGCCGACGCATTCTCACCTCAACACCTATTATTAACAAACCAGAAGGAATGACATGAGGGGTTCACATCCATTATAACCAACGGGTGCTCCTGTACCAGAGATTAATGACCCGCCGAAAATATTAGAATAAATATACTTATGTGGAGGTCAATAAAAGGTCAAGAGAGCAAAAAAACAGAGATAAATATCTCCATGTTTGGCATAAAGATCTGTTTGGCTGCTAATATTAAATAATAATGATGGATATTAAATAATACGGAGTATATATTTAGTATAAATATATATTTGGTCCACTTGAAATTATAAATCACATTTCATATAAACAATAACTTTGCCGAAAATGTAACAACTGTAAAGAAATTCAAACTTTTCTGCTCATTTAAATATTTACCACAGCAGCACTAATGGTTCATGAAACATGATGACATTAGAGACACTCAGTGCCACACCCTCAGCAGATCCTCTTAACCTTCAGCCCTCACGCTCACCGCACGGCCAAAGAGCCTGTACGAATCAGTTCATTAATGTCAAACACGTGAGATGGTCGGGTGTCCACACACCTTCAGCTGAAAAAAGGTTTATAATGTATGGGTTAATTTGAGTGTTTACATTGTGACATGAAAGTAATTAACTACAAGGATGAGTTAATTAGTTCTTTATATAGACCCGGTTAAGTTCTGATTCTGACTGAGGAACCAAATCCGCACCTGTGAACTCTCGAAGAGCTTGAACAGGTTTAGTGAGGTTCTGGGTTACTGCTATGTGTAGAACCTGATCTGCAGCGAGGTTCTGTGAGTTCATTCAGAACCAGAACCCAGAACCCATTTATATACAAAAAATGTAATGAAAGTCATTCTAAAGATATACATAAATATACATAAACCGTTGCACACGTTCAATCTGCATTAGGTATGTACAGCATGTAGACACACACACACACACACACACACACACACACACACACACTGGGTTTGAGTGTAAATATAGTTGGCGCTCTTGTATTAAAGGGATTTTCTAATCTGTCATTGGAGGTTATATTTACCTGAAAGCCTTGTATTATGCTTCAGAATTCTTCTGTACAGATTTGTTATCATTTTGTTATTGTAGTTAATAATATCTTTTATATGTTTCTATTTTAAACGAATAAACATTCATGTATCTCACCGTTGGTCTCCTGACTCTCTGTAATGGTTTATTTTCAGCAGGTGCTTCCTTAAAGGAGAGGATGACCAGAGGTCCCTCAGTTCTGCTGACCTGCTGACTTTAGAACCTGATTATTAATGGACTTGTAAAAGAGACAGTGGGAGAATTGACCATGTGATAGATTTCATTAATTTGATATATGATGTTATACTATTAATTACATTTCTGTTGTATCACTCTTAAATAAATTAATGTATGAAGAGTTAAGGTGGTTTATGTTTTATGGAAATAATGTAAAATAAAGCAAATTAACTTAATCACTAATAATAATAATAATAATAATAATGCTGGCGGAATGGTGGCTTAGTGGTTTAGCATGTTCTCCTCTCAGTGCTAGGGATTCCTGGTTCAAATCCCCAGCTGGGTGGAGTTTCCATGTCCTCCCCGTGTCTGTGTGGGTTTCCTCCGGGTTCTCCGGTTTCCTCCCATAGTCCAAAGACATGGATCAAGGTCAATTGAATTCTCCAAATTGCCCCATATAGAGTGTGTCTGTGTGAGTGAGTGAGTGTGTGCCCAGTCATAGATTGCCCCCCCCCTGTCCTGGGTGTATCTGCCCAGCGCCAGAGACGTTCTCCCCTGGATGGGCATGAGGAACCCCCCCCCCTACCGCTACCGCTAGACCGCTCATTGATTTCTTGTGCACTGGCGCCCTCTGCCGGTAAATACCGGCACTCTAGTGAATTTCCCTTCCCGGCCACAAAGCGGCGCTAAAAACCCGGCCACGTGTTGGAGGCGGCTGTCGCGGTGCATGCTGGGATAACGGAGGCAGTGGGGCGCATGTGGCGGCGGCGTGTGGAGTGTTTCTGAGCTGCGGGTCCGAACCGAACCGAACCGAACTGAACCGAATCGAGCTGAACCGAACCGATTAATTAGAACTTTAAGTTTTTCTGAGTTTAAACAGACCATGAAACCCGGTGAGTAAAAGCCTTTGATTGCGGCACTTTGATCTGTAACACGTCTTCTAAAAGCTCTGCTTTAGCTCTGATGCTAAAGCTAATGGAGATCAAACATCAGCGAACAGAACGAGCTTTAAAATCCCGATCAGTTTCATTAAATAATCGATCTGCATCCGTTTATTGATTATTGATCAGTCACGTGACGCAAAACGTTTCATGTTATAATGTGTTTTATTGTATCCCTCTGTGTGTGGTGTTTATATATATATATATATATAGTTATATATATATTTATTTATATATATATATAGTTATATATATATATTGTAATATGCATTATTGATTCATTATTGTTTGCTGCTTTTTATTTAGTTATTAGTTTAGCAGTTTTTATAAAGTTAGTACACACCACGTGGTTTCACACGCGCACGTTGATAGCGTGCTCCGTACAGACACCGTGTTCCGTACGCTGTATTTAGGGATACTGATCGCAGATAATCGATCACTTTGATTAGGATTTCATCGAGACCGAATTTTGTTATCGGATGTTGTGTACGGATCACAATTAACATCGGGGTGCCCTGTTCCCGTTTAGTTACACCGTGAGTGTCCGGATGTCTGTGAATGCTCCCACGTGCGTTCATCGTGTGTGATTGTAGTTTTTTCAGCTTTAATCTTTCAGATCGTCATTAATGACGTAATGATCCTCTGTGCGAAAATTAAAGCGTCTGCTGACGTCGAAGGCAGTCAGTGTGACGTCACGTTTAGTTTACGGTTGTTATGACTGGTTCAGTGAACATCAGCATGATTTAAAGCTTATTTACTTCAATTAGTTTAATTACGAACGTGTTTCCTCATTACGTCACAGAGATTCTCTGAATACAATGTATCTGAAGTTTGATTTTCAGAACTCATTAAAAATTCAAATTCAGGAAACTCCTTTAGGGGTGGCTTAGTGGTTTAGCATGTTCTCCTCTCAGCGTTAGGGATTCCCGGTTCGAATCCCCATCTGGGTGGAGTTTCCATGTCCTCCCCGTGTCTGCGTGGGTTTCCTCCCACAGTCCAAAAACATGGATCAAGTCAATTGAATTCTCCAAATTGCCCCATATAGAGTGTGTGTGTGCGTGAGTGTGTGTCCAGCGATAGATAGGCGTCCTGTCCTGGGTGTATCTGCCCAGCGCCCGAAACGTTCTCCCCTGGATGGACATGGGGAACCCCCCCCCCCCCCGCAACCCTAATAGAGAATAAAGCGGAACATAATGAATGAGTGAATGAATTTAGTCCCAACAGCTGAACCGCAACACTCCCCTCACTGTCCACCAGAGGGCGCTCTGAGGCCCACCAGCGGGCTGCAGCTACACTGACTGAATAAAGCTTCTGTTTACATTTGTGAGTTTAATAAACTTTTCTCTTTGTTTCTTTAGGATTCAGTCCGCGTGGTGGAGGAGGAGGACGCGGGGGCTTTGGAGGCGGACGAGGAGGTTTCGGCGGCGGGGGGCGTGGAGGATTCGGAGAGAGAGGAGGAAGAGGTGGAGGAAGAGGAGGAGACAGGGGAGGAAGAGGAGGGTTTAGAGGGGGAAGAGGTAAAGATGGTGATCATAACTTTTAATTTTATAAACATGAGTGTCTGCTTCCTGATCTGACTGTAACGTGTGTGTGTGTGTGTAACGTGTGTGTGTGTGTCTGCAGGTGGAGGGTTCAGGTCTCCAGGTGGTGATGGTGGGTTCAGAGGCGGGCGTGGTGGAAGCAGGGGACGAGGCGGGGGGCGAGGAGGCGGGCGTGGTGGATTTGGAGGAGGAAAGAAAGTGACCGTGGAGCCACATAGACACGAAGGTGATCACATGAGCGTGTGAGCGGGTGAGAGAGTGAGAGAGTGGGCGAGAGCTGGTGTGTTGACGTGCGTTTGTGTCTGCAGGAGTGTTTATCTGTCGGGGGAAGGAAGACGCCCTGGTGACGAGGAACATGGTGGTGGGAGAGTCGGTGTACGGAGAGAAGAGGATCAGCGTGGAGGTGCGTTCTTCCATCACATCACAGGATTCTTCATCAGTTCCACTGCTCATCAGGATTACAGAGAACCCAAAGCGTGTTCCGCCTCTCCAGAGACAGGGGGCGCCGCTGTGGTGGTTCGCTCCGCGCCGTTAGGGCCGTCGTTAGAAATAAACAGAAATGCAGTACATCAGGAGAACGGACGATTAAAAATGCAATGCGGCACGGTGGCTTAGTGCTTTAGCATGTTCTCCTCTCAGCACTAGGGATTCCTGTTTCGAATCCCCATCTGGGTGGAGTTTCCATGTTCTCCCCGTGTCTGCGTGGGTTTCCTCCGGGTTCTCCGGTTTCCTCCCACAGTCCAAAAACATGGATCAAGTCAATTGAGTTCTCAAAATTGCCCCATATAGAGTGTGTGCCCAGCGATGGATTGGCACCCTGTCCTGGGTCTATCTGCCCAGCGCCCAAGATGTCCCCCCCCCCCCCCCATAATGGAGGATAAAGTGGAAGATAATGAATGAATAGAAAAGACACGAGCAAAAATGTCCTGAGCAAACAGACGTGTGATGTGTTAAATGATGTGCTGATTAGTGCAGGTTCGTTTAGCATTGTAATGGCTTTGGGAGAGAAGCTGACCCTGAGTCTCTTTGTTCTGACCCGTAGCGTCCGCCAGAAGGCAGCAGGTTGAAAAGGTGGACGCCGGGGTGAGTGTTGTCCTTTAGGACGTTGTGAGACAGCGGGAGTGGTAGATGGAGGTTATGGAGGGCAGCGAGCAGCCAGTGATTTTTTTTTCGGCCGTGTCGGTCACTCTCCGCGGTCTTCTTCCGTCAGCCTCTGGGCAGGTGGAGTCCCACACTGACACGGCATACGTCAGCAGGCTCTCGATGGTGGACCGGTGGAAGGTCACTGCAGGCTCGTGTGTAGTTGCTCTTTCCTGAGCACCCTCAGGAAGCGAAGCCGCTGCTGGGCCTTCTTGACCAGTGCAGAGGTGTTGACTGTCCAGGAGAGATCTGCAGAGATGTGTACCCCCAGGAATCTGAATGAGTCCGCTTGCTCTACACATTCACCTTTGATGTACAGGGGTGTAGGGGCAACCTCGTTACGTCTGAAGTCGAGGATGAGTTCTTTTGTCTGGGTGGTGTTCAGTGCCCGGTTGTTAGCTGCAGATGAGTTCAACACATCAGGTTTACGACGTGTGGGTCCGTGTCCTCTGCATGTCCACACTGTGGGGTAACTGTGAGGTGACGTCTGTGTTGTAGGAAGGTGAGACGAAGATGGAGTACAGAGCGTGGAACCCGTTCCGCTCCAAACTGGCGGCCGCTATTCTGGGAGGAATCGATCAGATCCACATCAAACCCGGCGTTAAGGTCATGTACCTGGGCGCCGCGTCCGGCACCACCGTGTCCCACGTGTCTGACATCGTCGGCCCCGTAAGTGCTCTCCTGCTGGACCTGTGTGTGATGGAGGTCCCCCCCCTGTCCCCCCCCGGTTGACGCCGCTCCTCTGTGCTTGCAGGAGGGTCTGGTTTACGCCGTGGAGTTCTCACATCGATCCGGACGAGATCTGCTGAACGTGGCCAAAAAGAGGACCAACATCATCCCCATCATCGAGGACGCTCGCCATCCGCACAAATACCGCATGCTGGTCGGTGAGTTCAGAGGCCTTCACCTCACCTCCTGACCATGGAACCCCCCCCCCCACCCGTACGGCGTGGCTGTGTTTCAGAGAGCTGTGCTGTTAACACGGTGTGAGTGTGTGTGTCCCCTCAGGGATGGTGGACGTGATCTTTGCCGATGTGGCTCAGCCGGATCAGACGAGAATCGTGGCTCTGAACGCTCACAACTTCCTGAAGAACGGCGGTCACTTTGTCATTTCAATAAAGGTGAGAACAAATCTCTGATCTCAGGTGGTGCACCATGAACGCACTGTGATGTCATCACAGGGGCGGGTTAGCTCAGTGGTCAGGGTGTTGGGTTATCAATCTGAAGGTTGGGGGTTCAAATCCCAGATCCACTGAAGTTAGCAGTGTGGGTCCTTGAGCGAGACCCTTACCCCTCATTGCTCCAGGGATGTTGTGATGAACCCTGTGCTCAGCTTGTAAGTCGCTTTGGATAAAAGTGTCCACTAAATGACTAAAATATTTATTTATTCATCACTGTGATGTCATCAGGTCCGCACGCGCCGCACTCGAGCATCTGTAAAAAAAAAAACATGAAGGAATTTAGTGCTATGAGTCTGTTCTCAGATCAGTGGATTTCTCTCTCTCTCTCTGTGTGTGTGTGTGTGTGTGTGTGTGTGTGTGTGTGTGTGTGTGTGTGTGTGTGTGTGCGCGCAGGCGAACTGCATCGACTCGACGGCGGCGCCCGAGGCCGTGTTTGCGTCGGAGGTGAAGAAGATGAGCTCTGAGAACATGAAGCCTCAGGAGCAGCTGACTCTGGAGCCGTATGAGCGGGACCACGCCGTGGTGGTGGGGGTGTACAGGTCAGTCCCCTCGCCGTGCCCCTGCGCCCGTCGGGTCGGGTGTCCCGCTGTGTTAATGACCCTCTGTCTGTCCGTCCGTCCGTCTCACAGGCCGCCTCCCAAACAGAAGAAATGAAGAGACCGAAGCTTTTCTTTCCTCGGTTTTAAATAAAGCGGACATTTCTTTCTCCTCTGCTTCGTCCCGGATGCTCAGTGGCTCCTCCCACCCCGACCCCGACCCCGACGACTTCCCATGATGCAGCGGTGGGCCGTGCAGGTTCCGTGGGGTGATGTCTGGATCTTCACGCTGGGGCAGATCTTCTGCTCGTGTATTATTGTATAAAAGTTAGTTTTGCGTGCGAGCGTCCGTTTTCTTTTGATTCGTGTGATTAACTTCAGTCTGGACGTTTGTGTTGGTCAGGAGGGTCATGTGACGCTCGCACCGTATGGATCTTTTTTTATTAAAATCCCGTCTCACGTTTGGGTTGTTTGTGTGGTTTGTGTGCTTGATGCTGCTGCAGTAAACGATCCCGCCTCTGATTCAGCTCGTTAAGCTTTAAACCCTGTGTGATGTAACGATGCGCCGCTGAATGCTGACCCTCGGCTCGGTCACTCTGAGCTGCTGCTTCAAGCTTAGTGAAGGTTAAAATAATTAAGATCTTCATTCGGACATGCTGACCAGACCTTCTGACCCCGCTGCAGTGTGGAGAGTCCTTCACCTCCTGAACCCTGCTCATTAAAGAGACCAACATCAGGACAGTTTATAAAACATGATCGGACGTCCTGCACCGGTCAACAGATTAGAAAATTAAAATGAGTCCACATACTTCTGAAACAATCTCATGAAGGAACCATCAACCTGAGATGTTCAGATAACTCCAGGTCCTGACTTTCTGATCACATCTGCTTTACATGTGATCAATCACTCAGTTCTGTGGAAATTAAAAAAATATCAAAATAAGAGTTTCCTCTGCACACAATATCTGATCACATCTGATCACTCTGCTGATTACATCTGATCAATCCACTGATTACATCTGATCACTCTGCTGATCACATCTGATTACATCTGATCACTCTGCTGATCAAACGTCCCGGTTATTAAAGCGATGAGGTGGATTTGTAAAAGAAAATCAAACGTAGTGAATATTAATTTCTTAATTGGCCAAATATGTATTAACGTATAGCTATTTTATTTGCTTTTTCTTTAAATGTTATTCTAAATAATAATTACACATATTGCGATTTAAAAAGGACATTAAATAAACAGTAAAGTGAAGAATAGATCGCGCGTTTTAAAGCTTTTATTGTTGAAACTTTAATTAAAACACAAGGGGGCGCTGCACGCACCGTAGGACCAATGCCTGCGGCAGGTTTTGCAGCACGGACCGAGTTCGAAGGTGCACAAATGGAGGGTTCGGTGCAGAACGTGAGGAGAGAGAAAAGATCTAAAGAAGAGAAGAAGGTTCTGAAGAGAGGAACCCGAACATCTCACACCCTGCTGAGGCACGAGGGCATCTGCACCACCACCCACCCCACCCGGGTAACACCCCCCATGCTCATCCAGGGGAGAACGTTTCGGGAGCTGGGCAGATACATCCAGGACAGGGGGGGCAATCTATCACTGGACACACACAGACACACACACACACACACACACACACACACACTCTATATGGGGCAATTTGGAGAACTCAATTGACTTGATCCATGTTTTTTGGACTGTGGGAGGAAACCGGAGAACCCGGAGGAAACCCACGCGGACACGGGGAGGACATGGAAACTCCACCCAGATGGGGATTCGAACCGGGAATCCCTAGTGCTGAGAGGAGAACATGCTAAACCACTAAGCCACCGTGCCACCTTCTGTGGTATTAACTTAATTTTAAATGTGTGTTGGGTCAGTCCCGGGGTCAGGGGTCAGGGGTCAGGGATGTGTGGATCCAAACCTTTGATTAGTCCTGTAATAATGTAATGCATGGGAGTGTGTGTGTGTGTGTGTGTGTGTGTGTGTGTGTGTGTGTGTGTGTGTGTGTGTGTGTGTCCACAGCACCTGGTGGTATCTAATGGAGGTTTGGGGAATGGGGTGAGCAGGGAGCTGCTGTTGGAGGTTCTGGAGGAAGCGGGAGGTGTGGCCTCTCTCCTGATGCCCCCTGATAAAGCGTACTCATTGGTCAGCTTCGGGTCAGTGGAGCAGAGCGAGCGAGCCCAGGCGCTGTGCACGGGACGGACGCTGACCTGCAGTGACCACCAGGTTACGCTCTACTGCAGCTTCATCCCATCAGGTTCAGCTGCTGCACCATCGCCATTTATACAACATCAGAGAACCAGAGCCCTTCATCACCCCCCCCCCCCCCCCCGCTCTCTCTCTCTCTCTCAGTGAATGAAGGGGCGAGTAAGCCCCCCCGCCCCCCCCCTGGTCTTCACGTTTTAAAGAACTTCATCTCTCTGGAGGAAGAAGCTTTGCTGCTGCAGGCTGTTGATTGGACCTGCAGTGATGATGAAGATGAAGATGATGAAGATGTCAGAGGTCAGGTCAGGTTGTTGTACACAGTATTTGGTGTGATTGTTGGTGAGATGGTTGGTGTGATGGTTGGTGTGATGGTCGGTGTGATGGTCGGTGTGATGTTTGGTGTGATGGTCGGTGTGATGTTTGGTGTGATGTTTGGTGTGATGTTGGTGTGATGTTTGGTGTGATGGTTGGTGAGATGTTGGTGTGATGGTTGATGTGATGGTTGGTGTGATGGTTGATGTGATGGTTGGTGTGATGGTCGGTGTGATGGTCGGTGTGATGGTCGGTGTGATGTTGGTGTGATGGTTGGTGGGATGTTTGGTGTGATGGTTGGTGAGATGTTGGTGTGAGGGTTGGTGTGATGGTTGGTGGGATGTTTGGTGTGATGGTTGGTGAGATGTTGGTGTGATGGTTGATGTGATGGTTGGTGTGATGGTTGATGTGATGGTTGGTGTGATGGTCGGTGTGATGGTCGGTGTGTCGGTGTGATGTTGGTGTGTGATGTTTGGTGTGATGGTTGGTGAGATGTTGGTGTGAGGGTTGGTGTGATGGTTGGTGGGATGTTTGGTGTGATGGTTGGTGAGATGTTGGTGTGATGGTTGGTGTGATGTTGGTGTGATGGTTGGTGTGATGGTTGGTGGGATGTTTGGTGTGATGGTTGGTGTGATGTTGGTGTGATGGTTGGTGTGATGGTTGGTGAGATGGTTGGTGTGATGGTTGGTGTGATGGTTGGTGTGATGTTTGGTGAGATGGTTGGTGTGATGGTTTGGTGTGATGGTTGGTGTGATGTTGGTGTGATGGTTGGTGTGATGGTTGGTGTGATGTTTGGTGTGATGGTTGGTGTGATGGTTGGTGTGATGGTTGGTGAGATGTTGGTGTGATGGTTTGTGTGATGGTTGGTGTGATGGTTGGTGAGATGTTGGTGTGATGGTTGATGTGATGGTTGGTGTGATGGTCGGTGTGATGGTCGGTGTGATGGTCGGTGTGATGTTGGTGTGATGGTTGGTGTGATGGTTGGTGTGATGTTGGTGTGATGGTTGGTGTGATGGTTGGTGAGATGGTTGGTGTGATGTTGGTGTGATGTTTGGTGAGATGGTTGATGTGATGGTTGGTGTGATGGTCGGTGTGATGGTCGGTGTGATGGTTGGTGTGATGGTTGGTGTGATGTTGGTGTGATGGTTGGTGTGATGGTTGGTGAGATGGTTGGTGTGATGTTGGTGTGATGTTTGGTGAGATGGTTGGTGTGATGGTTGGTGTGATGGTTGGTGTGATGTTTGGTGAGATGGTTGGTGTGATGTTTGGTGTGATGTTTGGTGTGATGGTTGGTGTGATGGTTGATGTGATGGTTGGTGTGATGGTCGGTGTGATGGTCGGTGTGATGGTTGGTGTGATGGTTGGTGTGATGTTGGTGTGATGGTTGGTGTGATGGTCGGTGTGATGGTTGGTGTGATGGTTGGTGATGTTGGTGTGATGGTTGGTGTGATGGTTGGTGAGATGGTTGGTTGGTGTGATGTTTGGTGATGGTTGGTGTGATGTTTTGGTTGTGATGGTTGGTGTGATGTTTGGTGAGATGGTTGGTGTGATGTTTGGTGTGATGTTTGGTGAGATGGTTGGTGTGATGTTTGGTGAGATGGTTGGTGAGATGTTGGTGTGATGGTTGGTGAGATGTTGGTGTGAGGGTTGGTGTGATGTTTGGTGTGATGGTTGGTGAGATGGTTGGTGTGATGTTGGTGTGATGGTTGGTGGGATGTTTGGTGTGATGGTTGGTGGGATGTTTGGTGTGATGGTTGGTGAGATGTTGGTGTGAGGGTTGGTGTGATGTTTGGTGTGATGTTTGGTGAGATGGTTGGTGTGCATGTTGGTTGATGGTTGGTGATGGTTGGTGAGATGTTGGTGTGATGGTTTGGAGATGTTGGTGTGAGGTTGGTTGGTGATGTTTTGGTGAGATGGTTGGTGTGATGGTTGGTGAGATGTTGGTGTGATGGTTGGTGAGATGTTGGTGTGAGGGTTGGTGTGATGGTTGGTGGGATGTTTGGTGTGATGGTTGGTGTGATGGGTTTGGTGTTGTGTGAGGGTTGGTGTGATGGTTGGTGGATGTTTGGTGTGATGTTTGGTGAGATGTTGGTGTGTTTTGGGGTTGGTGTGATGGTTGGTGTGATGGTTGGTGGGATGGTTGGTGTGATGGTTGGTGAGATGTTGGTGTGATGGTTGGTGTGATGGTTGGTGGGATGTTTGGTGTGATGGTTGGTGTGATGGTTGGTGACATGTTGGTGTGATGGTTGGTGTGATGGTTGGTAAGATGTTGGTGTGATGGTTGGTGAGATGTTGGTGTGAGGGTTGGTGTGATGGTTGGTGGGATGTTTGGTGTGATGGTTGGTGAGATGTTGGTGTGAGGGTTGGTGTGATGGTTGGTGGATGTTGGTGTGATGGTTGGTGTGATGGGTGTGATGTTGGTGAGATGTTGGTGTGAGGGTGGTGTGTGATGGTTGGTGAGATGTTT
>JAFMOC010000336.1:0-122500 GCA_019802505.1 Corydoras sp. C115 | reverse complement strand
ATTTTTTAAATCGTCACATTTTGCTTGAAATTGTTTAAATGAACGTTACGGTGATAGGGTTTGTGTTGTGACGTCACAGTTGGTTCTCTGATCAGTTTGTAAAGTTTCCCGTTAGAAACAGCGCCGCCATTTTGAGTCCGAGAAAAGTAGCGGGAAAGTTCAACCTGCTCGGCCTCATCACAAAGCGCCACCTGCTGGACATGAAGAGCAGCAGCCACGCTCCCTGCAGGTCACCTCTGAAATCATCAGTAAGGTGTTTCAACGATGCCCCTGAATGTTATAAACTTTATTCAGCAATTTAATCTGCAGTGTTCAGTTCATTTATAGAAAAACTTTCAGGGTGATGTTTAATTAGAACAATAGAAATGTTCGGAAGTTACTGAACATTTACCGTATATAATATCACTCTTAAGTATTGTTTCTGTCAATAAAATTGCATTGATATTAAAGAAGACAAATAGGAAAGAAATTATAGAATATTATAATTGTTGTTAAAAAGTTTGAGATATATAATAAAATTCATATTTCTGATAAATATTACTCAAAATAGCAATGTCGCAAAAAGTTGGAAAAAGGACAACCTGCCTTCTACTGTGATTGGCTCAGGAGATCCCGCCTTCTCCAACGCCATTGGTTAGTAGTTTGAATTTTCAGTTCTGTCCAATAGGAGACTCTCCTGCAGGAGCAACGGTCCAATTGTGTCGCAGAAGGCGGTCCTTCTGAAAACAGATTTTGTAATGAGAACAGATTTCTTTTAACTACAATCATTTTTACTTATAAACATTATTATCTGCATCCTATCACCACTTATATTTTATTACTTGCTAATAACAAAAATGATTGATTATATATATATATAACTAGAAAATGTTATCCTTATATTATTACAATTTTAATTTATAATGTATAAATATTTATAATCATTTGACAGCTATGAGACGTGATTTAGTTTACTCATCGTTATCGTTTTATTGTTATAACAATACACATTTAAAAACGAGCTCTTCACTTGGTGAAGTGAAACAAACTTAGAACCCAATGTATGTAAATCCAGCACGTTAAACAACCAGATGCGTAAATATATATATATATATATTAATTTGATCACAAAACCTATGCATATATAAAAAATTATATTTGTGTATAGTAAAAAATATGAATAGCAATCACGATAACACAAACGAATTTAAGATAAACGTTTAAATTCTGTAATTAATTCTTACTTTATGTAGTTTGTTTAAAACTTCAGCTCAGCAGTTTGATATTGAACATGTTATCGGTAATAATAATGATAATAATAATGTTTTTTATTCAGATTGTAATTGTGTTAACTCATTCTGTGGTTGTATAATTGTTAGATGAACGTTGTTAAACAGTTTTGTGTCAGATTTCTGTTCAGATCTCGAGCCGCCATTTTGTGGCGAGAGATTCAACTGAACTGATCTGTCGGGGACGCGCCCGGGCACTGCGCACGGGGACGAGCACGGCGGCGGGAGCGCGCGCTGGTCGGTCGGGAGCGCGCAGAGCGGGCAGTGGCGGGAGTGATCGAGATTAACGGAACAGCAGCGGAGGGGGGGAGGAGGAGCGGCGGAACAGCAGCAGCGGCGGAGGGGGGCAGGAGGAACAGCGGAGCAGCAGAGCAGCGGGGGGGGCTTCCCTCACAGATCCACTCAGCTAACTGGAGCTAGCGCTGCGACACGGAGCCTCTGTGCTTTAGGCTTCTTATTGGCTTCAGGTTTCGGTTGGAGTTTCGCCCGAGTCCGCGGTGCCCCCGGTCCATCCCGCGCCCCGCACCCCGCACCGCACCGCACCCCGCTCTGCACCGCGGCGGGTTACCGACAGCTGCGGACCGACGGCAGCCGCTGAGGACTAGCTTAGCCGGAGAGAGCTAGCGCCCAGACTCGAGATTCCTCTCAGAGGGGAGACCGAGGGACAGAGCGCCGAGAAGCGAGGAATACTGAGCGGGAGATAAGCACAGCCGTGCTGCCGGACTGTGAGCCGGCTCTGTCAGTCTGTTACAGCGCTGTTAGTCCGGTGAGAAGCCGCCGGCTGTCGGTGGCGTTATTTTGAGGACCCGCTCGTTTCGCCTCAGACCCGGGGCTCGGCGGAGGATCCTCTACCAAAACCGACAACCGTTTCTCTCTTTCTTTTTTTTTATATATAAAAAAAATCTCTATTAAGCAATTGCAACCCTCGCGAGGGGACCGGTTTTGGGGGGAGGGGGTTTTAAGCGGGTCTTTTGGGGGTGCTTGTGGAGATTAAAGACGGAGCCGAGCAGATTGAAGGCTGCTGCTAATGGCTGCTGCCGCCGCCGCTGATTCGGGAACCTGGGAACGAAACGCCGCCGCCTGAGGTGAGCTGTAACACACACACACACACACACACACACACATGTGCACACCTATACACACACATGCACACCCACAAGTGTTAACGTGCACACGTCTGTACGTGTAGGCAGTAATTATGCAGCATGTGCGGCCGTGTGCGTTTAAAATCCGTGCTTTGTGACGTGAGGGCTGGAGGTTTGGGGTCTGTGCTCATGACACGCTTCACATGTCCTTGCGCCGCATGACAGTTCAGTGGAAGTGCCGAAGCCGTTCCCTTCTACCTGTGTAATCTCTGTACATGCACATAATCCTACAGTATTTGAGTGAATGCAGTATTTGATGCGTGCGTCCTCTGTGCAGCCCCCCGTACCCCCACTGTGCTCCTCATTTCTTTCGGTTCTGGCTCTAACACACCCATTTCTGCCCCTAAATGTGCACTGCAGCACCAGCATTGCTGTGGAGCTCTGTATGTGCTGTGGTATGATGCACAGGCCAGGGAAGGAAATCTGCAGGGAATATGTCAACTGTACATCGACCGATCGATTTCATTAATATAGGTGCTTGGAAAAATGCTTTAGGAGGAGGTTCTGTGCTCCTCAGGATCCTTGCGGCTCTGGAAATGGGAGTAATTATTAGATGACGGATCACATCATGTGTGTGTCACATCTGGATTTGCAGCGAGAGTGCACGGTGCATGTTTAATCTCAGTCTGATCCTGATGCTTTTAATCTGATTCAGAAGTTCGATTTGCACCACAGAGCCGCTGCGATGCACATACACACCCTTCCAGCACACACGGCCACATTCATGGAGATCTGCAGCGCTGCATGGCATTCGCCGGTTGCATCGCTCATAGCAGTTGTTGCATTTCAGTCCAGCGCATTTTGTCACCCAGCACCGCGTCATGTCTGCAGCCAGATGTACTTGGGCACAGATTCTGCATTATTAACCGGTAATAACAGTGTCATTTGGAATGTATAGTCATGTGTCATGTGCCTACACCCTTCTGCAAGACTACAGTGCCAGTCCAAAATGGATTCAGCCTTCCTCTAGGGCACCACATAGGGTATAGGAGTCATTCCACCGAACGCGAGATCGGGTCCGGCCGAGGCTCTTGGAAGATTGTCAGCCATTTTAAAGTTACGTTCCAACTGGTCGAACTCCCTGAATAGGGGATGGTGCTGTAGATGTACTGTAATGTAGATAGAGGTCATATGACTTCATCATTAAGCACTTCTGGGCTGATGCAACTTTTTTTTAGTTAGTTTATCAGTTTTTTAAACGGTTACAGGAGGTATAACCTGTCTTGTGTGTTTCCACTGCAGTAACTTTGCACAGTCATAGTTCTTAGATCTCTTTTGTTCCATTTATGAGTGAATTCCACCCAAAACGGGAGGCGTCTAAATCAAATGGCAGAATCATCATTAACATTGATCTCTAAGTTTCTATATTAAGAATCTACCACAAATCAAAGCATAAATGAAATCAACCATTGGTTGTCACTTCACCATACCTTCTGGTAGTGAGACAGTTCCTCTCAGTGAGGAACTAGTGAGACAGTTCCTCTCTGTTGTACTTTATATACTTTCTGCACTAATTTTGCAGTAAGGTCATAATTTAACGTGTTCTCTCATCAGTCCCCAAGCTGTATGTATATGTGATTGATTCTTAAACCGCTCATTTGTTGTCATACATAAAGTCCTGAATCTGTTTTTTTTCCCTACACAGTGTAAGTATTAGATCTCACAATAGCAGCTCATCCTGACGGTTGTGAGCCGCCAGAGTCCAAAGTTGTCGTTCATTTACAGTGAGTGATCTGTATCATACATCATCCACAATAACCACAGATCATCAGAGCAAATCAACTCAATTTATCATCTTAAATATCCTCACTACGTGTCATCACATGGTGTGCTGGTGGTTCTATGTGGTGTGGACAGGGTTCTACATGGTGTGGTCTTAAGATAAACACAGCACAAAAATAATTACATATCCAGCTGTTCATCTTCTGCAATTATATTGATTGTTAGATTATATTGGTTCTATTTAAAGATGGGAGAGTATTGAAATGGGGGGACTGTGTCATCAGGTTTGCAGTGTGAGTATGTAAATGAGAAAACTGTCCTTTTATTAAAGATAAATTCATGAACCATGTTAGTTTTTTAACTCGCAGTTGGAATTAAACACGTACAGAAATATTACTCTGCCACTGCCTTGTTATTTAACAGAAGAGCGCCGAGTTTGTACAGTTCCGGTTAAAATCAGAACTGTTTTACACTCACCTGCCACTTTATCACACAGTCACCACAGCGTCACTCAACTAACTGGTACTGTCATCCATCCATAGAGCAGGTGTGGTGGTAGAACTCCCCTCTGGGACCCACAATGCAACAAGAAAGAGCAGGAAGCAAGAACTTCACGCATTCCTAAATAGTCTTAAATCTGTCAGTCTGGATTTTGATCAGGGTTTTTATTTGGAGTAGCGTTAAATTTGTTCCTGAATATTTGTTCATATTTTATTCTGTTTTATTGGTTCATTTTGTTTTTGTTTATGTGCTTTTTATGCTGATTAATAAAAAATGGTGGTGATTCACATTTTAAAATAAAAGCATCTTATTTATCCAGCTTTCGAATGGAGGACTGTGTTTGGGGGAGGGAGCTGTGGAAAACACAAAAACTTGATTCGAGAAGGAAAGAGAAAAGAACAGAATCCATGGGTTAATGCTCATTTATAGAGTAGTGGCTTGGATTGTAAAGCTTTAGCTTCTGAAAGTGCCACAGCAGTACTCCGTATGTTCTATGGTGCTACTGTTTGTTGGATTTGTCTCTAACAGTCATGTTGAAGCAGAAGTTCTGTGGGTTCTCACATTTGATTTAGTAAGCGCAGCTCGTACAGGTCTAATAACATCATCCACAAAGTCTACGACAGTGTAACTTTATCCTAATATTTACAGTTAATATAACTAAAATAATTAATGCTGCTTTTTTTAAAGCAGAGTCCTGAACCAATCTCACCCCTTAACTTTAATAAACTAAAACAAAGAGTGTGAGACTAGATTTCATGTCCATCATCACTGTCCGAACCTCACAGATGCTCATCGAGATGAATGAGTAAAATTTCCCCGTGAACACCAAGATTTAGTAGAAAGTCTTTGTAATTGGAAAGGGGAACTAAACTAGTGTAGGATCTCAGCAGAGCTCCTGTAGTTTGTGATGTGTAAGTGTCCCAGTACTCACCTATGCAGTGTATGTCCAGTGTTCAAAGGTTTGCAGACGCCACTTGGACGTTTTGGCCCATCAGTTCCTGTGCAGGTCTGTGTTAGTGCTCCAACATACACAGATTAGTTTTAGAGAATTCTATGTCTCCATTTTAGTGGCAACTCTGTGACAAATCCTTTTTCTGCTCAGTTGAACAAGTGTAAATATGCGCTGATGAGCTTAAATACATAAAGATAACTAATTATCTCTGCTAACATTGAGCGTGTGGAATTAACATCCATTGCTAGCTGCCGTTGCATTTCTTGTCTCCTTTAATCCATTATGGCACGTCTGAGGTGACGATGTGCCCGCCCGGCGACCTTTTAATGAATTAATAATCACTTATAATCTATATGTCTTTTAAAATATTTATAGTATATATTATTTTTCCAGATTGATTTGGTTCCATCTGTTCTTTACATGTTTAATTAGTTTAATCAGTGCATTTATTGTTTTATTCTGAAGTTTTAAACTTCAGTCCATGTTAAAAAATGAGAGTGTAGAGTGTTTTGCTGAGGAGATATTCATCTTGAACGTGCTCCTTCTCTTCCTCCTCTTCCACCTTCTCTGACGAACTGCCAAAGTTCTTTAACTGGCTGTGTATCAAATCCAAACTCTTCAGCTTGTTCCCTGTGAGAGAGCTCTATTCATGTGAATGTATGTTGGATCAATAATGTGTGGTGCTCAGTGGTATGAGAGCAGTATGATGGTTGAGTATGTCGTGTTGGTGCCGCAGAGTCCCTCAGGCAAATGAACGTTGTTGATGTCTAAATACAATAACGAAACATTTCTATCACTTCAGAAAAACACAACTAAATCAACATGAAAATTTGGGTTAAATCTGCTTCCAAAGAAGAAATTTAAGTAAATACTAAACTATAGGCATCCTGACGTGTGTGTGTGTGTGTGTGTGTGTGTGCAGGCTTATTGCTGGGTGAACACACATATAAAGGACGTTGATTCACAATTTTTGTACCCTTACTTTAAGTGTAAGCGTTTGCTTGGACTGCACAAGGAAACCTGCTCTAATACAGGGAGAACATGCAAATTCTATACCTTAAAGCACCATGTGTTCTGCCTGGGACTTGAACCCAGAACCCAAGGAAAGCTTTACCCACAGTGCTCTCTGGCCCACCCACTTGAGTGGTAGCCCCTATAGAGACACGCCCACTCTGATTATGGAATCTTGCTATTGGCCCAAAATTTTTTGTAGCGCTGGGGCCAGTAGGGAGGATTTACCTGTTATTACTATTTGTGACTTAAGCTGGCTGACGGTTGCCGTAGCAACCCTTTTGATTTGTTTTTCTTTTTGGTCCCGTATAGATTCAGTAAAACTGAGCTCTGTGGTGTGCCATGCTAACGTCTCACAAGGAAGTTTAAAAATGATTCACCGAACAACCCTGAAGTAGAAGCGTAACAAGTCTGATAATATGTACACCTCTGAAAAGTTTTTTTTTCTTTTCAAAACGTATCGTTCTCTAAGAGTCCTTTATGTGGATGAGACAGTCTGCAGTGAGCGAGTCTTCAGAGGTGTTTGCTGTAATGACTGTAACGCTGGCTCTGGAACCTCACTGTCTCACATTTTCTTTTGCTCTTCTGTGTTGGTTAATGTAGTTAATGCAGAATATGCATCATAAAAACCGTTACCATGAAGTCGTTAATCAGCGCTGAGACGCGAGCTCCACTGATCTGTGTTTTAGACCGAGCAGAGGAGTGACGTCATCACAGAGCGCCCTCCACATACACACTCACCAGGTGATTTCTCTGATTGGATTGAAATAAGACTGAATCTCACAGAGGAGTTAAATACTGCAGCGTGTGTGTGTGTGTGGTGTGTGTGTGTGTGTGTGTGGTTGCTCTCCGTGGTGCTGCTTTTCTTGTTTTACCAACTTATGACACAGAAGGAAGGAACATAAATTGAAGAGGAACAAAAATTGGACGTGTTATTTATGTTGCCAAATAATGATTTCCACTGCAGCATGGCTGACTCACAAGTACAAGATCCCGTGTTAAGCACTGGACACTGTTTGGTATGTTCTCTTACAACAGTCTTTATTGTAAAGGATGAAAGCACTTCACATGAAAAACAACGGGTTAAGGGCGTAGAATTCTGAATCTGTGATTTGTTTGTAGGTTTAGGAGGGATGTTCTGATGGACCGTGTGTGTGTGTGTGTGTGTACATTTAAAGATGTGAGAAGCTATATATGAGGAAGACTGTGATGAAGACTAATTAGTGCAACATTTTTGCTGACTTTTTGATTTTTGCTTAATTTGACAGTGAAAGTTGCAGCGTAAGAGGCGCTCACTCTCCATCCCATATCTCACTGATGGGTGGATTCACGCTGAACGTACTTTTCCTCCTTGTTTAATTAGCTTAATTTGATTAATTTATCAGTTCTAACTGTTTATAATGAAATGAGCATTAGCAGTATGATGGTTTGTATGTGCAGAATAAAGTTTACAGTGCAGTTAGTCGTAATGAACTTGTACACACGTGACCTTTTTAAAGCTTGTTTTTTTTCAGGGAAGGAACTCCACAGAGCTGCAACTTCAACCTGATTAAACAGTTTAGTTTAACTTACAATGTGAGTTCCCACAGTTTCTTGTTTGAATGCTGTTGTATTAAAATTCAGATTTAATTTTAGCACCCTACATAATGGACTGTAGTGTTAAATTTGGAGTCAGTAATTTCTACTTAAAGCAGCATCATTAAGAAAACATCTGTATAAACTTCCTGCCCAATTTGACACGCCTACTTACAGATTAGGATGAAGTTGAAATTCAGAATGTAACTTATTGCACTTACTGTATTATTACATCTTAATAACATTAATTTCAGACTGTGTTCCACACCTTGCAGTACTGGACTGTACAGTGTGTCGCTGTTTCCCTGCTGTGTGTATACTTTCTAGCAACTTCTTGTAAAGTTTGCCAAAATCTGTTTCTCAAATAGAAGAGAGGTACACATTTAGCAGACTGTTCAGACAGTATGGGGCGATTTGGGATGAAACCATGAGGAGATAAAGCCCAGTGTTCTCACTCAGTCCTGTCCTCTCAGCGCTCTCTCTCTCTCCATACTGACCCATTTTTCTCTCCCTGAGAGAAGCAACTGACCCAGTGCTGTCCCTGATTTATTTCCCATAATGCATAATATGGACTTCTCTAAAACACATCAAATCCATTCTAGGAAGCCTCCTTAGTGGTTCTGTTATTACTGTCTGATACTTGGTGCTTTAGGTTATAGATGCAGGTGATGGAGCACAGATGGTGCATGAGGTGGATCTCACCTCAGACAGAGGGCTGCATCCACATTAACATGCTATATTCATTTAATTTGTAATGTTAGCACTCCTGTTATCAAAAGAGAGAGTTAAATCTCACATTTGCGACTGTAACATTGGTTGTGTTATTAATATCAAATCAATTTTTTATGATAGCAAATTGTTCAGTTAAGATCAATACACTAGATATTCAGTCAACTAGCAAGTAGCTAATTTACTTATTAAATTTTATTATTACAATTCCTAAATAACAATAGTCCCATTTTCTCAGTAAAGGACTGAACGTATTCATACCATAAACATAATGTTCTTCAGAGCGATTGATTAAATATGTCAAGCTTCATAAGGAGAATTTGGGGACCGACATTGCCAGCATTCACACAGCACCATTTTACAGAACGTCCGGACCTTTGCCTGTAGATTTGTGAAATAGATCCAAGCGAGAGTGCGAACCGATCCACAGCAGCCAGACTGACACAGCTGACAGCATTATGCCTGTGGGCATTTTTGGACCAGCAGCCCAATGAGTGCAGTCATCACACAGCCACTTATCTCAAAATGATCTCGGTCAGCTGACTAATCTGTCGACTACTAGTCCTGTCTGTGGTCGTGGCGGGGGTCAGTTTAAGACATGACCTCGTTGGCTTTGTTTTAGTGGGTGAGCCGACACTGGGTCGAGTCGAGTCGAGTTCAGCATGTCTACACAGCGAAACCGCCTGAGCTGAACTGTGGTTTATGATGTGATGTCATACACAGCTTTTTACCCAAACATGAGACCACACCATGTTTTAGTACATCTGACACCGACCCTACACTCACCATGGGACACAACACCCCACTGAGCGGGGACACCAGACAGACAGTTCAAGCGCCTTATTCAAGTAAACTTGGATCATTTATTGTTTTGTCAAAAAAAAAAATTCAAGAACTCTGAAGTTTCTTAGTTATTAGAAACAATATCAGCGTTGGTCCCATGTTGTCACAAGGACATCTGTGAGAATGATACGGAGATCCAAACAGCAGTTGATGTAGTTGCTCAGTGGAACAGGCTTCATGTTTCATTTTAATAGGGTTAGGATTATTTGATCTTTCAAGCATCTATCACTGATTTAACCAGGAACCCTAAAGCCATCCAGCATTAACCTGATGGAAAGAAGGATGGAATCAGATCAGATTTGAATCTTAGACTAAATGTGACCCGTGCTATAGTTAACAGTGATGGGGACAGTTATGGTGATAATACTTATTGAGAGTGTGTGGGTGTGTGTGTGTGTGTGTGTGTGTGTGTGTGTGTGTGTGTGTGTGTGTGTGTGTGTGTGTGTCACTTAGCACAGCAAGAATTAAAACAGGCTTTCTGGTGATTACCTCTGGCTTAACGCTAGCCTAATCACATTGCATGTGGCACACAGCAGTCTGTCTCACTGGCTGTCTGTCTGTGTTTAATTGTTATCACTTAGATGATGACCTGTTACAGAAACATCACTATATTTTAGTGAATAATTTGGTCAGGGGTCTTAATCTCATTTGTGCTAGGAAGATTTATTAGCCTGCGTTTCCCTGGTTCTATGACGGTCTGCCTTGTAGTTCTGATTTTAACGTTCCTGTAATATGGGAAGTGTGAGCTCCTGAATGTTACAAGCCTCTATCCTCTAATGGGACATTTCCATCAGCTCACATGGTGTGTTTTACAGCCTCATCGTATGAATTGTGTTAATGGTGTGTCTTAAAGCAGTAAGATGCAGAGCCAGCAGGCTTTGGATCTGCTCAGGAGAAGGTCCAGATGAGTGCTGCATGAAGCATCATGGAGCCGGTTGACTTATAATAGAAATGCAAAGTGGATCATCATCGCACTACGCAGTACAGTACCAAAGCACCGCAAGTTAGTCTCTGAAAGAAAATACTGATACACTCGTATCAGCAACACACACCCACTACTCATCGTCTTGGTTAGTTGGTTTTAAGTAATTTAATGAAATCTTTTTTGATATTCCTTTAAGCCCAAAATTTTCACTTGTATTTTATGTATGTGCACCATGTGACAGGAGAACTGGTGTTATCAGGACCCACAGAGTGGAATTTGGGAAAGATTTCTGAAGCGGACAATCTCAGGCTCCGTCACGTTCTTTATCTTTCATCATAAATGCACTTAGTTTTAATTCACTGTAAGAAATAAACATCAGCCAGTGCAAATAATCACAATCAGGCATTTACTTCTGACAGATCTATGTCTCACACAAACACACCTCTTCCACTTTTTAGTCGTTTAGTCTGAAACATGTCCAGATTTTTCAATTGTTACATTTGATACATTATTAACTAAAATGTTATGTGACATCATTTGTTCATTAGGAACAGTTGATGTAATTGTATATTTAAATTAAATGTGCATTTCATTTATGGTTTTATTTCTTACATTTGTAACAGGCTCTGAATCTCCTGTCCATGCAGTGAGCCTGTAATGCGGGAGTTTATCCACTAGGGGCAACACGTCCACCTTTCTTACCATCAGCTCTGTCTTCATGTACTGTTCTTTATGCACACTGTCCTCATGAAGCTTCTCTGCAGACTCCGGGTTTCACATCACCTGTATGTCTGTGACCTTCCTGGTTTGCTAATACGCAGGATAATAACCTAGCACCCGCATTTCACCTTTGACCTCAAACTCGGTGTGACCCTTTAAAGACCTTAAGCCAGGCATTGTGTAAACGCTGAGTCTCACACCTATCAGAGATGTGATGCCACATCAGACTGTGATTTTACTGCCTCGATTATAAACAGGAGAAGAATCGAAATTACAACTCAGAATTATTCATTATATTTTTATTAGTAATGATATAAGGGCTTAGTGCTTTGTCCACTTCACTGTATTTTTATATTTTAAAAGAATAAGATATAAAAACAGTAGTATGTGCTGCAGAAAGATTTAAATGGCTATAGCAACATCAGTGTGTGGTTTAAAGTCACAAACTGAGCAGAATGAGTTCAAATCATCTAAATTCACAACTCATGTTTAAAGAGACAGAAATGTTAAAATGGAAACAGAAGAAAATTAAACATAAATACACTTAAAGTAACAACTTTATAAATAAAACCAAAGAATTAAGGGGAAAATAGAAAAACATAGGAGTTAATATAAATTAATTTAACAGTAACATTTTACAATTAACTTAAAATTTTTATTTATATTTATAGTTTTTAAATTACTTATTATTTTACATTATTGTAACTGATGGTGCAGAATAATCTAATGACTGCAAGAGATTCCTAAAAATGCAGAAATAAGAGACTGTATTCGTTCCTTTCATGTGAATTTCAGTAAAGTGTTGCTGACTTTGAAGCTGCCGGTTTCTCTGAACATCTGTATAAGACTGAAGTCCTGAACACATCTGGACCTGTCTCATTTGTACAATGTGTCAGCAGTGTTCAGGTCCTGGTTTACATCACAGCCTTCGATTCTTTTGGAAATTGGCACATTTTGGAGTGTGGGTTGTTGGTCTGTAGTGGGTGTTCCAATTCATTCCCAAAGTGCTCAGTGGATTTGCAGTTTGCAGTCCATGACCAAGGAGTTGTTATAGTTCATGGAGATGATGCTAACTGAAAACATAGGGGACTTACCCAAAGTGTTGACTGATCAATTTGATGTTACCATTTTCATCAGCGTTCACGGAGACCAGGTTTGATTCTCAATTAAAGGGGTTTCCACTAAAGTGAGAAGTTATTCCTCGGATGTCGTCTGCGGCAGTCCTTATTTTCACTTAACGGACTCGATGTTTTTCTGATTTTGCTCTCATTCCGTTGATTTTGGTCAGTCATTGGACGCCAGGCCACCAGTGTAGGTTTAAGATTAGCTATTTTAAACGCTCCCGTACGAAGGGGTCAAGCGGCACCTTGTGGCTTTATAAAGTTGTTTCCTAAATAAGCAGTGTTGCTGGACAGGGTGGAAAGTATGTGATGTATATGGAGCTATTTTTTGCCTGTCATTGAGGCGCTTGAAAATAAACATACGCCAGCGTTCACCGAGTGTCAGGACCGGCTCGCGTGGAAAGCCGTGTTCCATTATTTTAAGCTTGGGTGAGACGGACTGGCAGATCAGAGTTTGCACTGATGGAATAGGAGGGGAAACTTGTGCAGCTGAAACACAGCCTCCCCGCAGTGTAATTGTAATTCGCTCCTTTAGCTGCTGCTGCTTCTTCCTCAGTGAAGTTCTGCTATAACCGTGTCTTCCCACTGCATCATGTTTACCTAGCAACACGCATCACCCGCTTCTGGCCCTCCCATTGGTCATTTCAAAACGCGCCGGGGACCAATGGCGAGCCTGTTGCCATGGCACACTGTGTAGTTGCCGGGTGGAATTTCGCTGCAAGGCACGTGAGTCCCGGAATCTTCGCCTTGGCTTTTTTCCTCTTTCTTTCTTTTCCTTTTTTTTAATCTCGGGTGTCTCTGGGAGCTCTGCAAACGTGATTTATCGGAGCCGAGTCACATTTGTGCTTCACTTCTATACACGTACAGTTTTATCAGTGTGCTAAACTGTGCCGGTGATTATTACTAATAATGACAATCAAATAATAATAATAATATAAAAAATGAATAATTATTTTGAATCGCATCGGTGGACTACATGATCTCGGCCTCCTTCGCTGCTCCACCTTCACCATTATATAAAACCCAAACATTTTAACACGTTTCAAAAATGCACAGATGGCTTTTGGACCTAAGCACCATTTTAATTCCTATCCCTGTAGCATCAAAAGAATCTTACACATGTCTTAAGTTTTCATCAGTAATGTTGCATCATGATGGCTCATTCTAATTTACACAAATCAGACACCGTTCAGAACATCAGTAATGTATTATATCCCTTTAATATATTCCCATTACGGACATGAATGTTCTATTAGAGAATAAAGGCAAAAATAATGTTTTATAACTTTATAGATTTAACTTTGTGTTTATACAAATCACTCCATGATTATTTTACATATGTCTCTAAATTAAATAGATATGTGGTCAGGATGTGTTAAGGTATACAGATATAAATGTCTTAAAAGGATTAATCAGACGTTTTAATGATTAGAAATGTGTTTTCTTACATAACACGCATTACATATGCACATTTTAATTGTAACAATTTATCTTATTTAATATGAACCCAATTTTAATGAAATATTTCATATAATACAAGAAAAAAAAACTTTAAAATGATGATTTAGTTCCTAAAGTCTAAAGAACTTGGTTTATGTGCGTGCTTTACTTTATTCTGAAACGTCTTTGATTTGAAAAAGCACATCGCTCTTTTTTAAAGTCCGTTTTGGGAGGTGTCCGCTCGCTCTCTCTCTGAGCATGCGCGGTTGCGGCTCGTGTGTGTGCAGTGGTAATGCTGCAGGTTTTTGGGGCTGGTTGTGAGGTGATGGTTTCCTCATGCTGGAGCACTCAGATCACTTTACCTGCTCTGGGACGCTGATGTTATTTTGGCGGCCGCGCCATTCCGGCTCGCGATGCGCGGTGGAGATGAGCCGGGGCGGGGGGCGGGGGGAGGGGGTGGAGCTGGGGCAGCCTCGTTGGCGTTTACGCTCCGCCCACCTCAACGCGCAGACCAATCAAAACGTCCGGTCCCAGTCGATCCCGCCAATGGCGGACGGGCTGCCGCGGCGTCGGATAGCAACAGAGCGTTCGAACGGCGAGGCGCTCGCGGGAGGGGCCGCTGCGCGCGCGGGGGGAGGGGGGGGGGCGCTTTAGCACATAGCGCGCGCGCGGGGGGTAAGGAGAAGAAAGTTCGTCCGAACTTCTCCAAATAAAAAAAAAAAAAAAGAACAGATTAGTAAAATAAACGACTTTAATCAAACACACTGCTTTAATGCGGACACGTCATAACAGAACCATCACCACGAACGCTTATGTACGGCTTCACTTCTGAAATGTATAAATGATAACACACACACACTTATATAAATATACATGATAATATATATAGTGTTCTAATCCCCCGAATGCAGATTCAGATTGTTTAAGAAGTGCGTTTATACAGACAAACTCGCTGCGCCGTTTCTATAAATGGCTCAGATCCGTTTAGTACAACGACTTAACGTCAAAAAAAGGGGGGTTCGAGCCCTGCCGAGGAACATGATTTATTTATTTATTTTAAAGATGCATGACGGATGATGCGCTTCCAGCCGTTTTTTTGAGCGTTCAAATACTTAAGGGATGTGTGCTGTTGCGTCAAAGCGGAGCTCGCTGCGCAGAGTGAGCGTCGGCTCTCTGCCCCCCCCCCCCACCCCGCCTTTGGGGCGTGAATGGTACAGTCCATCAACACAGGGTGTGGAGAGAGCGCCGGTCAGCGCGACAGCGGGGAATAATAATCGGATTTTCAGGCGGCGGCGGCGGCGGCGAGGAAAACGCGCTGTCCACTCCGAAATTCCTGCTCAGCTCAGCGCTCACAAAGACGAGGAGGCTGCGGCTGCGGCTGAAGAACTGCCGAGCTGGAGAACGCTGCCAGCCGGCGGGGAAGTTCAGCTCCGAACAATACGCGGAGCGCTCGTCGCATCGGGATCAGAATCGGGATGGAAGAGTCGACTCACTGAGCCCGACTCACTCAGCGTCCTGCTGGAGGTCCGAGCGGCTGTCTGCGGCGACCAGACCCGAGCGCAGCCCGCCGCGTTCTGAAGGGAACGTCCGACAGCTCGCTGTAATCCTCACGGAGCCGCAAAGTTTCAGCGTCTGCGCTGCACTCGGTCACTTTCCTTGTGTGTGCATGACCGCCGTGTGGTCCTCATCCTGCACCTAGTGCTTTGTTCTGCTTTGGACTCGTGTTTTTTTTTTTTTTTTTTTTTTTTTTTTTTTTTTTTTAACATTCTCGAGCTTAGACTATCAGGATTAATTCTCGAGCTCCGTGAGAAGAGGCCACCCACCTGCCCTTTGGACTCAACAACGCTTTGTAGGTAACAGCAAAGTGATCCGGAGAGACTCGTACTATTTTTAGGGACAGTGATGGGGTAATTGGCGTTGGAAATGAAGACACCCATCCCTACCCCCCACCCTGAGCACACCAGCACCCCCCGTGTCAGCTGCTGAGTTATCCGGAGTGGACAGCTGACCGCTCTCTGATTGTTCTTTAACTGGATTTCACTGTCGGAAGACATGAAACAAGCTACAATGCAAGCAAAGCAAACTTTACTAACCAAATAATTTAGTCCCCTCCCAAGAGAGAGAAAGAGAGAGATATTTATGTCTATACAAACAAGCATAACTCTAAAGAATCTATGTGTAACAGAGTATATATATATTGATATATAGTACAGATCTATATTGCAGAGTCATAGTTTGAATATGTATATTATATTTTTTATCTGCATCGTTGCCTGAAACCTGATTCATTGCCTTAGATTTACAGTAATAAAGGAAATAGCACGTACGTAGAGCGACAGATACATGAACGGTGCCTTTTTTGTTTGTCACTTCAACTTTGGTCACTTCAGGAATTCGCTCCAGGAATATCGTCACTGACTTTAATTTGCATTTGGATGTACTGAAGATTCACTGAAGCATGTGTATGGAGTTACAAAACCCAAGTCTTTTCTCCCAGTAGTAGTTTTGAATTTACACCCACCCCCCAAAAAAACATTTTTAATGTAATTCTTCGAAGGAGAACCCAGAAAAGTGTTTCCGATGGTGATCACGTCATCCGTCGAAGAGAAGCCGCAGCCTTCCAACAGAATGGTCGCTAACCTGTCGACCGACTCCTGGGTCGCCGGCTCGGATCCGAGTCGCTTTGGGTCGCAGTCGCACCTGCTCAGAAAGCCTTCCAAAAGTTAGTACAACCATTGATTCTTTTGCATCACACAGACTTTATCAGGTGTTGGCTCTCTGCTCTCTTTTTCATGTTCGTATTACGATACGATTACAAAGTTGTTTGACGTGATGGGCATGTTGTATGGAAACTGGTTTGTGTGTGTGTGTGTGTGTGTGTGTGTGTGTGTGTGTAAATGAAACCATTTTTCTGCTCGTGTTCAGTACATTGATGATAATGTACAGGCCCTACTTAAATCAGCTCAGGTGGGTCATCCAAAGGCCACGTCACGCATCACTCTGCATCACGTCCTTAATGTATTACATAATACACCTTCACTGCAATGACCTCAACCTGATTTCATACCTTTTCTCTTGTAAGAGCTGGGATAGGCTCCAGCATCCAGCGAACACTTTCACAGACTCACTTCTCTTTGTCAAGGTGTGAGAAATTTAAAAACACTTTCTAAAATGTGTGAATTCTGAATTAGAACCAGGTGATTCCCTGGTGAATCACAGTCCATGGCTCCTCCCACCATGTACAAACACTAACACACACCTCAGTTACTCCCTGTTCATAATGCTAGGACACCTTAATACAGCCAGTAGAGGTCACTGTTCCAGCTGCAGTAGAACATCTCTAATCTGTCCCCCCACCCTTCAGACATGTGGAACATCTGAACAGCACTAAATCCAGCTCAGTACACTCAAACAGTCTGAAACTGAGAGTTCTGCAGCTCTTTCTGTGGGACGTCTGTGTGTCTTCAGTCTGATCTTTGACTTTGTGTAATTAACTCGTCGTTTTTAGTGGGTATTGGAGTTTTAGAGTTATTTACTCAAGCTGTTGTGCTGATCATTTAACTTTCTGTTTTTATCTCTTAAATGAATCTGTGATGTAAGTTGTTCATGAGAAGTCTACCACACATTTTTGAAGATCTTCTGCTTCCTTGTTGGTCAGATTTCATTTCCAGACAGTGTTATTATGAAAATGATCTGCTTTTGTATCTGCAGCAGCTGTCCGTCATCACAAGGTCATGTGTTCTAAAGTGTAATTGTGAGGACAGGAAGTGACATTGAACCTAAAGCATTCCACTTTTTATTAAAGTTGTTGTACCAGGTCTTACTGGAGCTCACCTTGTGCACAGATGTTCAGTCATGGTACGGCCGGGATAGGACTTCACCAGACTGTGCCCGATAGAATGATGGATGATCTTTTTTTGTTGATATTTTAAAGAAAGTAGTTCATATTATGGTGTGTGAATCACAGATAAGAACATTTCTTAGATTTATACAGAGAATCTGTTGACCTAATTTACATCCGGGTGTAATTATTGGTTTACGATCAGAGTGCTTTAAGCTGTCAGTTGAATCATCAGGGCTGGAGAAATGCAGCGTCCTGATTGGTTACATCAGGAGTCTCAGGATAAAGTACTGCAGGGTCTTCTGGTGTAGCGGACGTTTCTTTCACACACTTTGCTGCCCCGGTGGACTCGCATTCCTGTTCCCTTCATTGTTCCACTGTTTCAAGTTCAAACAATCCTGGGAACAGTCCACAGTGCTGTGTGTGTGTGTGTGTGTGTGTGTGTGTGTGTGTGTGTTGCGCAGGCTGGATGCGCACTGCGCTGTGCTATGAGCTCAGTGATGATCATCCTGTTGCTGGGAATGTTAGAGCAGAGGATGAAGCCGGAGCGCGTGCGCTATACTGAATAAAGAAGTGACTGAAGACATCTGAAAATAAAACCTTTTTATTCAAATTCTGCATCCGGAGGTCAAATCGAACCCAAGACAGGACTTCATCATGACACTAAAACCAGAGGACAGAAGCATGTCGGAAATGAATTATAACCACTAGTGTTTTTCTTTAAAGATGCCCACAAGCGTGGAACCACAGCAAAGTATCGGAACCTAGAGCAGAACAACTTAGATGTTAGAACTACCCAACACTAGGTCATAGTTGTTCTGATGTCCCTGCTCAGTTTACTGAAGACATTAATGATGCTGTAGGACATCAGGTCGGGGTTTAGTGTTAGAGCTGCAGCACTGTGTTCTCACCTCATAATAACATAGAGCTGTTTAAAATCCTCTGCAGACACAGAACCGAAGACTGATCAATAATCAAAAGAACAATGACCACGACATGTTCCCTCAGAACTGTAGGTGGAGCAGGTGGGTCAGCTCACCCTCTGCTTTTTATCACTTTTGATATGAACATGAGTTTAATCATGAAGTCTGTACCTCAGCACTGAGTCAGCCAATAACTGTTGAGCAAATGATTCAGCTGCAGCCAATCGCACGCAGGTACCACGTAAGCTCACTGGTGCGCAGAGCATCGTCGCAGGTGATGAACCAAAATTTGCACATTATTACATCAGAAGACAGAAGTATAGTGGCTGTTGCATTTTGCTCTTTTTCAAACTGAAACATTCGAACTCGTACATTTTACTTTGTGAACTTATCTGTGGTTTAAAGTTCTGTATTGTTCTGAGCTGCTCAAACTAACGACCGTGTACAGTTCAATCCCATCAGTCACATCACAATCCACAAGTCTGACAGGCATGACATGTGATAAAGTCATTGTTGTATGAAATAGAAGTTTATAGTATTATTATAGCCAACATTTCACATTTCTTTAACAAACAAACTGTATCTGAAGGGAGTGGGAACAAATCACTGAGGGGTATTATGATGTCATAATGTGGTGAGGTGAAGGACAATAGAATATAAACACTTTTCACTGCTGTTGACTGGTTGTCCTTGCACGTGGTATTGTTGTTGTCCATTTGAACTGTAGTTAGAGGGTTTATGCTGAAGTAAAACATTTGGCAACCCACAAGGCTTAAGCTTATCACATATTAACTTATTGTCCAGGTTTATTTATAATCTGTGTATCCAACTGACTTCTGTCCTGTTCTCTATTTCTGTAGTCTTGAATCTTGTGTGTGTGTGTGTGGTGTGTGTGTGTGTGTGTGTGTGTGTGTGTGAGTGATGAGTAACAGTATTAAACTTAGACCCTGCTGTAAGTGACAGACTCCATGAACCCTTCAGCTGCTGTAGGTTTCTGGTTCATCTGAACGGAGCCTGTAGCTTCACTTTATTCTCAAAACACATGACAATTCCTGTTCAGAGAAACAAAGCTCCTGCGATCTGAATGTAAACTGGAGCTTTAACAGCCCCGTATCCGCCGATCTGCCCTTTAAGGTGTAATTGTGCAGCTGGTGGAATGGAATTGGGGTTATTTTTGTCAGATTGGGAAACGGCAAAGGCATGTATCATATGTGAGGTGTGGAGAGATGTGTGTATCTGTGGAGTTTGGACTCTGTGTGTGTGTGTGTGTGTGTTAGAGATATGAACCTTTGCTCTGGTTTTCACCAGGTGAAGTTTGAGGTGAAATCAGACCTAATGCAGTGATCCAGCCATGCTGATTTATTCCTGCTTGTTCACGGTTTCAATGTGGCGTTGTCTTTTGTTGGTGTTCTGACAGTTTAAATGGTCTGGTTAAATTAAACAGCTGCACAGAAAAGACAGTATGAAGTACCACTGAGAACCAGTGTGTGAAAGACACCCATTAACACTGTTAATAAAGCAAATGCTCTTATGGACAGACATATTTATTTATGTGATTTTAAGTTTGTACAGCTGTGATTGGACCTGGAGTTTATTTCAGCTTTGTTGTGAAGTGGAGCTGTTCAGGAAGTGTGATGTCCACATAGTTTTGATCCTGTGATGCACAGTTAGACTGCACACTGTTTCTGAAGTTGGTAAATTGATGGGATGGGTATTCGGGGTGGATTTGATGGGATGGGTATTTGGGGTGGATTTGATGGGATGGGTATTTGGGGTGGATTTGATGGGATGGGTATTTGGGGTGGATTTGATGGGATGGGTATTTGGGGTGGATTTGATGGGATGGGTATTCGTGGTGGATTTGATGGGATGGGTATTCGGGGTGGATTTGAGGGGATGGGTATTTGGGGTGGATGATGCTGAGTTACACTGTTTGTTATTTAATCTGCAAATAAAGACATGACATCATTTTGATCTGACATGCTGGAGGAACTGTTTTTCTCTTTGACCCTTTATCATGCTTCACTCTGATTGGTCAGATCCAGTGTGTTTTTGTAGACGAGAACAAAAACATGTTATTGAGCACTGAAAGTGCAACAATTCCTGCTCTCTCTCTCTCTCTCACTCTCTCACTCACTCTCTCTTTCTCTCTCTCTCTCACTCACTCACTCACTCACTCATTCACTCACACTAATGAAGTACATTAAACATTTATTCTTCCTATATGTTGTCTGTCATAATAAAACTAACAGGTCTCTGTTCTATATTTGTGAAGCTTTTTTCTGTTCTTGGTCTGTGACCCACTTAATGTGTGAAGTGTTATTTGAGACATGTCCACACTGTATTGGTGATGTGATTGTGACCTGTATATTAAGTGTGCTATTTGATTTTGAGACATGTTCTAGCGATGATGATGATGATGATGATGATGGGTTTAAGACACCCTCTTGTTTACTTAAAGTCTTCGTGACCTACATTACGGAGTGGTGTTTGTGATTTGGGACATGTTTAAAATGGAAAGTGTTTCTGGTTGATTTTGTGTGACCTACATAGTAAAGAAGGGTTTAGGGCACATGCTTTGATTCCTGGGTACATGTTCTGGACTGCCGTCTGTGTGGCACACACCGTGGGACCTGGGTTGTTGAAGGTGCATTTGCATGTTCTCTCCTTATCTGTGAGGGTTCGATCTGGGAGCTGCACATTCTTCTCACAGCTGAATGACATATCAGGTGGTAAAACGTCCACCTTCAGAGAACTGGGATAGGATCCAGTACCCACTGCTAGTGTTCAGGGTCTGTCCAGATTTAACATCTCATTAATAATCAATAATCTGAGTTATCATTTAATTAATAGCAGAGAAGCTTTGGTGTTAAATCTGAACAATATCTGCCCACTCTGCAGAGCCGTATGTACAGGGTTCTGTACAGTGCACTCAATTTTAACTGATTAATCTCAGACAATCATACAGAAATCATCGGGATACAGGAGGCTGTAGCTTTGCGGGGGGCGGGGGGGGGGGGGGGGGGGGGGGGGTCTCAGGTTGGTATGAACTCTGATCTGAATGAATGATTGGTTTGTGAATAAGCCGGCGAGTGCAGCTGTGAGGGTCTGCACTTTAAACAGTAAATGTAAAGTAGGCCCCTCTTTTCCACTTGTTGCATCACCCGGCTCTGACGTGGCGGAGTGCGTGTGTGGACGTTCAGAGATTCAGGTGCTGTGAGACGGGAGGGGGGAGGGTGCTTACAGTGTTTGGGCTGTTCTCCTCTCAGCCTCGTTAAGCTGATGGAGCTGAGATGAAGTGCTGTAGGAGGAACGAGGAACCCACGGTGTGGTGTGTAGGAGTGGGTGGGCTGGAAGGCATCATACCAGTCGTGTGGGGGGTGGGGGGGCAGTGTGTGGATGTGTTTGAGATAAAGCACGATAAAAAACAATTATTATATAATATTGAGTGACCTCCTCATAATCACCACTTCATAGTGAACCTTCACTGAAGTCATCTTTAGAACGTTGCAGAACGGGGTGACTTCAGAACCGGCTTACAGTTTGTCTGTGACTTGGTACTGATCCACCGGAGTGTTGCAGTGGAACCAGGTTCTAGATCAACTGAAGGTTCTAACCTCCTCCTCATGTTCCACAATCATCTGTCCTTTAATTAACAAGAAATATCATTCAAAAGGCAGAGGGGCGGAGTGTATAACACTCACATCATACCAGCTTTGTACAAACAATTTGGGGAAGGCCTTTCTGACCTCAACCCCATCACACAGCACAGTCTGATCTCACAAACATGATTTAATAATAGTTTTAATTAAAGGTTAATGAACATGAGACAGTGTTTTTCTTTACATGAGGATCTACGTGCTCGGGGACGTCACTGATTATCTACAGTTGGTAAATGTTTTTATTTTAATAGTATGTTGGGAAACTTCAGAGCCGCTGCTGGATAATGACCTGTAACCCCTGAGGTCTGTGTTAGGGTCTGTGAGTGGAACTGGTGGACGTCCTCCATACAGACAGTAATGTCAGGTGGTGTGTGTGTGTGTGTGTGCGGGGTGATGGGGTTTGATTTTATTTTTAATGTGAAGGTCCTGTGTGAGTTCTCCGTTTACCGCCGCCTCCCTGTGACCTCTTTATTTATAGCCGCAGTTTGACTTGTGGCTAAAGTTCACCATGAGCACTCTGCACCCGTTCCCTTCTCAGAGCCTGATTGGAAGGTCAGACACTGATGTAGGATCAGGATCAGGGGGGGTGTCATTGCTTATTTATACAGAACTCATCAGACCTGCATTGAAACAGAAAAACCCTCATTATATATATATATATATATATATATATATATATATATATATATATATATATATATATATATATATATATATATATATACACACAGTTTATATACTCCTGAGTGAGTAAAAGACAAACAATAATCAGAGACTAAATACAAATGTGTTTAATGTCCTTAAATGTTTATGTCTAAGATATAAAATTAAATATGAATTTATCAGTAAATGAATTCAGGAAGCTTTCACCCTCACAGCGAGGTCTTTGTTGATCTGTTATCTTTGTGTTTAAGGAGACTTAAGGTTTTCAATAATACAGTTTTATTTATATATTAGTTTGAATAATACAGTTAGTATTATAGTATTCTGATTCTCAGATGAGGCAGGAATGTTCGTTTATGGATAATGAACCCTGTAGAAAAGTTTTTATGAAAATAATAGTAATAATTATAATATATTAGTCCACTTTGCTCTTTGCTCTCTTGTGAATGTGGTGGATGAACCCGGTGGCAGTAGTGTGTTCAGTACAGGTATCTATACACTCGAGTGTTAGTTCTGCTGTGGAAATTAAAATAAAGATGCTTTAAATTGAAAGTGGAGCTGATTGATGTGAGAACAGGACACAGATAATATGACATGATGTTTTATGGGAGTAAAGGGAGTGTTGCTTGTGTCCCGCTCTTGGGGCGGCGGGGTTTTGGGGCGATGGGGTTTTGGGGCGACGGGGTTTTGGGGCGGTGTGTTGTTTAAATGACTTGAATCTTGGTAGAGGAGTTGAATCTTTGATTAACAGAAGCAGCCCAATTTAAGGTCCTGGGTCCTGCTTGAGCAGTTTGTAATGGCTAAGAGTGTTAATCTAAACTTTCTAATTAATCCAGCAGTATTTAACTAACGAGCCTCCGAGTCCTGGTACCCATGACTCAGACTCAGCAGTGTAATGGTGGTAGATGTTCCATGTAAATGAAAGAACACAGGGGGTTAATTAATTAAGCAGACCCCATTCAGAACTGATTTAAACTAAATCAGCTTCAAATGATCTTCTGTTTGATACTTGAGTGATTGAGGTATAGATGTCCACATCACCTCTGACTGTGAGCAGATCCATTAGGATGGAGGGAGGGTCTTTGGTAACTGGGCTTCGTTGCATGTCTGCTCGTTTATTTAAAATAAAAATCCTGATAATTACATGAGCAGGGAGTTAATACGAGGGACTGTGCTGACCACACAAGCTGAAACACTGCACCAGTGAGCTGTGAGGAAACATCTGGTCAGATGGGAGGGTCTGAGGATGTCAGCAGCATGAATCAGTGACCTTCCACTGCCTGGTATCAACAGTGCAGACTGGTGGAGTGAACTTGTGGAATGTTCCTCTGATATCTGTGGGTGGATGATTGGACTGTAAGAACTCATCTAAGTGTTGTGGCTGATCAAGTTCATCTCTACATAGCATGTGCATCATGCCCCAAGGGTATAGTTGGGACATGGGGCATCACTGAAACGGTGCAGAATGGGCTGTATGGGGCATCTCAGCATTTGCACCATTGGCAATTAAGCAGGTCGTCTTCCCTCTGACATCACGATCACGTCTCTCACCTCGTTAATGTTTTCACTCTTTGATTTGTGATTGATTAAGAAACAAACGGATCCGTGTAGAACTGAACCAGTTATCATGTGAACTATATTCAACTATATTTGACCCAACCCACATTCTGCAGCCTATCCTGTTCATTTAAAAGCTTGGTTTCATCTCAGACTTCGCTTTAAATGTTAATCTTCCAGCATTTACACACCTTTAACTGTAATGTCTGTTTAGATGACGACCTGTAGGAGCTGTTCAGGCGAGAAGGGGACCGTTTTATGCCCCTGCACGCACATCTCTACCCCTGTGTCGGTTCTATCTTTGGAACTCAGCTTCTGTTACCCTAACAAGGAATGAGATCAGGCTCTGTGTTGAGGGGCTTGAGTTCAGCTGTTCCATACACGTTCTTTGCCACCTGCTTGTTCATGGGCCTTAGAGACAGGGAGAGGGCTGGAACTGTTGCCTTGGCAACTCTCTGATTGACAGCTGGCAACTGTGTTTGATCAGCTGTGCAGCCGTGCCGTGTGTTCAAGTTTTGTAACAATAAATAGTAGTCTACTGTATATATCATTAATGTAACACACACACACACACACACACACACACACACACACACACACACACTGCGAACATGAAGAATGATTCCTCAGGCAGTGAGAGAGGGGAAAGAGAAAGGCATCATGGGAAAGCTTGCTGATACAGCACAAGCAGCTCAGGTTTATTTATAGAGACCTCGCCGTCCAGCCCTTGGATACCAGCAGCCAATGAGGATGCAGAGGGAGGGGGTTTCCAGCCATTCTGAAGGCAGAGAAGACGAGCGTCACAGGCAGGAAGTTTTTGCTGTTTAAAGGGCCGGCATGACATTTTTTTAGTGGTCGTCATATCTGGCTAAAATTAGGCCAGTGTGTGCAGGGAGCAGAGGAAGAGCGAGAGCAAAACACGCAATAAAAGACGTAATAAAAACAAACGGAGAAGATACAAAGCACTCTGAAGAGTTGCTCATGGTTGCAGCATCACTGTTGCTGAGTAAAACTGTTAGTGCAGCAGAGAGAGAGAGAGAGAGAGAGAGAGAGCGCGGAGGGGGGACGGAATAAATAATAAAATTATAACAATAATCTCCTTCTGATCACATCTCAAACCCATAGGATCAGCTTTTAATAAGTAGGACTCCTCACAGCTTATACAACCAGCTTCTGTACACACACACACACACACACACCAGTCATCACTTTTGTTTTGCACTGGACAGTGTGTTTGATATTCATTCGTTCATGGTTCTTTTCAGATTCTGGAACCGGATTCTGATCTGATGTTTAAAATGGAGGTCCAGTAATCTGAAGTCATAAACAGAATCATGTTCATATATTCACACTGTGTGGACAGGGGCTCAGACTTCTACCCATCCATTATGCACAACAACTGTATGTTTACAGCTTTGGGAAAACAGTTTGGGGAAGGTCCTTTTAGGTTCCAGCATGACTGTAACCCAGTACACAAAGTACGGTGTATAGGGACATGCTTGGGGCCTGACCTCAACCTCATCCAACATAAGTGTGTGACCTCACAGATACAGCATGAATAAGTACACACACTAACGCAGCATCACTCCTCATCCCTCAGAATGAGTGTCATGATCCTACAGATCCAGGATCAGGTACCAGTCTGTAAGAACTGTTGGCTTTGTTTATTAGTGCTGCATGTCCTCCAGCTGTGTTTTATGTCTCTATCAGCCGGGTGGGGTGGTCCATGTTCAGAGCGTTGGGTTCTGCACTGCAGTGTGTCATGAACATGGCTCACATACTGAACGAATGCTACAGCTCTTCAGCAAAATTAAGACTTTTATCTGATTGTATTCTGTGTGAAATACTGAGGACTGAGTTTGAGTTTCATCAGTATGTGAACATAAACACTCAACACTGAGGCAATAGACCACTAGAGGGAGTGTGTCATGGACGAGTAACATCACAGCTGTGGTTTGGTTGCAGTCCCAGGTATATGAGTTAGAAAAGACTGTGATGTCATCACATGATATTATCACAGCCACAACACATTACCCAATCAGAGCTTTCTTATCACTAATTAATGAAATGTATGAGTTTTGGTGTTAACATTGTTGTAACATTTTAAAATGAAACGGTGTTCGCTGTCATTCTGAAGGTGTGTTTGCTTTATGGATGCAGTATGAGCAGAGGTCCTGGGAAACGGACATAACGGATTTTGGATCGGGTCGGTGGGAATGTGTGAGGACTGAAGGTGTCACATGGTTGAGGTCCTGACCATGACTTACAGCAGTGATTCAGAGGTCTGTCCTGATACCACAGGCCTCAGACTTCATTAGCATCAACAGTACCTCTGTGTGGTTGGAATGTACTCCGTTCTCGAGTGTTGAAGGAATAAAATCAGTGTAGGATGTAAAAACGAGAACATGTAGAACATGAGATGCCACTTTATTATTATATTGTAATTACTGAATAAACAGTGTTTTGTTGTGATATTGGGTAAATTATATTCAGATAATTAAATGTAAGATTATGGAACATTTTTCTCTCTGATCAAAAGGCTGGTACAGTTACATGATCCTGACCCCTGCAGGCCAACGCTGCACGGCAAGGTTTAACTCCCAACACATACACTAAATAAGGTTATAATGATGTAACACAAAGTAAATACTGCACTACTTTAAACCTAGATCCTCTGATCATGAGAATCCATGTGCTTTACACCCAATCTTAATGTTGAGATCGTACGGTGAGATGAGATCTGTTAGTACCTCTGTCTGAAATTCCTTCATTTCTGCTTCTATCTGCTCTGTTTGATCCGAATCCCGCTCCTCATCATGGAACCCACAGGAAAATAAGAATGAGTCATAGCAGACCAGCACCCATCTTTACTTCAGCATAAGAGAGCTGCTCTTACTGAAATGGGGCGGAGCTTGTCTCAATACTTACCATAATGTCCCCCAGGCTCTCCGTTTCCACATGGAGTCACCGAGACGTGAGGTTTTAATGAAGTGGTATGGATATGGATTGTTGAAGATCAAAAATGATGCACTCTCTCTATATTAATCTCTCTAGATCGAGCTCCGGCTGCTGGAGCTCATGAACAAACACGACACAGAGATGAAGTACTATATAGGTGAGTCCATGTCCTGAGGGAAAGGGCCTCCCCCAACCTGAAGCTACAGACATGGAGGCAACATGTGTCCTGACCTCCCTCCCTCCCTCCCTCCGTCTGTCTCTTTCTTTTAGTCCATCTGAAGAGGCACTTCATGTTCCGTAATCACCTGTGCTTGGTGTTTGAGCTGCTCTCCTATAACCTGTACGATCTGCTGCGTAACACCAACTTCCGCGGCGTCTCGCTCAACCTGACGCGGAAGTTCGCTCAGCAGCTGTGCACAGCGCTGCTGTTCCTGGCCACGCCCGAACTAAGCATCATCCACTGCGACCTGAAGCCTGAGAACATCCTGCTGTGTAATCCCAAACGCAGCGCCATTAAGATCGTTGACTTCGGCAGCTCCTGTCAGCTGGGGCAGAGGGTGAGACATCACACACACACACACACACACCACCCCTCTCCTACAGGGCTGACCTGGAACCTCCCACTTCATTACCAACTATAGTTCCAGAACTAAAACCTCCAATCACTTTATCTACACAAATACATCATTTTATATGGCTTACATATTTTATATGTTAATGACTCTGAACGTCATCATAGTTTAACTTCAGCACGTCAGACGTCATCGTTCAGTAGGTTGTGTAAGAGTCCATCAGCGTCTGATTTACTGTCTGTACCGCACACAATGCTTCTGCTGCCCCCTGCTGTACAAACACGGTGCATACAGTGCCGTGGTAAGTGCGAAACAAACGTGCGGCCCCCTGTTGGAATTGCACTCTTACTGCAGGTGCAAACCCGCATGCTTAAGACTGTTTATGAATGTCCTGCTGATTATCTGTTACCAGATCAGAATAGAACAAAAACTCACACCCATCAATGCTGCTGCTTTAATTATTAAGTTTTTGTGTGTGTGTGTGTGTGTGTGTGTGTGTGTGTGTGTGTGTGTGTTGCAGATCTATCAGTACATACAGAGTCGGTTTTACCGCTCCCCAGAGGTACTGTTGGGAATGCCGTATGATCTTGCCATTGACATGTGGAGTCTGGGCTGCATCTTGGTGGAGATGCACACGGGGGAGCCACTGTTCAGCGGCTCTAATGAGGTACACTCACTCACTCACTCTCTCACCGTTACACACACTCATGAATGATGTTCAGACCTGCGCTCTCTGAATCATTGTTGTGTGTCGGTGGTTGTTGAGTCTGATGTGTACGAGGTTAAACAGACTCGTGCAGACGTCTGGACGTCCTGCCGCTCAGGAGAGATGTGTTCTAACAAATAAAAGAAAATAGATTCATGTGTTTGTGAGAAACTGAATAGAACGTTCATATGAACCTTTATTCTGCTCATGGCACTGCCGGCGGAGTGGGTGTCCACCTGTCTGCACTCGGTTGGATGAAGGTCGGCTGATGGTTGTTTTGGTTGCAGGTGGATCAGATGAATAAAATTGTGGAGGTGCTTGGCGTTCCTCCCAACCATATGCTGGATCAGGCACCTAAGGCACGTAAATACTTTGATAAGCTCTCAGACGGCCTGTGGACCGTCAAGAAGAACAAGGACATAAAGAAGGTACTTTATCCTTCAGCCTCTGTGAGTAACACTCTGCTTCTAATTAATCATTCACTGCCATCCAGCCCCGCCCAGTCCATCAAACCCTGTCCCCTCAGCATCCGTCTGCGTCTCCCTGTGATCTCATTCTCATGGTAAAATGTTCAGCTTCTTATTTTGATGTCTTGCTTTCAAATCATCTCCAAATTTGTTGTTTGTAAAGTGAACATGACCTGGTGAGGATGAAGCTAAAAATAGCACCATGACCTTAAATTTCACTGACCCAGCAGGGCTCCTCCCCCATGCCACAGCTACCAATCAGAGAGGACGTGGGCTGAACATGTTGCCTCTATAATATTCAAATCCAGCTGTCCATATCATTATAGTGTACTTATCACAGGGGGGGGGGCGTCCTCTGTCTTTACTGGCTGATGGCTGTGACATCATCGGGATTCAAGGCCGCAGTCTGTAGCTGGAGGGTTAAACACCTTTGTGGGTGTCCACATACTGAGGGGGTTGAGAGGTCGTCCACTCGTCACCAGTGGAAATCGTTTGGTCTGTTTACATATCAACAGCAGCGCTGATGAAATCCACGCCCCTCTGAAAAGAACTCTTAATTTGAACCAATGAGAAAACAGAACGGTAATGAACGGTCTCAGGTTACACACACACCCAGTCATGTGATCACATCTTCACTATCCTACATCCCATCAGCCCCTCTGTTCCGTTTCCCTCTGATCAGCTGTTATTCTGATTGTAGCTCAGTGCTGCTTTAATTAATACAGGATTAACTGTCCCTGCTGCCTTTAATCTGCTCCTCCTCTCTGCAGGAGTATAAACCTCCTGCTACACGGCGGCTCCATGAGATCCTGGGCGTGGAAACCGGCGGTCCTGGGGGGAGACGGGCGGGAGAGCAAGGCCACGCCCCTTGTGATTACCTGAAATTTAAGGATCTGATCCTGCGCATGCTGGACTACGACCCCAAAACTCGCATCACGCCCTTCTACGCCCTGCAGCACAACTTCTTCAAGAAGACCACAGATGAAGGAACAAACACCAGCAGCTCCACGTCCACCAGCCCGGCCATGGACCACAGTCACTCCACCTCCACCACGAGCTCCGTGTCCAGCTCCGGTACTCACACACACACACACACACACACACACACACTGTGTTCTCCAGTATGGCCTCCTTTTAATTGTCTCTGTTTTTAATCTCAGGTGGATCTAGTGGTTCTTCCAACGATAACCGAAATTATCGCTACAGTAACCGATACTATAACAGCGCCGTCACACACTCAGACTACGAGATGCAGAGCCCACAGGTGAGCTCATTTCCTGTTACATCACTTCCTGTGAGGAGGTCCCAAGGGTGCTCCTGATTCACACTGAGCTCTGAACGTCCTGTATAATAATAATTCTGTTATTAATGATGCTTCTGTAACAGAGTGCTCATTGTGTCTCTCTGTGCGTCTCTGTCCGGCGCTCAGGCTCCGTCTCAGCAGCAGTTGAGAATCTGGCCGGGTTCTGACAGCAGTGACTCCTCGTACCCGCAGCTCCTGCTGCACAAACCGGCCGCCACGCAGCAGCGCCACTTTTTGGGCGGGGCAGGCATGATGGAGACACTTCACCCACACCCGGTGTACGGCCGCCAGCTTCGTCAGCAGGGCCAGGTCCCGGGTCAGGGCTCGCAGAGTCAAGGGTCACAAGGCCAAGGGACGCAAGGCCAGGTGATGATGTCATCACCGCCGTCATCGTCGCAGGACAGCATCGAGCTGAGTCTCACCGGCCACCATCAGCATCACCACCATCACCAGTTGGCTCCGTCTTCCATGGCTCCGCCCCTTTCTCTTCCTCCGTCGAGCCTGGACTCCAGCCAGTACGGCTCCTCCAACCTCCACCTGGGAATCTCCGCCTTTCGGACTAGAACGGCCTCTCAGACGCAGCAGATGGCACAAGCCCCGCCCACTCAGGACAGCATGGGCTATGTCCCGCCCTGTTACCCCGGAAACAACAATAATAACCCGTCACAGGGAGGCGGGGTCATTACCGGAGCCCCGCCCAGAGGCGGCGTTAGACCCGATTCCTCGGAAGAGTCCCTCATGATGGGTGGTGGGGGGGGCGGAGGTGGGCAGAGCGCGGCCAACTCTTGATAAATCTTGAACAAATTACGCAAAGCCATACACGGAAAGTTTAAAAAAAACATAAAATCAAAAAAAAGTTTTATCAAATGATTTAAAAGACAAAATACAGACATGTAGTACACACACACACACACACACACACAGGTAGGGTTCTTTTGTTTGTTTTGTTGCATGGGGAGGACGAGAGGGAGATTATTTTGTGGGACGTTAGTTTTTCTTTTGCGGGAGGCGAGTGGAGTGAAGCTGAGCCGTCAGTCAGAGGGTTTTATTATTATTATTATTATTATTATTATTATTATTATTAGGTTTTATGTGAGGTAGGTTTGCAGCGAGAGATTTTTTTTTTTTGGTCTTGATTTTATTGACTTTGTTTCTGAGGTGCAGCTCGAGGTTATGAATGTCAGAGGGAAGCAGCAGGACAGAGAGAGAGAGAGAGAGAGAGAGAGCAGACAGAAGCCACTTCGTCCCGTTTCACTGACCTGGTGCCAGGGCTGCTGTGTCAGGACACTCAGTGCTGATGCATTTGGTGCGCTCAGCCAATCAGCTTGAGTTGCTATAGCAACCCATCAGAGTCTTCTGATGTCATGGTTGATGATTCAGGTTTGGCTGTGCCGTGCCACAGCGGTGTTCAGACCGGTCTTCTACAGTGTCAGAGTGACCTCTACTGGCTGAACTAAGCAGTGGTGGTGGTGGTGGTGGGTACAGGGTGCAGTGTAGGTCCTCCATCCAGAACGGAAAAGTAAAATAAACAGAATAACCAACATAATTATTACAATATGATTTACTAAATATCTAATCTGATCACATACAGGGCCCAGTGTTAGACTGGCACCCTGTCCTGTCCCCTGGATGGGGCCCCTAGTAAAGGATTAAGTGGAAGTAATGAATGATTGGATAATATAATATACAGGTCTGGAGGAACGGATTTATCTGAATGATTATTAAAAACAACCAGAGCATGATCCTCACACACACACACACACACACACATTTAACCAGCACGACCAACCGGTACCAGAACTATACACCGGTGAGCCACCGGAGCTGTAGAAGTGCAGCGTGCCCACAGCGCAGCAGTGAAGTGCACTTTATTACTGAATGACATTTGGCCCAGAGCCTCAGAATAAGCTCCTCCCATGTAATCCATCCCACGTCTTCATCAGATGGTTCAAACACAGTTATAAGCTCCACCCACCGCCGGTCCACGGTGCGGTCGTCCCGTTTCTGGGTCTCCGGTGGCATCGGCGGGGCACCGTACAGTCCTGGCACGCTGTTGGTGAAAAGGTTACGGAGAGGAAAGCGGGATTGTTTTGTTATTTCCAGATGAAACGTGGAGATTAAATAATGTTTTAATTTATTGAGAATCACTACAGAAGAAAAGGAGGGAGGGCGTGGCGGAGGGGGTGTGGCTTGTTTTTTTGTTTTAACTTATATGATGTGTTATTTATTATTTTGACAGACAGGCAACACACACACACACACACACACACACAGTGCATTGGTATTTTTTATAGCTCTGATCTCAAAACTGAAATGCCCCCACACACACACACACACACACACACACACACACACACGGGAGGAATGACACAACACCCAACAGAAGCCCACCACAAAGCGCTCGGTCAGACAGAACAACAACCAAAATGCTTCCCTGTTTTTTCTTTTGTTTTTTAGAAAATGGTCTGCCTTCTTCACCAGTCTCTCTCACTTTATTTCCTTGCTGTGTCTCTCGCCCTTCTCCCCTTTAGTTTTGGGGGTGGGATATGAAACACGTTTGTATTAACTCTAAATATGCTAAGCCAAATTTGTCTCTCCCTCGCTCTGCCGCCCTCACCCCCTCCCTCCGTCATTCCTTCATCCTCACGTCTCTTCATCAGCTCCCTCTCTCTCTCTCTCTCTCTCTCTCTCTCTGTTCCTCGCTCGCCCACCGCTTTACTTTCCTTCCTTTATTATTTGGAAGGAAGACGGGGCGGTGCGTATCTATGAAGGAGACTGTTTTGTGCCCTCCGACGCGCCCTCCTGCTCTGACTTCAACCCCCCCCCCACACACACACACACGCACACACAAACACAACCCCCCCCAACACTCTGTGAGTGCTGTTCGTCATCAAGTTAAAAAAAAAAAAAAAAAAAAAAAAAAAGGTTAAAGTGAACTACTTTTCTCTCGGCTGCTATCTCCACTCAACCATGTTCGGATTGCTGCTAAATAAAAACGACAGAGAAATAAATAAATTAAATAAATAAGAATAAATGAAAACTTTTTAACCCTCCTGCTTCAGAAAACGATGAAAAATAAAACCACTGCATCTCATGTATTTATTACTATTTAACAAGAAAAGAAGAGAAACGAAGCTGTTTTCTGCTGTTTGTTTCGGTTTCGTTTCTTTGGTTCCGTTTCTTTTGTTGGTTCCACGTTTACGTTCTTTCTCGGTACAGGTGAAAGCTTGACATTTCTATTCTGTAACGGAAACATGGTATTAAACAAGTGCCTCGATTTCTCGGTCAGCCGCCGGACACAGTGGAACGGGACGGGGGCGGAGTTCGAGCAGGGGTCAGACGAAATGTATAGCTAACGGAAAAAAGGCAAGTCGAAGCCTCGTGTTGTTGTGTAGGAGAGAACAAACAAAAATCCACCACAATTCAGATCAGAATCGGATTCCTGTTCGAAGCGAAGCCTCAGTATGACTGACCAATACCGGATATTTAATTAACTGATGACATCATCATCCATTGTAATTTGTGTACATAGCACTCATGCTTCATCCAGTTAACGGTTAAGCAATGGTAGGGTGAAAAATGTCGTTATATATAAATATATATATATATATATCTATATATATTTTTTTTCTTCTCAAGGCTGCTTCTCGCGACTGGGATTCGAACCTGCGACCTTGAAGGCAACAGGACCTGCAAAACTACCTTAACTCTCACGTTGGCTCACATCAGTAACGATGACTGCTGTCCTTTCTGTTGCGGTTCAAACTTGTAATCGGCCGTCGCGGCCGCTTTACTTTGTATTTGCTCGACGCCATCCATCATGAGAAACATCATGTCTGAAGTATTATCACATCATCGGTTTTTTGGTTTCTCTATTAAAGAGAAAGTTGCCTCTGATCTCACGTTCAGGAGTTTCATCACACTCGCACCGCACACCATCAGCGCTCTGCTTCTGAAACACCTCTCTGGGGGAGGGGGGGGGGGTAAACACACCGGGTTCTCATTGTCGGTTCTGCGGCCGCTGTGCTCCTCCTCGTGTCGGGGTTTTATTGAGGAGACCGGCTCCACGTGCAGTTCAGGTTTTAACTCCAGTTCCCAGATCAACCTCCTCTAACACCCCACCTCCAGTCAGCCCCGCCCCCGTACCTATTCACAGCCCCGCCCCTTTCAGATGCACTGAATGTTGCCGTTTGATCTGTAAACGTGGCGTCGGAGACGAAGTCGGTGTCGTTCATCATTAATAAATCATCTGAAACGTGAGGCTGCACTGTAAATCAGAACGGAGCTCAAAGCTTTCCTTCACGATCGTTAGCTGGAAACTGATTAGTGAGATGAGTGATGTCATACTCACATAATGAAAAAGCTCTGCCTCCCACTTTTATATACATGAGCTCACAGACACCCATGATTGGGCAGTGTCACTGTGATTGACAGAAGAACGTCCCAGTCTCAGTGTGTGATCAGCTTGTTCTTAATAACCTCACAGATGATTCGGGGGGTAGAATGTTCCAGTGGGAGGACATAGTGGGCAGTGATGTGGAACCGTGAGCCGAGTTTGGGGAAGGCCTCGGTGCAGGCCTCATCAGCCCGAGCTTCCTGCAGTATTGAATTGATTCATTCATTTTGTTCGTTAACGTGTTCCTTCATTTCCTGTAGAGACAGCGTCCGTCGTCTTCTAACGGTCACTGAGAATCCAGAGGTCACTGAGAATCCAGTTCTCATCGCGTTCTACAAACCACAGTAAATCAGACTCGGGGAACCTCGTCCTGTTTAGAGACTGAGGAGACGGCAAAGAAATCTGCAAAACGTAAAGTTTCAGATGATGTAAACGTTCTGCCGTTCTAAAGAAACATGAGATCAGAGTCGTGATGACCGAGTCCATGAGTCCGGAACCTTACATCACAGCAGAGAAGGTGAGAAAGAGGAGCACATCAGTGAGCAACACCAGCACAGGCTGTTGGTCTTCAAGGTTCTGTGTTCTGAAGGTTCTGTTTTCTGGAGGTTCTGTGTTCTGAAGATTCTGGTTCTGGAGGTTCTGTGTTCTGAAGGTTCTGGTTCTGTGTTCTGAAGGTTCTGGTTCTGGAGGTTCTGTCTTCTGAAGGTTCTGTGTTCTGGAGGTTCTGTGTTCTGAAGGTTCTGTGTTCTGGAGGTTCTGGTTCTGGAGGTTCTGTCTTCTGGAGGTTCTGTGTTCTGGAGGTTTAGACTGCAGATGTTGATGTATCAGTGAGTGAGGGTTTCTGACGGTGGTGGAACGTCTGGTGGACGCTTGTTGCTCGACCCGCTGTGCTCGCTGGCGAGATGCAGAACATTTGAAATGAGGTTCTTTAAGATGTTGGAAATTCAGGGGAGCGTTCTGATGAAAGGTTCTCGATCCTGAGGAACTGATTCAACATTCACTCTTTAATTACAGTTTAAATCTGTTTATTCAAAACGCTGTAAAAAGATCAGAACAATTAGATCTTAGAACAACAGAAATGTAAAAGTATTGATTAATAATCGATCATTCTGATCAGTGTGGTGTGTTAGGAAAGCTGGAGCCTATCCTGGCAAATGCAGAGAAACAAACGGGACAGGTTTCCACTCCATTAGAACCAAAGGGAGAGAACATGCAAATGTCACCCCCCCACCCGAAAATCAAACGGACGAAACTGAATCCGTTTTCATTGATTTATTAAATGTTTTTTTCTGAACGTTTTTCTGCTCGAACTTTGATTTGTGAGTTTGAATAAACACGTGTGTGTGTGTGTGTGTGTGTGTGTGTGGGGGGGGGGGGTTAACATTTTATTAATATATCATCACATTTAAAATTTAAAGATAAACTGTAATAATAATAATATTCTAATTAAATGTAGTTTCTAAATGATCTTAAGCCGTGGTCGCGCGGTCGTGACGTCACTGCGTGGGCAGGTGCTCCTCGTTTAATTGCGCTAATTGGAGTTTATTTAATTGCTGCATCGGCGCGTGCTGCGGCTGTGGTTCCGGTTCTGGTTCTGGTTCTGAGTGCGGGGGCGTCATGGCTCTGCGGGTTCTCCTGCTGAGTGTGTCCGTGGTTTGTGCTTTAAACAGCGGGTCCGAACCCGAACCCGACCCGGCGCTGCAGCTGCTGCTGGGGGAGCTCGGCCCGGGGACCGGGGACAGCGAGTTCGTTCCTGCCCCTGACCCCCACCCTGACCCCCACCCTGACCCTCACCCACCCCCCGTCCCGCCGCCGTACCTGCTGCTGCCCATGTTCCGCCACCAGGCCGCGCCCTTCTCCTCTAAAGCGCTCTTCAGACCGTTCACCGGAACGAGAACCTTACCGAGAACCCTGGAGAACATACTAATTCCCCAGGAGCTCCAGTCTCGGAGCGGCGTCCTCCCCGTCAGTAACAGCCGGGGGGTGGAGGTGTGGTGCGGCTACGACAAGGTGTCGGTGCGCATCAACCACGCGCTGCTGGGCTTCCGCTTCTCGGTTCGGTGGTTCTGGTTGGGAAGCTGCCCGGTGTCGCGGACCGACCCCACCTTCCTGTACCTCCACTCCGAGCTCAACCGCTGCGGGGCGTCGCTGTCGGTAAGAACCCACCAGGAACTCACCAGGAACCGAGCAGGAACCACAGGAACCCACCAGGAACGCTTCAGAAACCAGAGCGCGTTTAGAAAGTTCTCGTTGTAGTTCCGGATCATGGCCAGCAGGTGGCGCACTTCCCTCCTGGGTTTTTATTTCGACGGATTTATTAATTTTAACTTCCATCGTTTAAACGAACCGACTCCGTGTCATGTTAGAATTTAAACTTAAACCTTTATTAATAATTTAATCTTAAAAAATTAAAACATAACTTTTATTCTTTGTTCGTTTTTTTATTTATTAAAAATAAATATAGAAACTTTAATGTTTTGATAAAGATTTTTAAACGAACCTTTAAAAGAACAGAAGACTGAAGCTATTTGAACTGAACCGACACAGAACTAGAATAATGAACCGGACAGATGCTTAATGAGCTGATAATTAGTGCAGTGATTGATCTGATTTAAACTCCTCACTCGTTTTGATTATTTAATGTTAATGTTTGATTGTTTATTGGTGGCACGGTGGTTTAGCATGTTCTCCTCTCAGCACTAGGGATTCCCGGTTTGAATCACCATCTGGGTGGAGTTTCCATGTTCTCCCCGTGTCCGCGTGGGTTTCCTCCGGGTTCTCCGGTTTCCTCCCACACTCCAAAAACATGGATCAAGTCAATTGAGTTCTCCAAATTGCCCCATATAGAGTGTGAGTGTGTGTCCAGTGATGGATTGCCCCCCTGTCCTGGGTGTATCTGCCCAGCGCCTGAAACGTTCTCCCCTGGATGGGCATGGGCATGGGGAACCCCCCCCCCCCCCCCGCGCACGCGACCCTAATAGAGGATAAAGTGGAAGATGATTGATGAATGATTTATTGATTGTTGGATTATTGGTTGTTGGATTATTAATTGTTGGATTATTGATTGTTGGATTATTGATTATTGATTGTTGGATTATTGAATGTGAATGCAGATCTGATGTTTTGTGATTCAGATGAGAAACGGACAGCTCGTTTATTCTAATAAACTGGAGTACAGACCTGCAGTGGATCAGACGGAGCGGGTGGTGCGGGCGGTGCTGCTGACGCTGCCCGTTCAGTGTGTGTATGACCGGTGAGCATGCGCACAAACAGCCGGCTGCTTAATCACACTAATTATCTTCAGATTTTTTTCTTACTTAATTAGATTTAGCAACATCTTTTATTATTATAGTTTAATTGATCGCATAAATTACAGTAAAATACAGAAGTCTGATCTCTGAAGAGAATTTTAGATTTATTTTTTGGTTTAGTATTTTAAGAAATCAGAACGTTAACGAACAAAAAAATAAATTTATAAAACTATTTCTGTGAAATCTTTATTTTAAGTAAAATAAACAAATGAAATGTCTTAGTGATCTCTCTCTTTATTGAGTCTCTGGTTCATGTTCTGTGGTGGTGGTGGGTTCTGTGTTGGGTGGTTCTGTGTTGGTGGGTTCTCGTGGTTCTGTGATGGTGGGTTCTCGTGGTTCTGTGTGGGTGGTTCTGTGGTGGTGGGTTCTCGTGGTTCTGTGTGTGGTTCTGTGGTGGTGGGTTCTCGTGGTTCTGTGTTGGGGGTTCTGTGTTGGTTCTCATGCTCTGGTTCTCTGCAGGTTTCATTTTTCGTATAAAGTCGGGTTTGTTCCTGAATTTCTTCAGCAGACGTTTCGGAAAAACTTGGCGGTTCGGCGTCTCTTCAGACTCTCTGTGCGAAATGGTGAGCTATCCCACCCCCCCCCCCCCCCCAAAAGAACAAACAAAAATCAGCTGCTTCACTGATCACACTGGTGTTAATGCTCTGTGTGTGTGTGTGTGTGTGTGTGTGTGTGTGTGTGTGTGTGTGGTTGGGGGGGGGGGGGGCAGAGAGGTGGGAGGAGCTGGACAGAGATGAAGGCTACATGATCGGAGAACCTGTGAACTTTGAAGCGGCTGTAGATTTTATTTCGTATGAAGAGAGCATTTTTATTGATGCCTGTCATGTGACCACAAGTGAGGACCCCAACTCTACCCCCCGCCATGACGTCATCACCAACTTTGGGTAAGAATTTAGGTTCATAGCATGAAACTCAAAACCTGCTATCTTTATTTTCTAAGAAAAAGTCTTTTAGTTTTAAAAGCTTTGTTTTTCTAAAAGTAAAAAAAAACTTTAAAATGTTTTCAAATCCCTGAGTTTATATACATTACAAAATATAAACCCCAGTTTCAGCTTCTTTTACCTGCAGAGTGAGTTCCTCCTGATTTGTGGGTGAGCTTTGTGTTCAGTTTAATGTCAGATGGAGATTTGTATTTTATTTTCAGATGCATGGTGGAGAGTAAGAGCTCAGGGAGTCAGGCTCACTTCGTCCTCAGACAGATGAACATCCTGCGCTTTTCCCTCGATGCCTTTTTATTCCCTCAGTCAGCAGCCAAGGTACCAACCTGACCCCCTTTAACCCCCCCCCCCCCCCCCCCCCCCCCCCCCCCCCCCCCCGTGAAGAAAAAAGGTTTACACTTTCTGAGACATTTGTAAAATACCAACATTCATATTTTATTGAAGTTTAATTTAATACATTAAATTGGTTTTATTTTGGGATTGTATTTTAATAAATAAATGTTAGATCTTCTTCAGAATATATATAAATAATTGTTTTGTTTCAGCAACAGTTTTATTTGCACTGCGCGCTCTCTGTTTCTGACGCTGCTGCGAGTTCCACTGCCAAGTCCTGCACTTACAGCAAAGCTCAGAGCAGGCACGTCACTTCCGCTATTTTACACATTTTAATTCCTTTATTAACATTATTAAATAAATTGATTTTTAATTGAGGATTTTTCTCTTTGACCTGAAAGTCGACTGTCGCGTTTCAGAAGCGTGGGGTGCAGTTCACAAACTCACCACTAGATGTCACAAGTGCACCGCTTGTGACTTTAAAATAAGTTCTTTGAAGACTTAATTTTTTTTAATCAATTTATTATAATGATTCAGGTTACATTTCATAAAGGTATTAAGAGAGAATTTCTTTGTAGTCGGTAAATGAATGCTTTGATGTGAACAGGTGGGAGGAGCTTGATGGTCAGAGCAACATCTGTTCCTGTTGTGAGTTTCAGTGTGACGCAGAAAAATACAGTAAGTTCATAAAGACCTTCAGATAAACTGTCCATGCTGCAGGACTTTACTGCTGCGACTGCGCTCACTGATTACTGAACTTTATTCATTATGTTCACATTTAAAGGCTTTAATCAGTTTATTAGAGATCAGTGAAGCTTTCTGTCATTAATGATGGATTATTGTTAGTAAAATAATTCTTGATGCTGTAATATTTTTATATTTTGTTTGATTTAGTTGCAGATGCGTCTCAAATCGAGAAGGGCGTGGTAACCAGCGAGGCATGGAGCTTAAGACTGGATGAGGTTTCCTCTCAGAAGTCTCGGTGGATGGACACGATGCCCGGTTCGGTGGTGTTCCAGAACCTTGGTGGCACTAAGCAGGAGGGAGAGGTGATTTGGGACCATGTGGAGAAAGAGGAGGTGTTGGCAGGTGATGAGGAAGAGGAGGTGTCACAGATGGAGGACGTTTTCGGTTGTGAAAAGGACAGTGATCCGTTTAAATGTGGACTGGGATGTGGAAATGAGGAGGGGTTCGGTCCAACAGGGAACTGTAAAGGACGAAGTATATCCAGAGACCAGCAGGTGGAGGATCACGGTGCAAATACAGTCAAGAAGGAGGAGGTGGAGGAGTTCATTACAGACCCCGATAAAGTCCATGTCCCAGCGACAAAGATGAATTCTGTAAAAGAAACGTGGCCTGAAGAGAACCTGGAAACGGTGGAGAAGGAAGAGGACGTCCCTCAGCTGATGAAGGAGGAAATGAACACCAATTTGAGAAGACAGGAAGAAAAGCAACAGCTGAAACATGAGGAAGAACAGGAGGACACGGCCGTCATGGTGCAGGATGTACCTGATCTAACGGAGGAAGACCACCTCAGATTCATGGTGGAGAATACAACAGAACTGCAGATGCTGGAACCCTTAAATCAGAAGCATGAGTCTGACTCACTGGAGGAGGGGTCCTCTGAGGGAACCTGGGACTTGTCTTTGAGGAGGAACCGCGTCCCCTAGTGGAGCTCTGTGATGGAGATGAATAAACAATGATGAGTTCTGCTGAGAAACCAAAGCTCAGGTACCATGTTTAATCTGAATCAGTGTTTCTATAAATCACACCCGCCTCTCCGTCACCGTCTCCTCTCCAAAATGAGCTTTACTTTGAAGGCAGGTTTATTTTTCAGGAGCATGATGATCTGTGTTTACTGCGAGTCTGAAACAGAACACGATCCGATTCCTTCTGATTAAAGTTTATTGATCTTCATCCTCAGGGTTCCCGTCGCAGAGCTGCTTTCCCAATAAAGGCATGAAAACAATTCTCATGAATCTTTTTGTAAAGATGTTTATATTAAAATCACATTAAACCCGACCTTCACTGATCTCAATGTTCTGTCTCCATCTGCATTTACCTTCAAGAGAAGAACATCAAACACGTTCTGCTCTCATCACTGACCTCACTTTCATTCTGTCCTTTCTAAAACCCTGAGCCGGTGCATCTTCTCAACATCTGCTCCCCCCTGTCTGCCCTGACGCTGCGGGATGTGGAGGCTGCAACTGACCCAGATTTTCTTATAAAAAATGTTCTTAGATTCTGGAGCTTCTCATCTGTTGGATTTTGAGGTAAAACTATTCAGATGCAGAACTTTGATTTCATCCTGAAGCACATGAGCTTTAAAGCATTACACTTCTTTCACACCAAACTTTAAGATGATAATTTGGGCCTTCCCCAAAGTACTGTGTTAAAGTCTAAAGTCCATAAATAAATCCTAAAATCACTGACTCCACATGTTCCGTTTTTTTTAAGAAAGCTGTTTGTAGAAATCAGAATATTTAAATCTCATGATCAGATACTAATAATCATTTGGCCTCGGGTTCGATTCTAGAATAAAAGTCATTGATGTTGGCTTGTCGGTTTCTCTGAATAGTTTTAGAAAGAATAAATTCGAATCTGAGCTTCTGATAAAGATTCGAACAGAAACGTTCTCATCGTTCCAGTCCTCATTGAACACTTTAGGTTCTGTGTGTTCTGTGTTGTTGGTGTTCATGGATCTGTCAGTTTAACTGTGACTTTTTTTCCCCTTCGGCTTCTTCTTTATATTCACACTTTCATTATCGGTACAGATTATAATCTATAATCTTCATATAAATAATCTATATATTCATTTCAGGACAGATTATAAACTAATACAGATGTGTCAGTGATCAGTGCGCGTGTCCGTGCCGCGCGCAGACGCGCACCTGGCCAGGTGTGTTAAAAAGCGGAGGAGGCGCGTTGCATTGTGGGATACACAATCTCATGCTTTCCAAAAGGCCCGGCTGTAGTCCGACTCTCTGCGTCTTTCTTTCGGGATGCTCTGGATCCTGCGCTCCGTCTGCGTCTGCGCCTGCGTGGCTCTGGCTCGCGCCGCCGCGCTCCACATCAAACGAGAGCCGCCGGCGCCGCACGCGCTGGAAGAGCCGCCGCTGCCGCTGCCCCCCCCGTATTTAACCCTGCCGACGTTCGTGCACTCCGCGGAGCCGCTGCTCTCCAAGGGCCTCTTCACCGTCAGCGCCCAGAGCCGCCGCTCCCCGCTCCCGGACCGAGTGCGCAGACTGCTCCTGCCCCGGAGGCCCCGGGGGCCCCTGCGTCGGCGGCGCGCCTGGGGGGCCGTGCGCGTGTCCTGCACCCCCCAGGAGCTGCGCGTGCGCGTCCAGACCGGGGAGCGACGCGTTCCCGCGAGACTGGGCACGTGCCGCGCGACCAGCACCACAGAGCAGTTCGTCCTGTTCCAGTTCCCCCTGCAGCAGTGTGGAACCAGCAGACAGGTCGGTGGCTTTGATCTCAGAGAGGTGTGTGGGTAAGTCGCATTAGGTAATCAGAGAAGGTTCTGTGTTTCAGATCATCAATCAGACAGTAGTCTATCAGAACTCCCTGTTCTACCCCTCTGATCAGGGCGGTGAGGAGCTGATACCTGTACCTGTACAGTGTCGCTTCAACAGGTGAGTCTCCCTCCCTCCCCCGTCTCCTGTAGAGGGGTCAGAGTACAGTTCTGTTAGATTTACAGAGATTATTTATTGTAAATAACTGTTGACGCGACCTCTCAGCTTTTAGCTGCATGCAGAGTTTAAAACGTTTCTCTGCTCTGGATTCTTACAGGTTTTATTATTCCTACAAGATCGGGTTTGTGCCACAGATAGAGACGGCGAGGTTCTATAAGCCCATTCGAACCAAAGGCAGCGCCTCGCTGAGCGCCTGCGATGGTAAGTCCTAACAGACACGAAAGAGCTGAGCGCTGGACCGATGTGTCTCCATTTTTAATGTTGTGCTCTGAAATGTGACGTCAGGTGTCCACATATTAATGTTTTTCATTTAGATGAACAGCGTCAGAGGTTAAATGTAATGCTGATCTGTATCCCGTTACGTTTCAGAGCACTGGAACAGACTCTCACCCACTGACGCCTTTGTCATTGGGATGCCGATGTATTTTATGGCTGAAATTCCATTGGTTTCTGAAGATGAAAGATTATTTCTTCATTCTTGTCACGTGACCACAAACAGCTCGAGTCACTCCGTACCGCAGGTTACGGTCATCGATAATTATGGGTAAAAAAAAGATTGAATATTTAATTTACATAATGCAGTTCAGAAAACCTTTAACCCACAATGACGCCCTGTTTCCTGTTCACTGCAGCTGCATGACTGACCGTCAGAACGGCAGCCGCTCCAGATTCATACAGAGCGTCCAGAGGAACGAGGTCAGGTTCTCCATCGACGCCTTCACCCTGCGGGACGCGACCAATGAAGTGATTCCAAATCCCAGCTCAAGGATGAACCTGAGTGTTCGGTTTCTGATAGTAAAATAGTTTTCTTTGTTTTTAACGGAAGCCTCTTTATATGCACTGCGAGATGTCCGTACGAGGAGAGCGTCCAACGCCGTCGTCCAAATCCTGCACCTACAACCAGCAGACGCACCGGTACACCACTCACACGCCACCAGCTTCACCTTCTGCACATTTAATCTTCATCTTTCTCATGTCTGATTGATAGATGGGAGGAGCTTCATGGCTTTGACTCGGTTTGTACCTGCTGTGACTCGACCTGCCTCTCAGACCAACCAGGAAGTGAGAACATCACACATTTAATTCAGACTTTAAATATATTCACCTGCACCCTGCACGAGATTTGATGTCTGAAGCCAAGACCGTGGACCTGTAGACCCTGTTCATTCATCTGCTCTTGAATATTTGCACTGATGTCCATAACTTTTTTTTATTTTTATTATTAGATCTGGATCATCACACGACGACTGATCTGTGGTCAGTGGTGGAGCCTCAGGTCCGAGCGGTCACTCCGGAGATTGGAGACCGTGAGATGACGCCTGAGAACACTGCAGGAGAGCACCTTGAACGTCACCGGATGTTTGAGGATGTGTTTGGACTCAGCAGAAATAAGAGGACACTTAAACATTTTGAATTTACTCTCTGATCGTTGTTTTGGTGACATAAAATAATTAAATAATTTGATAAATCTAAAAAGTTCTGGTCCCTTGTCTTTGATTCCTGATGTAAGACGCGTCAGAAGATCCCGCTGAGGACCGAGGTGATCAATAAACCCTGAGAAGTGTTATTGATACAGCCTTAAACTTTCCTTTAATAATAAAAAAGTAGTTCTAGTGATTTAATAAAGGGGGGGGGGCTGCGTGAAGGTTAAGTATTGTAAACATTTGATTGTGAAATATAACATTGTGTTATGCAGGTATTGTGTATAATTTAAATTTAGTCTAATAGAGTTTAAGGGACTTTTATGACTCCTAAAAAACCGGGGGAAACTGAGGATGTGTTTCAAACAGAGGGCGCGGTGAGTAGTGCACACTACCTGCAACACTTAACCTGCGGTTTGAGACGCGGCCTCATTTAACCAGCGACTTTCAAACGTGAGGTAAAAATCTAACGCTTTCAAATCCAAACTCTGCAATATATTTATATTTGTTAATGCATTATAGATTATATAGATTACATATTAGATTAATGAGTCTGTGTGAGCAGCGGAATGTGATTTATTAACACAGTAACTCGTTTGGCGGTGAATCGGTTTGTTTGGTCAAATATAAATGATTCTAAACCGTATTTGTGTCGCTTTTAAGACAAAAGCTTTCTAAACTTTACTCTTAAACTGTGTAAGTGTGTGTGTGTGTGTGTTTGGTGTGTGTGTGTATATGTTTGGTGTGTGTGGGTGAACTTGTTTTGTGCTAACCTTTGCTAATGTTAACGTGTTTAACGTTTTTGTTGTTAATCAGCGATTAATCTTTTAACATCACAGTTTTAAGTTCTAACCGTTTTTCTAATAAAACATAATGAAGTTAAAGCTTGTTACTTGTTAACTTTAATGATGTTTTGTGTTGTAATTTATTTATTTTAAGTTTAAATGTTTTATATTCTGATAACGGATGGGTTTAAACTTGAAACTTTTAAAATAAGACAGGAGCGCTAAAACATAAGGTTTTGTTATGTTAAAAGTGATAAACTTAAAGTTTGTTTTCATCTGAAATCCAATTTCACCAATTTATTTGTAATTTCAGTTAATTGGTGAAAACAAATTCTGATTATTAGTTTGAGAGCAGTTACTGGTGTTAACCAGAAGGTGGCGATCATCACTAACCGAATATAACGTTTAAATAGTAAACAACTTCAATGAGGTTTTAACTTTAGACAGGACAGAACATTCATTTAGATCTTTTCTCAGGTCTTCTCGAATCCTGAATGAAATTGAGTACATAGCAGTTAGTGTGTTCACACTCATTTCATTTTAGAATATCTGCTTGTAATCATGTGGTAACAGTTTGGGGAAGGCCCTGTTCTTCTTCCAGCATATTCAGCTCTATAATATGTGGTTTATAATTAGTTTGTATAATTAGTTTTGTGTGGAGGAACACTGGGGTCCGGGGGTGTTCCTTCAGAGGGATGGTTGTCCAAAGCTTTTTGCAGAGCTTAACTGTTACTGAAATATTATAACATATAAATCACCAAAATGCTTTAACATTCCACAGGTCAGGAGCTGAGGGTTCCATCGCACTTCATTAGATGAACATGCACCATGTTTTCACATGGAGGAGAACTTAAGCACACGTTCTGCAGCTGTCTGAAGATCTGAACCTGATTCAGCACCTCCAGGTGTGTCATTAATAACATCTATACCTAAAGTACACAAGTGTGTAGTATATATATATACAGTGGGTTGCAAAAGTATTCATACCCCTTGAACTTTTCCATATTTTGTCACATTACAACCACAAACATAAATATATTTCACTGGAATTTAATGTGAAAGACCAACACAAAGTGGTATACAATTGTGAAGTGGAAGGAAAATTATACATGAATCAACATTTTTTTTACAAATAAAAAACTGAAAAGTGCGACGTGCAAAAGTATTCAGCCCCCCTGAGTCAATACTTTGTGGAGCCACCTTTTGCTGCAATTACAGCTGCAAGTCTTTTAGGGTATGTCTCCACCAGCTTTGCACATCTAGTGACTGAAAATTCTTGCCCATTCCTCCTTGCAAAACAGCTCAGCTCAGTCAGATTGGATGGAGAGCGTTTGTTGAACAGCAGTTTTGAGATCTTGCCACAAATTCTCAATTGGGTTTAGGTCTGGACTTTGACTGGGCCATTCTAACACATGAATATTCTTTTTTTTAAACCACTCCATTGTAGCTCTGGCTTTATGTTTAGGGTCGTTGTCCTGCTGGAAGTGAACCTCCGCCCCAGTCTCAAATCTTTTGCTGACTCCAACAGGTTTTCTTCCAAGATTGCCCTGTATTTGGCTCCATCCATCTTCCCATCAACTTTGACCAACTTCCCGGTCCCTGCTGAAGAGAAGCACCCCCAGAGCATAATGCTGCCACCACCATATTTGACAGTGGGGATGGTGTTTTCAGAGTGATGTGCAGTGTTATTTCTCCGCCACACATAGCGTTTTGCATTGTGGCCAAAAAGTTCAATTTTGGTCTCGTCTGACCAAAGCACCTTCTTCCACATGTTTGCTGTGTCCTCAGCATGGCTTCTGGCAAACTGCAAACGGGACTTCTTATGGTTTTCTTTTAACAATGGCTTTCTCCTTGCCACTCTTCCATAAAGACCACATTTGTGTAGTGACCGACTAATTGTTGTCCTGTGGACAGTTTCCCCCACCTGAGCTGTGGCTCTCTGCATTTCATCCAGAGTCACCATGGGCCTCTTGGCTGCCTCTCTGATCAGTGATCTCCTTGTTCGGCCTGTAAGTTTAGGTGGACGGCCTTGTCTTGGCAGGTTTACTGTGGTGCTCTCTTTGGTTTACTCTTTCCATTTCCGGATGATGGATTGAACAGTGCTTTGTGAGATGTTCAAAGCTTTGGAAATCTTTTATAACCTAAGCCTGCTTTAAAACTTCTCCAAAACCATATTCCTAACCTGTCTGGTGTGTTCTTTGGACTTCATGATGCTGTTTGCTCCCCAATATTCTCTTAACCAACATCTGAGGCCGTCACGGAGCAGCTGTATTTGTACTGAGATTAGATTACACACAGGTGGACCCTTTTGAGTCATTAGCACTCATCAGGCAACTTCTGAATGCAATTGGTTGCACTCAGGGAAAGGGGGCTGAATACTTTTGCACGTCGCACTTTTCAGTTTTTTATTTGTAAAAAAAATGTTGATTCATGTATAATTTTCCTTCCACTTCACAATTGTATACCACTTTGTGTTGGTCTTTCACATTAAATTCCAGTGAAATATATTTATGTTTGTGGTTGTAATGTGACAAAATATGGAAAAGTTCAAGGGGTATGAATACTTTTGCAACCCACTGTATATATATATACACACACACACACTCAGATGCACCACACCCCCCTCTTTATTAATGATCTGATCATGACCTGCATTAGGAAGGTCTCTCTCTCTCGCACACACACACACACACACACACACACACACTCCAGTTTAAATGATAAATGACTAAATGTAAATGTAATAAATGTTTATTCATCTCCTCAGTTCTGAATGTCTGTGCAGTGCATCATGGGTATCCATGTCCAGCAGGTCCTCCACCCTGGTGGTGTTTGATGATCAGAACACTGCAGGAGTGTACGGTGTTGTAGTGTACAGTATGGAGGTGTGCTATTTCGGACTGTGCGCTGTGGTGCGTTGGGGACACAGCCAGCGGTCGTATTGCTGATGCGTGTTTGGATTGTGGATGGAGATGCTGCAGCACGGCTCAGCCGATCCCTTATTCATGTTCGGCATCAGGTTTTTTCACGTCCCCATTGCTAACGCTCTCCTCTTCTTCATCTGGGTTCTGGTTCTGGATCGGAGGGGTGAGGGGTGGTAGTGGGATGGCTTCCCCTTTTTTAGCGAGTTCAGAGAGTTCTCGGGCGGAGCAGGTGGGGGTGGGGGTGGGGTATGTATGATGGAATGTATCATAATCCACCTCATAAAAGCCTTCCTCCAATGAGAGGACCGGCGTGAAGCGCTCTCCCCACAGAACCTCAGAGTCCAGGTACGAGCTGCGCGCCTGGCAAGTCATCCCTGCACACACACACACACACACACACACACACACGTACATATGTACATTAGAAACACATTGTAACACTTCAGTTTATCAGGTCACTGTATTTCATTAAACTGTAGCGGTGAACCTCCCTCATTGGTCATCGACTAACAGGTCGAGTGAGACTTTAGAACTTTAGTAATGGAGGTTTGAGTGAGGACCTTCACCCTCCACTGTGGGGGGAGCTCTGATCATTTCTCTCAGTATCTGATGTGTTTGTGGTATGGAAAAGTTTTGAGTTCTGCAGTGATGTCTGCACTGAGGTCTGAGAGTGTAAATCACACAGGCTGTGTGTGTGTGTGTGTGTGTGTGTGTGTGTGTATTCTGTGGTTCAGAGCTGATCTCACGGCTGCAGTTCACCAAGATTCACATAATTAACACGCACGGCGAGCTACACTTACAAAGGACGCCTTTCAAAGCAGATAATTGGTTGTGAGTGTGTGTGTGTGTGTGTGTGTGTGTGTGTGTGTGTGTGTGTGTGAGAGAGAGAGATACTCAGGAGCACCTCTGGGAAATTAAGATGTGAAGTAGAACGTGATGTAATGAATCTCACTCTCTCCCAAATCCTAACTGTTCCATTGAACAGGTTAATTAAACGTTCTCACCGTTCCATTAGCTTCATGTTGCAGCTGCAGGTTGTCAGATACAGACACCCCCCCCCCCCAATGCACAGCACAGGGAAAACTAGTAACCGCTGAAACTTTAACTAAACTGATTCATTAACCACAGTCTGTCTGATTCCGTCTGAGCAGCCACAGAGTCTAAACCACTGAGGCTGATGGGCTACCACAGCACAGCACAGCACAGCACAGCACAGCACATCTGTTTCAGCTGTTAGGTGAAAACATCTTCTAATAATGTGCTTCTCAGCATCATGTAGCACCAGACCCTACACCAGCATGGTACATGCTCTCTGTTTAAATAATGAATGTGAAATGTGTGTGTGTGTGTGTGTGTGTGTGTGTGTGTGTGTGTGTGTGTGTGTGTGTGTGCTCCTCAGTGGGTCTGCAGTGATGATCTGAACAGCTGATTTGTGAACATTGTTAATGCAGCCACTTTATACACTAAGTGCTTTTACATTAGTCAAAGCTTAAGGGTGAACTGAGAACATAATCATTACTAAAGAGAGAGAGAGAGAGTGCTAAATGGAGGGAACAGTGGTGTCATAGTGAAAAGAACACATTTAAAATGCAGGTTCTAAAATGGTACCATCAGGGGGTAATATGGGTACGAGGAGGATTCACTTCACCCGAGACAACACTGCAACTACTATACATCATCAATCTGATTCACTGCAGAGCGAGCGAGCGAGAGAGAGAGAGAGAGAGAGAGAGCGATCCAGGTTTCAGCTTCTATAGCAGGATCTAAAGGAACGCTGATTGTATTTACTCACAGAATGTTCTTGAAGGTTCTGTCAGACTGATCTGAATAAACTGATCAGAGTTCTTTAGAAACCTGCTTCTAAAGCACGGTGTTCCCCCCGAATGAAGACAGGGGTTTAACAGAACAGTTTAACGGGGGGGGGGGGGGGGGGGGGGGGGGGGGCGCTACTGAAACTTCATAACACAACAAATGGCACGTTAAGGGCAGACACGCCCACATCTCAGCGGGAAACCCGATTGGTTGTCCCGATATTCCGTCCTGATCCAACACCAGACTGATTACAATGCGGCTCATGTCAGTGTATAAAATTCCCATAAAGCACTGCAGCAGCGGTGGATTTTGATTTGCAGGCGGGGGTTTGGATGTTGTTCTGTTGTTCTGATGCTGCAGTGGAACATTAACGATGCTGTATTCTCACCCGCTCCACCCGTCTCCACACCGATACAGACGACCTTCCCATCACACCAGGGTTCAGCATCGCTCCAGTCCACTGGTTCCCCCCTCACCCCCCTCACCCCTTAGCAGTGCACACTCTGCTGCTGTTATTTTTGCAGTCAGTTATATAATAGGACTCCTAATGGTTTGGAGCGTGTGAATGGTACTTCATCCAGCACTTCATTACTCTGAGAACATGTTCAGCTGAAGAACATACTAAAGCTAAATGACGGGACTGTTTCAGTTCAGGTAATTCAGCAGCTCATTTCAGATTACAGTGCATCATCTGAATCTCACTGCTTTGTGTACGATAAGTAGAGCCATACCCCTGCAGGTTCCTCAACATCCATCACACTGCAGCTACACCCTGAATCCGGTTCCCTACGCCTCTGAGATCTCCAGCTGCACATTCAGAAATGTAAAATCTAAACTAATACACACCTCCGTATTGGTTTGAGAGCAGAGCGTTGTTGGATTTTGGATCTGATGTCATGGTATGTTGATACGTTCTTGATTTCTAGTTCTCTAAATGGATGAGGGTCAGCCTGTCTGCAGTGTGGGAACATCTCCTCACCTGTGGCCTCCACCATGCCCTCCAGGATCACCACGATCTCGAACTCCTCCTGCCCCAGCTGTTTCTGAGAGATGTCCCAGAACGGGCTGCTCTCGTTGAACTCGTGGCAGATGATGAGCGGAGACACGAGGAAGAGTCGGTCGTCTCCGGTGTCGAAGCCCACGTTGATGTCGGTCTGATTCAGGGGGATGAACTCTCCTTCCTTGGTCTGTTTGGAGCGGATCAGTTTGGCGCGGATCGATGCCTCCACGATGTGCGAGTTGCGCAGATCCCCCACCCGGAACATCAAGCACAGTTTGTTATCGCGCATGGAGATGACGGCCTTCTGTGAGAACATCAGGGTCTCCGCCCGCTTCTTGGGCTGCGAGATCTTGACGAACATGCAGCCCACCATGAAGGCGTTGACGATGGAGCCCAGGATGGCCTGCACCAGCAGCAGCGCGATGCCCTCCGGACACTTCTCCGTGATCACGCGGTAGCCGTAGCCGATGGTCGTCTCCGTCTCGATGGAGAACAGGAAGGCCGAGACGAAGCCGTTGAGGTTAGCCACGCACGGCGTCCACTCCCCGTCGTCGGCGTGCTCCAGGTCGCCGCGGGCGTACGCGATGAGCCACCAGAAGAGCCCGAAGAAGATCCACGTGGTGGTGTAGACCAAAGTGAACACCAGCAGGTTGAAGCGCCACTTCAGGTCCACCAACGTGGTGAAAATGTCCGTCAGGTAGCGGTACGTCTCGCGCACGTTCCCATGATGCACGTTGCACTTCCCGTCTTTTTCAACGTAGCGCTGTCGCCGCTTCCGTGACATCTCCAAACAATCTCCGCTCGCAGGCATGCTGCCCTTACCCCCCGTCCCGCTCATCACCAGGGTGCGGTCCGTGGGGATCTGCAGGAGAACGTTAACGTGTCAGCGTTCTGTAAACGGAACGTCTCTGAGACGGTCAGTACTCACCTTGCTGTTGACGTCGTTCCATTTCTTGGGCAGCTTGATGCCCTGTCTCTCCACATCCTGTCCAAACTGGCTCTTCACACCGCTCATGTCCTGCAGCACTTGAGCCATGCCCAATTACCCAGTCCTACACTCCAGCGGGGGGCGCTGCAGAAACAAAATGACTTTGTGACTTTACCAGACTAAATTAAATTAGACGTGATCTTTTCAAAACTTCATCAACCCGCTTTCTGAGAAAATCATTTTAATGACCACTGCAGCATGAAACAGCCGTTCCAACAACACACACACGCACACACACACACACACACACACACACACACACATACGTCAAGGACATTTGAGTGTCTCTGAGTGATTTGAGGCCAGTTGGTGACATTTTACGCCGTCTGCATTAGAATCTCCTGACACACGGTGACATCACTGCAGGGAAAGGACACAGATGCTGCTGTGCTGTCGGGCTGGAGCGCCGTCCTGATGAACGGGAGACGGACGTCCCTCTCGCTCCGAGGGCCCTGCTTTGCTGCAGCATCACGTCCTCACGTTTATCTCACATTATTCAGATGTTCTTATTCAAGCACATGGGTTTTTCACCTACACACCACCTGATGATCAGCCACCCGAAACGTACACCCTGCCCTGTGAGGGAGCTGCTCTTAAACTCTTACCTCCTCCACTTATCCTGTGTGGGGTGTGAATGTGACCCAGCAACCACCTCACCTACAGTGAAGTACAACATAGACCCTGCTGCGGTAGAGCGAGAGAGAGAGAGAGAGACCTGGCATGTGTTCTGTGTCTGTTTATTTTCTTACACTCTTCCATCTGTTTCCCTCCCACTCGCTCTCTCTCTCTCTCTCTCCTCTTTTGTCTCTCTCTCTCTGTCTCTCTCCTCTTTTGTCTCTCTGTCTCTCTCCTCTTTTCTCTCTCTCTCTCTCCTCTTTTGTGTCTCTCTCTCTGTCTCTCTCCTCTTTTCTCTCTCTCTCTCTCTCCTCTTTTGTCTCTCTGTCTCTCTCCTCTTTTCTCTCTCTCTCTCTCCTCTTTTGTGTCTCTCTCTCTGTCTCTCTCCTCTTTTCTCTCTCTCTCTCTCCTCTTTTGTGTCTCTCTCTCTGTCTCTCTCCTCTTTTCTCTCTCTCTCTCTCTCCTCTTTTGTCTCTCTGTCTCTCTCCTCTTTTCTCTCTCTCTCTCTCCTCTTTTGTGTCTCTCTCTCTGTCTCTCTCCTCTTTTCTCTCTCTCTCCTCTTTTGTCTCTCTGTCTCTCTCCTCTTTTCTCTCTCTCTCTCTCCTCTTTTGTGTCTCTCTCTCTGTCTCTCTCTCCTCTTTTCTCTCTCTCTCCTCTTTTGTGTCTCTCTCTCTGTCTCTCTCCTCTTTTCTCTCTCTCTCTCTCTCCTCTTTTGTCTCTCTGTCTCTCTCCTCTTTTCTCTCTCTCTCCTCTTTTGTCTCTCTCTCTGTCTCTCTCCTCTTTTCTCTCTCTCTCTGTCTCTCTCCTCTTTTGTCTCTCTCTCTGTCTCTCTCCTCTTTTGTCTGTCTCTCTCCTCTTTTGTCTCTCTCTCTGTCTCTCTCCTCTTTTGTCTCTCTCTCTGTCTCTCTCCTCTTTTCTCTCTCTCTCTCTCCTCTCTTTTGTCGCGCTCTCTCTCTCTCTTCTCTTTTCTCTCTCTCTCTCTCTCCTCTTTTGTCGCTCTCTCTCTCTCCTCTTTTCTCTCTCTTTTGTCTCTCTCTCTCTCTCTCTCTCTTCTGTCTCTCTCTCTCTCTCTTCTGTCTCTCTCTCTCTCTCCTCTTTTTGTCTCTCTCTCTCTCCTCTTTTGTCTCTCTCTCTGTCTCTCTCCTCTTTTGTCTCTCTCTCTTCTCTTTTCTCTCTCTCTCTCCCTCTTTTGTCGCTCTCTCTCTCTCCTCTTTTCTCTCTCTTTTGTCTCTATCTCTCTCTCTCTCCTCTTCTGTCTCTCTCTCTCGTCTCTCTCTCTCTCCTCTTTTGTCTCTCTCTCATTCTCTCTCTCCTCCTTTGTCTCTCTTTCTCTCTCGCTCTCTCTCAGCTCCACTCTCTCTCCATCTTTACAGAATCAGATAATCTGATGTTCTGATTGCCTGCTTCAGATTCCTCAGAATGATGATCATGCTGATGATGATGATGATGATGATGATGATGGTGATGTTTGTGATGAAATTGATTAAGCTGATGTTGGTGATGACGTTAATGAAGCTTATGTTGGTGATGATGCTGATGTAGGTCAAGAAGCTGAGGATGATGATGGTGATGTCACTGATGATGGTGCCAGGTGATGGTCTGAGTGCGCTACGTCAGCTCCTGTCCCTCAAGGGCACGTCGGTGATGGATGAGCATTCCGATGCGGGCCGCGGGTTCCGGTGTGAAGCTGCTGCCGGGTTGGTTAGTGATTGGACGCCGATAAGCTGTGACTCTCCCACACACCCATCTCCATAATCACCTTCACATCCACATTTACATAACCCTCCGTTCTCCAGTCACCATGTGAATGGGTCTCACCCAGTTATTTAGGAATGTCAGCATCGGTTCTAAACCCCCCCCCACACACACACACACACACACACACACAATAAACCAATCACACGGCAGATGCTCATATTTAAAAGACCAACATTCTAAAGGAGGCTGTGTAATTTGTGAAGACTCTGATGGTGATTGTAGCTGAAGGTCTGTTTACTGTAATAGAACCCGGTGGACCCGGTGTACAGTGATGAGAACAGTGTGGAACTTCACATTTCCTTCAACTTTAAAAGTCTTTCACAAATGGAGCTCGTCCTCAGATTTAAGGCGTTGCTGTAGAAGACAAGCGCAGGGCAGAAGAATCTCATTAAATCAGCGTTGAGTTTTGACACTGACATAAAGAACACTTACACCCCCCCCCCATTACTCTCACCAATGAATCGTGAGCTCGCCTCATGTCATCACACCGGGTACACAGGTGAACCCTGCACTGTTTCACATCTACAGCACACACACACTCTCTCACTCACACACACTCACACACACACACCTGATCTCCACAGTTCAGTGAAACACTCAGAGAGCGAGGGGCTCATATGTTGACAGGTCACTTAAAGAAATGTCTCTGCAGCAAAGCTTCAAGCTTTAAACCAATCAGAGTGTAGTTTGAGGATCTGACCTGATCACTCGGTTCTCTGCAGGTTCCACCTTCAGTTCTAAAGGTTTGTTACTGAAACAGAGCCTCACTCTGATCCACTTTATAACAGACTGAACACTTTATTAATGAAATCTACACACGTTCAAAAAGCTCTCCATCACCTGTCTCTGATCAAATACCCAATACAGATCAATACAGATCAATACCCAACACACCCAATGAGTTTATTAGTCAATAGCACCACTTAATTACTGCTGATTAGTTTGGCACTTTAATTAAAGTGTGTCTCTGGTTCTGCAGCAGTACACATGCAGACCTCCAATTGAGCGAGTGAATCAGTCACCACACACACACACACACACTTACACTCACTCTCGGTCATTAAAGACATTTTAAAGAAACCGCTAATTGGACTTCGTTAGTTCTGGTGTTGATGCTGATCTGGAACCACTCTTAACTCTCAGGATTTAAAAAGTTCTTCTCTTGAGAACACACGTTAGGCCGGTCCGGTGGGGAACACAGATTATTATGGGATTTCAGATGGGTTTGCTTTCTTAATTTGATAAACGATGAAAAGCTGGTGTGAAACTCTCTGAAGACCCATTCTCTAATGACCAAACCTACAGCACCCAACGTTCTGCTGCTTCAGAGGAACAGCCCCTCCCCACAATTACTGAGTGTGTGTGTGGTGTGTTAGAGATCTAAGCAGTTAAACCTTTAATGAGTGGATGTTTGAAATGAAGGCCAGACCTGATACAGCATCAGACCTCTACACCCCCCCCCACCACCGCCTCAGAAAAACAGACTGAAGCGTTGCTGCCTCCCAAAAGTCAGCTGGATATGGAGTTGGGTACTAATGTAGTAATGACTGTTGTAGTGCTGATGCAGTGATGATGTCACTGCCATTCCTGTGATGCTGAAAAACATCACCGTGTGAGAGCTGCATCCTGGTTTCTAAAGCGTGAGGGTGAGGGTGAGGGGTGGTTCTTTGATCAGCTGATGGTAACCGGTGTGTGTTCTGTAGGGTGTAAGGTTAAAGCTCTCCGATCCACAGCTGCATTATTCCTGCTGCAGAGGTGGAGCGTGCGTTCAGCCCTGCGGCTCGTCTCCGTGAGCGCGCTCAGTAAATCTGATAACGGAGTTTTAAAATCAGGACTGAAGCTCAGACTCGTGGAAAAAGCCTTTTCTTGCCGTCGCCGCTGGCAGCGTCGCTATATGATCCTCCACCTAAATCAGCAGTTTGTGATTGAGTTATAATAGCTGTGCTGGCTCAGAAAAGAGGAACGGTCCTGATCGACCAACCAGAACACTGAGGTCCAGTTCTAACTGCAGAGGAACGTCTGATTCACACAGTGACCTTCACCCGGTCATCCTCACAGATCCACCCTCAGATCACTGAACCTCATTAAGCTCATTAAGCAGCAGCCGGAGATCCCTGCTGTTTGACCTGTGAACGGGTTTGATCATTACCTATAAATTTATAATTAATGTTCTGTATGAAGACAAACCTGATTAGAACGGAGTGATGAATCCTGCTGTGATCGCTGCAGATTCAAACCTGAACCCTGAACCTGCTGGTGATGGAGTCACACACACACACACACACACATCAGCAGCATGGACAGAACCTGGAGCACCGTGAGAGAGCAGAGCATGAAGGTCCTACAGGTCAGGGGTCAGGGCCGACCTGCTACTGGATGCTGCCATCTCCTGGAAGCCGATGGAGGGTAGGTGGAGTTACCTGCTGGTTTTAATGGAATGAGCTAACGAACATACACTCCTGCATTAGAGTCTCCACTATGGCTGCTCGTTATTCTTCCATTAATTAAAGGGGCGCTGTATCAACCCAGTCATCAGCTCCTGAATGCTGATGTGTCGGCGTGGTTCTGGAGCGGTTCTAACACTCTGGGTTCCTGTAGGTGCATCATGTTCTCATCATTACAGCAGAACTGCAGCGGTTTGTTTAATACGCTGGAGTTAAAGGTCATACAGAACGTGACCGCGTGCTAAAGAAAGGTCACAGACAGAACCTCCACCTTCAACACGCTGCCGCCTCCTCCCCTGACCTGCTGTCAGACTGATGAGGAGCTGAGGGGTTTGTTAGGTTCCTCGTGATGCCCATTGGAGGTAGACTGTAGAGAGCAGGGTTTAATAAAGACGTGAAAGAGAACACGACGTTTAGTGCAGCACTAATTCAGAGAGGTCAGAGGGCACGGTCAGGGGGTTCATTCACAAGAGCTTTATAAGATTTACACTGCAGTGTGACCACACCCCCCACCAACCACAGAATCAATGAGTAAAGGCTTTGTTTCCCAGGATCTTAACAATATGACAGGTTTCCATGATTAACATGATTTTAACACAGATCAGATCAAATAAAGAAACTTCACAGCACAGGTGCAGAAACCAGCATCTGTCATGGAGGAACATGCAGAACTGTGATGCAGCACCAACAATAACACCACCACCACACTGAAAAAATGACATTTTAATCAGAAGTCAGAAAATCTTCAAAAAGTGCAACAAATGTAGTTTTTGAAATTCTCTTATTTTAAGAAATCTTAAAATTTCTCACTGTATTGGATTTAATTCATACATTTTTATTGATTTGTGTTTAATTGTTCTCATTTTTTGACATTGAATTTTTTCAGCAACAATAACACCAGCACCACCACCCACAGCACCATCAACAACAATAACACCAGCACCACCTCTTTACCCAGCGAACAGTTGAAGTCTTGTATAATTAATTAAGAATTAGTAAACATTTAAATGACCGTTCCTTTATAAATGATTCATTAGTGTAATTAAAGTAAAGCTGTTTTGAATATAGAAACACAAACATCACAACTCTAAAGCTCAGGGGTCAGATTTTATATCCAATCAACAGAAAACATCCACCTGATCAGAGAATCATCATCAGCTTCAAAAGTATGTAAACCTCACACATTCTGATACAGAGCTGCTGAGTTTAACTGTCCTGCTGTGTGTACCTCACACACTACAACTAATCTGTACTCCTCTCACACACACACACACACACTCTCTGTATTGTAGAGCATGTGATCAGATTACAGTATGAGTGTGTTGTGCTTATTATAATAGTTCTTTTTATAATTTGATATAAAGGTAATCCAGGTGTAACTCACACTCAGGTGCAGTAAACTGCTCACTGTTCCTCCAGATGATCGTCCCACTGCATCTGACCCTCACTGCATCTGCCCCTCGCCGAGTCTCAGCACATGGTCGCCTCTGAAGCGCTGTGTAAGAACACGTTCCCACATGGAGAACACACTCAGAGATCCTGATGTGAACCTCCCGCAGCGCCGTGCAGCTCTAAACTGAACCAGCAGCAGCATCACTGAAGGAGGAGACGGGCGCACCGGGTTGCCAGATTGGTCTAAAACATTCTGCACAATATTAAATTTCAGCGTGAGGAGTTCTGTGTTTAAGTCTAATCAGAGAAATCTGATGTAGAGTTTTATCTCAGTGGATCAGCCTCAGCACACAGAGCAGGCTGGAATGAGGAGGTGTCCTTATAATTCTGCTCCTGTCTGTCTCATGTTAATAATAAAACACCATTTCTTTCTGAATGAAGGTTTTGATGACATGCTGAAGTGTTTATTTGAATATTTTAGGTCGACATTTATAGAATGACTTTTCATCTTCCTCTAAGTGCTGACCTTAATTAAGTTTGTTATTTATTAGAGATTAGAGGAAGTGTTTGATGAATCAGACTGGAGTCAACTCTCTCTCTCTCTCTCTCTCCATCCTCCAGTGAGAGTGGAACCCGCGCTCTGCTTCAGCCACCGTGTCTGATTGAACTCCTGAGACGCCTGCGCTTGTCGCATCAATAATTAACGCCGGTCTGCTTTAACGGCCGAGAGACGGACGGAGGAACGGTACAGCGCAGAACCACAGCGGTGCAGTGATCAATAACAGCACTGAAATAAACCAGCTCATTATTAATCACAATCTGAAGTTCAAACCTCCAGCCACATCAAACATCAAGGTTAGAAGAAGAACACACATGGAACATAAACACAACATCAGCAGATTCAAACTCCAACAGATGAGAGATGATGCAGCAGCAGCACACACACACTCACACACACACTCAGCTGTGTACTCGATTCATCACTCTCTGAGATACACAATGTTCATTATTATTAAACCTCTAATCAGCTGTTTGCTCTGTGTGACAGCGTGTGTGTGTGTGTGTGTGGTTGATCATGACTTTTGGATCTACTCTCTTGTGAACATTATAAACTTTGTACATGTATATAAAAATCATCTCAGTAAATTAACTCTCACTACACTGAAGTACTCTCTCTATAGCGCCCCCTCACTCTGATGAATGAGCAGTGCAGCGGTGAGCTTGTGCAGTTGATGATAAATCAGTATTAATAAGTGGGAGATTCTAAAAAAGAGAAACAGGAGCTCTGCACCACCACCACGTATTTCACTTTTCAATTACAGACCAACACCAGACTGCTGAGCACACAGATTCTCACACTGATCACACACACACACACTATCAATCACATGTGTGTCTAACTCACACACACACACACACACTCTCTCTGATCTCTCCCCCATACTGCACTCAATTTTAAACTCTTTATTTGAATCTTTGATGTTTAGCAGCACTTCAGATGAATAAGTCCTGAGTTCAGGGGACACTGAAACCTGACGGAACCTTGGTGTGTGAGCAGTGTGTATCCCGATCATCACACTGCAGGTGTTAGAACGCTGACCCGTCCATTAGAACGTGATGATATTGGATGGTGATCAGAACCACAGCACGCACCACCTCCAGGAAAATGAAAGGAAGGTTCTAATCAACAGACCGTTTCCTGGAACTAAATGTTCTCACAGGTCCAGATTACTGAAAGATAATCCACCTGATCTTAATCCACCTGATCTTAATCCACGTGTCGGTTGTTCTGTCACAGACCAACAAATATCTAGAACGTTTGTATAAAACTGAACAACTGAACGCTAAAGAACGTGGCTGAGATCTGTTCTGATGTTAACACAGTGCATACACACACAGCCTTCAGGACTGCAGCGCCGCACTGACCGGACAGACGGACGGACGGACCACAGACAGGTTCTCGTGGTTAAAGCAGTGACCTCTCCCTCATTAAACACGACCCTCATGTGAGAGAACACACTCCTGCATTCAGAATCACTCTCACTCTGACTCCATATCAGCACTCCATATCCATATCTGTTTATGAAGACGAGCTGAACACTCACACACACACACACACACTCACACTCACACTCACGCTCTGCTGGACCGACCCGGAACACACTGCCCGATGGGACGGGGAGGTGCACTGAAAACTGATTTCTGAAATTAAAGAACTAAATCAAACCACATGGAAGCTTTGATCTCCATTCAGACTGAATCAGTTCATAACTTAATAAAAGAGAGGAACACGTTTAGAGTTAGAACAGAACACGAAAATCTCCATACCCCCCCTCACCCCCCCCCCCCCCCCATCAATAAAGGGCAAAATGAAGACCTGAGATGTTAGAAGATGAAGCTGAGTGTCATTCAGAGATTAGAACTTTAAAACGGTGTGTGACTCCCCTGACGTTTAAACAGCCATCAGTGAGCTGTGACGTTCCACTGAACAGAACCCGCTGTGAGAACACTGTCCCACTCCAACCTCTCAACACACACACACACACACACACACACACACACAGCAGAGTGGATAAGAGCACAATCACCACATACCTCCTTTAGAACAATCTCCAAACACCAGCACATACAGATACAGAACATAATGAGGAACCCTAAGGAGAATGAGGTACGAGAGCAATGTTCTCACCATGTCTCTCGGCCCTACAGAGTTTTATTAATTCACATCTATTATCATCTCCATTTTTATCTGATTATATCCTTTATTGATCTACAGAAGCAGAACCTTTCATCACCGTTTAACAGAACACGGTCACAAAGCAGCCGCACAGCTCACTGAGGTTCCAACATCAGGATTCCAATTCAGTCCATCCTCTTACAACCAAACATACATGTGTTGGGGGGGGGGGGTCTCAAACATTAAATGAAACAGAAGAGTTCTCAGAATTTCTCATTAAGACTCATTACAGCCGGGATAGGTCCCAATCAGATACCTGTACCTCAACCTTACAACTCAACTGAAACTTAATTAACAATTAAATGCCATTAATCCCAGTTCCACTCAGAACCACTGGATTTAATTAGGTTAATAAAGCACCTCCCTCAGGTCTCGTTATGTCTCATAAAAACCTTATTAATGTCAGGGTGCTGCGCAGCGAGATAACGGGTTAATGATCCAGAGAGAGAGTTAATAACACCATCAGCTGATCACATCCATCTGCAATCTGAAGGCTGTGTACAATCAGAACCAAAGAAAGAAAGAACACGGTCTGTAATAACTCACACACACTCTCACACACACACACACACACACACACACAGCGAGCGAGCGAGCGGATCAGATGAGCTGCTGACAGGAGGAGGAGGTAAACGGCTGGAGTTTCTCTGGTTGAAATTCAATCCAGTCGTTTATTAACACATCTGTGTTTTCCTCAGAGTTTAATACACACACCAAACCGTAACACAGTGTCACAACCCCCCCCCCCCCCCCCCCCCCGAGGGGGAAACCTGAAGAGTGCAGGAGAGCCTTTTAGTTTTATGCCTCCACAGTAATCACACAGCCTTCATCCAGCAGCAGAACAGCCCTGTAACCACCACCATCACCATTACTATCATCATCATCACCACCATCATCACCATTACTATCATCATCATCATCATCATCCCCATCATCATCATCATAACCATCATCATCCCCATCATCATCACCATCATCATCATCACCATCATCATAACCATCATCATCATCATCACCATCATCATCCCCATCATCATCACCATCATCATAACCATCATCCCCATCATCATCACCATCATCATTATCATCATAACCATCATCATAACCATCATCATCACCATCATCATAACCATCATCATCACCATCATCATTATCATCATAACCATCATCATAACCATCATCATCACCATCATCATAACCATCATCATCACCATCATCATAACCATCATCATCACCATCATCATCCCCATCATCATCACCATCATCATAACCATCATCATCACCATCATCATAACCATCATCATAACCATCATCATAACCATCATCCCCATCATCACCATCATCATAACCATCATCATCCCCATCATCATCACCATCATCATAACCATCATCATCCCCATCATAACCATCATCATCATCATCATAACCATCATCATCATCCCCATCATCATAACCATCATCATAACCATCATCCCCATCATCATCCCCATCATCATCATCATAACCATCATCATCACCATCATCATCATCATCATCATCACCATCATTATCATCATAACCATTATCATCATCATAACCATCATCATCATCCCCATCATCATCACCATCATTATCATCATAACCATTATCATCATCATCCCCATCATCATCATCATCATCATAACCACCATCATCATAACCATTATCATCATCATCATCATCATCACTATTATCATAACCATCATCATCCCCATCATCATCATCATAACCATCATCATCCCCATCATCATCATCCCCATCATCATCACCATCATTATCATCATAACCATCATCATCACCATCATCACTATCATCATAACCATCATCATCACCATCATCACTATCATCATAACCATCATCACTATCATCATCACCATCACAATCACCCAGCATGGAGTAAAATTAATGCACAACTGACACACACAAACAAACACACACAAACTATAACTAAACTAAACTATAACACTATAAACTAAACAGTAAATCCTGAATGGATTAAACATCGCTGTAAGAACCTAATCTAATCTAAATTCAGATTACAGTAAATCTGTTGATCTGAAACAGTTTTCAGGGTCCGTTTGATCTTACATCTCATTTAAAGGTTGTATCAGTGTTATATTTTGGTTATAGCAGCTGGAACAGGTTTGTTTTTACGGTGAGCCTCAATCTACACACACCTCGCCTCACCTGGTGTTGGGTACGTACTGTGTGTGGAATTAGCATGACTGTGAGGGTCCACACGGTGGGACATCCATCATGTTATATGGCGTCATGTCCGCCGTGCTCTGTGAAGCGTCATCCTTCAGACAGACCGGTGAGCGTCGGCGCCTTCACTGAGCTGTACGGATAATTGAAGGAGGAATTGATTTCTGCATTTCCTCACTTTACACTTTCTCTGGAGAAGGATCTCATTATGTTAAAGGGGGGGAGGGGGGAGGGGGGGAGCCGGGAAAAAGTGATCCTCATTTGCCTCACACCCCGCGTCTCCTCTGAGCGACCTCTGGCCACCGCAGGACTCATGTTTAATGCCGATCACATCCCACCAGCTTGAGGGAACGGGGGAACGGGGGACCAGCGGTTAAGAGTGCAAATGCCAACGACAAGCCGGTGTCGGCGCAATTACGGAGCCCAGAGCTGCCATTTATCTGGGGCATGTCCAAACACTAAAGCGGGCAATTACAGCAACGCCGTCGAGCCACATGAAAGGAGCGTTCACTCTGCTCCTAATTAAACAGCTCCTCATGACCGAGCAGGTCCCCCATCCATCCTGCATACCAGAGAGCGCAACCAGAGCACACGTCCGCCAGCGGGTCACCCTCACTTTCATTAACACCTTATTCAATATTAACAATATGAGAGTCTCCACAGCGATCCATGATTTAAACGTTTTAAACTTCAGATGATCGTCTCTGAAACAGGATGTGGTTCTAGTCCTGGGTTCATTTTGAAAGGCGGTGTGCAGCAGCAGTGCAGAGTGTTTTCAGAAGAACACGGAATTAAATTTAGACTGTATTATGATGTGCTGTTAATGGAGGTAGCAGAAGATCAGGACTACCATGTGTGGACGTTCCACAGGAGAACAAACGTGTGGCATGTGGAGGATAAAAGGAGAGTGCAGAGATAAGGCTCGGGGGGGGGGGGATGAAGACGAAGCACTGAACAAGTCTAAATAATAAGCACACTCAATTTAAAGCACTTATGCAGAGGTTCCTCCTCCACCCCCCCCCCCTCATTAAAGCCTCACAGTAAACACCATCAGCGCTCTCTGCAGCAGGACGCATATGAGCTCACAGCAGAGATACTCACACGGTCCAGCGCTGCCCTGAGGCTGAGGGGCGCTATGACACCCCTCTCCAGATCCTGACCTGCACAGCAGCGCTCACGGTCCAGCCTGTCCCGTCCGTCCGGCCCTCACAGCTCAGTTCACACACACTGCACAATACATCAGGAACATTAGAGCGACTTCACATTCTGAGAGTAAAATCCAATAACGTGAGATCAGATTCAGATTGCACCCTGATCATTAATCTTCCTGTAAAAGCTGAACATGCTGCGTAAAGAACAGACTGCGTGTGATTTAACATCATAAACTGAACTAGAACCACGACTTCAAATACAGAACATTTTTAAAGACCAAAAAACTAATTAACATGTCATTCATTTAAATTTTAATATGTTAGAGGTCATAACGTTGTCATGCTCTGAATTCTGACACTCCTGACTTCTAACATCCAGACAACGTTCAGGGCTCAGTTACAAACCCCGTACAATCCACATCCCTCAGAATGAAGGTTCTGGGTTCGAGTTCCTGCTGCAGGGGATGGAGGTGGGTTTATCAGGAGTTTAAATCTGGAATGTTCTGTAATGTTTCAGAGGTGATTTAATATCGGTTCCCATCAGCGCGTCGTTGAAACAGTTAAAACAGCTGCAGGCAGAGGGAGAACATCAGACTGCAGGGCTGCGTGAGGTTCCAGCTCCTGTCTTCTGGTTGAAGTCAGAGTTCATGAAGAGAAGTGTTTTGTTTTGGGAATGAGATTTGATCTTCTGTAACGGTCCTGATGTTAACAGGTCGACTTTCACACCGAGATACAAACACTGCAGCACTGACCCTCAATCAGTCCAACACACGAAGAAGTGCAGCTTTAATAATCCAGTCCACATGACGATACACACCTGTGTTATCCATCCATCCATTAAAAAAACACCTTACATTAAAGTTTTTATAAACAATAATAATAAAAAAACATGTTATTCACAGTAAATAATAATCACTCATCGTCTGCTCTGCTCTTTATTCATTATGATTAATAAAACGACCTGCATCTCAAACTCCTATATTAATCAGACACATTTCAAATACACAGATTCTCTACATTAAAGACTCAAACATACAACCAAAAACATCAGTCTCAGATGGGGGGGGGGGTCTGACTGATGGGGGGGGGGTCTGACAGAAGGGGGGGGGTCTGACTGATGGGGGGGGGTCTGATTGGTCACATCATCACTCTGACAGCAGAGAGATCAGACTGAAGCTACAGCAACACAGAGTTTAAAGCTCCCTAAAATCATGACTTATTAAAGCCCCCCGCCCATCACACTGCAGGAACAGTGCTGACCCCGGGATGAGATGATGTGAGATGATGAGATGATGATGATGTGAGGATAATAAACTGAAGTCAGACTGATATCATGTAAAATAAAACCGGTCTCCTCCTCATTCAGAGACGCTCATTTGCATCAGGAGCTTTTCTGTCCTCTGTATTTTTACATTCAGCTGCTAACGAGCTGTGGGGGGGGGGGGGGGTCACTCCTCACCTCGTGTGTTCGCTCGTGCTGGACGGACGTCAGGAACCACGACGAGGCAGCCGACGGCCATTTGGCTTCTGATGGGAAGCGGATTTATTTCTTTAATGAGTGTGTTGGACGGCGTGATCTGATTAGCATGAGCTGCCTCGCTGCGGTCATTAAAACTGACCGTCAGGAACTCAACGCTGAGCTCGAACCCTTCACCCTGACTAACTGGAGGCCATGATCTGCTGATTCTCAGAAACTGAACTGAAGTCCTGTGATGGACTGGTGACCTGTTCAGAGTGAGCACCGGGATAAGCTCCAGCCCCCTCACGTGACCCCAATTAAAACAGAAGCATAAGCGGGTGGACGGAGCGAGCAGGTGGAGGTGGGTGAGGTGTTCACATACTTTGTGCTGGATTGGTATCGGTGCGTGACCGACGGCGTGATGAGATGGAGATGGAGAGGTGTTCTGCAGGGAACCGACGAGGCCGTAATCAGCGGCGGCTCGGTTCTGATATGCGGCTGATTGCGGAGACGATGTTCCTCAGAGACGGAACGCCGATCTGATGGAGAGACGCAGAGACGAGCTGTAATTACAGACGGGTTCGGGCGACCCGGCCTTCCTGAGATCAGGGTGACGAGCCCTCAACGTCTGAGAACATCTGAGAGTACCACCAAATTACCCAGCACAGAGCGAGCGAGCGAGCGAGACAGAGACAGAGAGAGAGAGAGGAGGGTGGTGGGTGGAGCGGGGTGCAGATGTTTGTAAGCTGGATCCTGGATTCTGAGTTGAACCTGTTCTCCATTCAGCTTCAGGCCAAACAGCAGATCAGTCAGCGGCGCGTTAATGAGGTTCAGGAGGAACTCCACCAGCTGATCTCAGATCTGCAGACGGCTCGGCCCTGCAGCCGCTCGGGTACCCCCCCCCCCCCCCCCGACGGGTTTTATTTATTCTGAGCCAATAGAGGAAGCATCATGAATTATGAGCATGTCGTGGGAGAAACATCAGACGGCTCAGCTTCACCTTCACATTAAAATATTAAACATGTCGTCCTGTAGAACATCATCAGAACTCAGCACCACAGAAGATCCTCTCTGCAGCTCTCTCTCTCTCTGTCTCTCTCTCTGTCTGTCTGTCTCTCTCTCTGTGTCTCTCTCTCCCTCTGTCTGTCTCTCTCTCATGTAAAAGTCTTACAGCAGGTTCTCAGATGCGTGACATCACAGTGCTGATGCTGTCTGATTTAATAATCATCTCTAATGGGTTGTTCTGAAGGTCTGAAGGTCAGACGTTGGGTATGGACGGTAAGATGACCTCATCCTGACAACGAGTGTGATGAACAGTTCCATCAGTTTAGGAACCACAGCGCCAGGAACCATCGCCATCACATCGCCAGGAACCACCAGAACCGTGTGAGGTTACAGAGCGAGGAGCTGAGGAACCCTGCAGAGTCCTAAACCTGGAGCTGCGGCTGCATAAGGCTCCACATGCGCAGAGCCCGGTGTTAGATGGTGTAAAGAACACCGCCACTGGACTCTAGAACCTACCGAACTGCACGGAAGGAGGGACAATATTATGGGATTGTTTTCCAAACGTCGGTCTACAGCCTTCACCTCCAAACCGGAGAACGCTTTCATACCAGAACAATCATCTGCTTCTAACTGAGTGGGAACAGTTTAGGGAAGGCCCTTTCCTGTTCCGGCATGACGGAGCCCCTCTGCACAGCAGGGTCCATAAAGCACAGAGGAGTTTCCAAAGCCTTCAGAGTTCCACACAGACAACAACAAACCAACGTTCATTTCTGTAATTTATTAAACGTCGTGTGGAACGTCGTCACCGTGAGAACCCGCTCAGATGTTTCCCACAATCCCCTCCGCTGCTCTCCGTCCACTGAGAATGACCTCATTCACGGCGACGCCATCGTACGAGGCTCCGGTCAGCGTGAGAGGAAGAGCGTGTTCTCTGATGTAGCGTCTCATAATCTCTGAAAAGAAAGCGGCGTCACGGCGTGCAGACAGAACGCTGGGATTACAGATTACAGAACCCACTCACCGAGGTGCTGCCAGTGTCCCACACCGTACTGAGGAATACAGTTCTAAAAGAAAACACAAACGAGATTCAGCTACAGGAGAAACACACACACACACACACACACACACACACCTGTAACACTCCTATAACTGACTTATGATGAGTTGTGAGATTAACACTACAAAGCACCGTGGCACCAGCGGGACTGAGGACACCTGCTGGCAGAGAGAGGAAGTGCAGAGCCCCACAGCCCTCCGGCGGTGAGAACCTCAGGTTCATGAAGACTGCGGCACATCGTTAGAACCACGCTGGCTTCATTTTAATATTCTAATGATCTGATTAATATTCAGAGTGACGTCAGAAAGACATCAGGAGCTGCTGTATGTACAGGACAACACTTTAGGGAAGTTCCCTTTCTGTCTTCACAAATCTGGAGCTTTATAATAACATTCTAATGTAAAATGTGAGTGCACACAGCGGAACCGAGCAGAACCGTGTGGAACCGAGCAGGGACCCACCTTTAGAACCGCGGTTCTGCTCCATATGGGTGATGATGTCACACCCAGCTGAGACCTCACGGCATTGAGCGCTCGCTGTAACAGAACCTGCTCCTCAACCTCATCTGCAGGTCCAAACACCTCCTCAAACCAGGCTCCACCCATCATCACCTCAACACACACACACACACACACTGAGTACAGGTTTACAGAACCAGAACCTCAGAGTTAACAGAGTAATGACACGGTGCGAGGGTGTGTGTGAGGGTGTGTGTGTGTGAGGGTGTGTGTGTGTGTGTGTGAGGGTGTGTGTGTGAGGACCCTCTGAGAGGATGAGGACATGTTCCTGATACATTAATAATGATAACAGAGCAGTGTGTGAATTATTCAACCGTTTGCAGGGTCTGCAGGAACGGAGGCTATTTTTACTCAGTTTATAGAAACCTTAATGGAGAACCCATTACATCCACAACAGAACATCACCACACACACACACACACACACACCCCATCATCATAAACCATACACTCCTGATATTTTCAGATTTATAGGACTGTTTACATATTTATGTGCTTAAGTATTTATCATGAAGTCTTAAAATGTGTGCATTTGTGTACACCAGTGTGTGTGTGTGTGTGTGTGTGTGTGTGTGTGTGTGTGTGTGTGTGTGTGTAAGGTCTTGCAGGCAATCGATGTATTTCATAACAGTTTATATAACAAATAAAAAACAACAGCAGAGTTCAAACTCAGTAAGAGAGAGAGTGTGTGTGAGAGTGTGTGTGTGTGTGAGAGTGTGTGTGTGAGAGTGTGTGTGTGTGTGAGAGTGTGTGTGTGAGAGTGTGTGTGCGCTCACTGTTAGTCTGGTTGTGGGTTCTCCCGGTCGGTTGTGTTGTGGAAATGGAACCGAGTCGTACACAATCCCCAAAATCCCTCTGTCCTCTGACGAGGGAATCAAATGACCAAAACCCTGTACACACACACACACACACACACACACACACACACACACACACACACACACACACACACACACATGTTAAAATAGTTTTCCTGCTAAATTAAAAACTAATGCTTAATTAAACTCTGAGTCAGCTTTATTTTGTGAGTATTAATAAATGAGTATGTAATTAATTAATTAACGGATGTTAACGAGGTTCGTTACCTTCACGGGTAACACTGACCCCTCAAACTCCAGGTTCACCAACCCCACACTCACACTGCCTATACAGCACAGCCGCTCTGTCAGAGTCCGAGCAGCAGGGGGCAGTATGGAGGCAAGCACTACACACACACACACACACACACACACACACACACACACACACACACACACACACACACACACACACACACACACACACACACACACACACACACACACTGTTTTTTATGGAGAGGCTACATCAAAAAAAATGCTAACAATTATATTATATAAATATAACACCACTGTTTTAATCTCTGCATATCACACATCATTAGATGATTACATCGTTACACAGACAGGATTAACGAGGCGGGTCAGCGGGGTGTGTAAACGTTGGGTCAGTGTGGTCAGCGGGGTGTGTATAGGTTGGGTCAGTGTGGTCAGCGGGGTGTGTATAGGTTGGGTCAGTGTGGTCAGCGGGGTGTGTATAGGTTGGGTCAGTGTGGTCAGCGGGGTGTGTGTGTGGGTCAGGTTGACGGTCATTGGTGGGATCATGTTGACAGGTGAGGTGTGTGTACCTGATGCAGGAAGAGCAGAGATCACATGATCAGCGCTGACCGTTGCACCGTCCTTCAGCGTGATCTGGTCAGAATCATAAACACGGTCTGAATCTGCAGACGAAGCTTTATTTAAAACACCAGGTCCAGGGGTGACCCCTCACCTCCCAGCCTGCTGCAGTGTGGCGCAGGTTACAGATGGGGGCGCTGTTTTGCATCTCCACCTGAGCTCTACTTCTTAATGTTTCTTGCAGAGCATCAGCGAGCGTCTGCATCCCCCCCACCAGAGACCACTGCGCCCACGCCTCCCGCCGTGCCCGCTGTGCCAGCGTGGATGACCCCAGTGAAGGGCTCTCATCTTAAACACAACCAAAGATACACTCATCAATAATCACACACACACACACACACACACACTCTCACACACCACAATTAGTTCTGGATGAGATTACCTCCACTGAGGAGCATGCCCAGTGTGATGGAGCCCCACTCCTGCTCCGCCCTGTAGAGCGTCGGGAAACAGGAACGCACACTCAGCTGTTTACTGTCCCCCGCAAACACACCCCGACACAGGGCATCAACAGCTATATCTGCTAACTACACACACACACACACACACACACACACACACACACCAGCACTTTTACCCCTTACTGACGAAGCCCTCTGCTGCCCTCTAGTGTTTGATAAGTAGAAGACTGACGATTAGAAGCGTCTCAGACCTCAGAGCCGAGTCTCCTGGAGATGAAGGAGTGCAGAGACTCGTCCTCCTGCTTCCTCTTGCTCACCAGCACCTCCTTCAGCACGCTCAGTATAATAGGAGTGGAAAAAGGAGGCGTGGTCTTCAGCACGCCGCTGCGAATCAGAGGAGGAGCATCAGAGCTGATATCTCAGCATGCTTTAGGTGGGTCAGCTGAGAGATGGTTCTGCAGGAGGCACCTGGGACCAGAGGGCATCATGTGCAGCCGTCCTCTCACGTACAGGAAGCGCTTCTTAGAGGCGACGTGATCATGTGGAACCGGCAGGATCTCACTCCCCAAACCCAGATCCCCCAGCTGAGGAACGGAGGAGAGCGTGAGAACCGAGGAGAACCTGACGCCTCATCAGAGGGTCAGAGTGACCCGCAGGGGCAGCAGGGTGGGGCTATGATCAGTTTAAGCTTCTGCAGAATCTATTATTTCATAAACTTTAATCATAATATTCATGCGTACATCAGGAACTCTATTTCAATGAGTCTTCTCTTAAAACAGTACCATGTCCAGAGTGTTCCTGCCCGCCGCTCCCGTCGGACGAACCCCCCGGGGTCCGTGTTCGAACACGGCTCCGTCTTCCCTGCGGGTGGAGTTCATCCACCCTCCATACCGGTCACTCCCCTCCAACAGCAGCACCTGCAGGAACCCAAACACACCCATCACGGCCTGCGGGACACGGGTTCCACTTCCACACCCAAGCTTGTCCTCTGCGTGGACTGAGAGATGAATGAGGAGCTGTGATGTCATGAGGTCATGTGATGCGGACAGGTCTCTGTGGTCGTTGTTTACGGTTCACATTAATGAGATTTCTCATTAAAATAACTTCAAATAAAACATTAATAAATAAGAATATGATTTCCATTAACGAGAATATAATTAAAGGTGTTACCTTGGAAACCTGTGAGCTTCGACTGAGGTAATAACAGGTGGAAAGACCCCCCACCCCCCCACCGAGAACAGCAACACACTTCTGCATTCACTCAACCTGCACACACACACACACACACACACACACACACACACACACACACACAGTTGAATGTAATATCAGGGCTGATCCTCTTGATCTCAGATCACATCACTGATCTCAACATCTTCATTTAAAGTCTGCTTTCATTAATTAACATAAAAATTAATAAACTCACCTGTATGAACCGAACCGAGTCACTGAATCACATACAGAGTCAGAGTCACATACAGAGTCACATACAGAGTCACATACAGAGTCAGCTCCACTCCATTCCAACCAGAACATCAAAAATTCTGTATAAATCAAACAAAAACATTATTCATATACAGACATCTCCCCGTGTGTGTGTGTGAGAGAGAAAGAGAGAGATGAATGTTTAAAGGTGTGTGTTAACTGTTTTAGGGCGGGGCAACTGTGTGTGAGTGGGTGAGACAGGGTTCTGTTAGATGGTTGTCTCAGGGTGTGTGTGTGTGTGTGTGTGTGTGTGTGTGTGTGTGTGTGTGTGTGTGTGTGTGTGTGTGTGTGTGTGAGAGATAAGGATTCTTTGTTATGAGACTGAAAGACTGATGAAGTTTACTTTGTGAATAATTATGATAATTAATTGTAACATTAAATAAAAGGATAATAAAAATAAAACTTAATAAATGTTTAAAATATTAAATCTTTATTTCTAATTTAACGTTCATTATTAAACAAATTCAGTTTTAAAATGAGGGTCAGCTGACCCGGAGTCAGTTCACACCACACCGCTGACCCGGAGTCAGTTCACACCACAGCACTGACCCGGAGTCAGTTCACACCACAGCACTGACCCGGAGTCAGTTCACACCACAGCACTGACCCGGAGTCAGTTCACACCACACCGCTGACCCGGAGTCAGTTCACACCACAGCACTGACATCATCATTTAATATCGCCTCTGTTCTGACACTCACAGCTAAAGGTTCTGGTTCTATGTGCTGAGGTTCTGGTTCTATGTACTGAGGTTCTGGTTAAGGTTCTGGTTCCATGTGCTGAGGTTCTGGTTCTATGTGCAGAATAAGAACATTTATAATAATGAGCACGGCTGGTTTGAATGTAAACAGAATAATAAAATGTACCTGTTAATTGTAGATCAAAGCGAAACTGTTTGTAAAACTTTAATTAATCTGTAGGGATTACGGCTGTGACGTCACGGCTCCTGAACGATGACGACGTCAGCTCTGCAGTTTAAAAACAACGCCGCTCACTTTAGAACCGCCGGCTCTCTTTCTTTTGTCACTGTGTTGACGTGTGGACTCGTTACTGACACCTGGCGGCCAGGAAGCAACACGATCAATGGCTTCCTTAATCTGCTCGTGCGAATCAAAACCATCACCTTTTAAAATAATTATCTGTGATTATGAATTATAATCCAACACAAAAACGTTAACGATCTGTCTGTGTGTGTGTGTGTGTGTGTGAGTGTGTGTGTGTGTGTGTGTGTGTGTGAGTGTGTGTGTGTGTGTGTGTGTGTGTGTGTGTGTGTGTGTGTGTGTGTGTGAGTGTGTGTGTGTGTGTGATGAGGTATAACATTAATGAAATATTTAATTCCCAGTGAAACTTTAAATTTAGGAGAAATACAATTTAACCACCAGAGGGCAGCATCGTATCAGATATCGATTCCATAGTCTAAACGTTGGGTTAGGATTAGGACGAGGTTCAGATTAAATTCACTTTAATCTAATTTATTCAGATATCGAGTGAAGTATAGAGTATAAATATGACTTAAGTGTGTGTGTGTGTGTGTGTACTGTATGGATGTCCATTACATTACTTCTCAATATTACGTACATTAAAATGTGTGAATGTGTGTTTGTCTGAAAATACAGATGAATGTAAAGAAATGTCAGAGAAGCTGAAATAATCAAACTAAAGGTCTGATTCGGTGTAAAGAAGCAGCACAAAGACGTCCTCATGTTAAAAAGAGTTTATTTCAACAAGTGTGTGATTTTTTTCCTCCAAAGAAGTAAAAAAAAATCAAACCCAGTACATCAAAGGATTAGAAAGCACAGCAATAAAACGAGGACACACACCGTGGCGTTTTCTTTAGATCAATCCGAGCATCGATTTTATTATCATCAATATTATTTATTATTAGAGGATATTTATTCACACGCACTGAATTAGTCACACATCAAACACAGAGATTCCTCTCAGTAGCTTCACTTTCTATCAACACAGTTTATACTTTAAACTTCATAAACCTAAATTTTTATTTTCCTTACTTACAAAATACACAGACGCATGCCAGAGATCAGGTGTGTGTGTGTGTGTGTGTGTGTGTGTGTGTGTGAAAGAGAGAGAGAGTGATGGCGAATTCACAAATGTGTTCCTTTTAAATGACTCTATCGAAAGAATCAAATGAGAAACTCACAGATGAGTCATTTGTATCTGATGAGTCACTCGACTCAGTTGCTCAGGTATTGATACCTGCTGTAGGAATCAGAACCTTTGGGAACCTTTTGGGTACTGTTGAAAGTGGACTTTAAGAGGGTGGATGTTTTGGATCTCTGGTGCTGATGCAGGTGACCCCACACGACCCGCACTGCAGTTCATCACTTTGAGCAGAACACCGATCACATCAAAGAGGTTTGAAACTTAAAAAGTACATGTACATTCTTAAAAACATGACAATGTTTACGTCAAAACCACAGAATCGTAAACTGCACGTTCAGTCTTTATGTTTTTCGTGTTTACATCAGAACTCGGTCGTGGGGTCTGTACAACTGAACCAGAGAGTCGTTTAAAAGAGTCAAATCAAAGTGAATCGTAGAGCTCTTGAATGGATCATTAAGGTGTGTGTGTGTGTGTGTGTGTGTGTGTGTGTAGAAGTGTTCAAACAGCCTAAGAAGGGTTTCTAGATGAAACTCTAATGGGGTGTAGGAGTGGGCGGGGTTACAGGCTGTCTGCAGATGACAGGGGCGTGGCTTGGGCGTGTTTGGACCTTTATTTACATCATGTTGTTCTGGAGCGAGTTCACCTCAGAGGAGTTCTCCTCCCCCAGCATCTTGTGGTTCTCATGTTTTGGAGTCAGTGAGTTCTGGATGTTCAGAGACTCGTCCTCCTTGGGCGGGGGCGACTTCACCGCGTCCTCCAGCTTATTCTGGGCATTTGGATCGTCCTGCAGAACCAATGAGACGAGAAAACCTCAGACTACGAACCTCCAGATACTCATGCTCACCCCCCCCCCCCCTCTAATCCAGTCATGTGACTATATAAGACTGAATGCCACGCCTCATTCTTTACTGGTTCCATTTAAAACCCAAGTGTAAACTGAACCTAAAGATCAATCTACCACCTGAAGAGAACGGTGGTGCAGTTTAAACATTTACACAAACATCTTCTGTCTGAAGTTGATCTAAGCAGGACGCCTGATGGTGGCCTCAGAGCGTGAGAACGGTTCTATCACACCAGATCTTCTAACAGATGAACAGAACCTCATGCCTGGTTCTAGAGTACAGTACATTTAAACGTGACCTCCTCACCTGCAGCTTTAAACCCACACAGTGATACAGAACATGTTCTACTACCTGCCATCCAGGAGAGCAGACGTGAATGAAACGTTAGGACAGAGATCTGTGATCATTAGAACATCTGCAGATGTGCCGTGTTGCAGGAACAGAGGCTGGAGTATCGCAGGCTGGGGGCTGCTTTCAGAGCTGTATGGGGGCGGGTCAAGGGGCGTGGTTTACAGACATGCACACATGCAGACCCGAGGTCCATACAGCCCTTCAGACCACCGGCTGGATTTCTCTAAAGACCTGCTGCATCACAGGTCCAGAGATCAAAGCCCCCTGCAACACCGAGCGAGCGAGCGAGCGAGCGAGAGAGAGAGAGAGAGAGCGCCTCTTTGTGGAATAACCAGAGATACAAAGAAGCAAAGCAACCACATCAAAGACTTTCATCTGTCTTTTGAGAGAGAAGGACATTTGCTGAGAGGAACCCGATGTTTGGCGTTCAGACCTTCGGTTCTGTTCATGTGGAGAGAACGTGGGCTCCATCAGAGACGTCAGAGTGAACCGCTCATATTTAAAAGAACTCAGGAGCAGAATGTAACATCTGAGGAACTTCAAACACGTTTAGGACAATGGACATATAGACCCCCCCCCCCCCCCCCCGAGCGGGTGCTATTAGGGTGGTGGATGATTCTCAGTACTGCAGGGACATGGTGGTGCAGGTGTGTTAGTGTGAGAGGATCAGACACCGTAGCGCTCCATCCACCATCATCAGCATCCTGTATCACTGATGGAGGATGAACACACCGTGTCCAGCAGCAGACGACCTGCCGTCTCTTGATTCTCCATCCACAGGGTGGAGCTGTGAGGGTTAAACTCCAGCAGCACTGCTGTGTCTGATCCACCAAAAATCAGGACAAAGTATGTGGAGAAACGAATGGACTACAGTCTGCAGTAGGTCTGTTTAACATGGTCAGTATAACTGATGAGATGGACAGTGGGTGTAGAAATGAAGAGGTGGATGGAATGAGGTGGACAGTGGATGATAACTCTGTAGGACATACAGTTAGTCTTTTCAACATTGGACTCATTCGTGGGTTCTCCTGTGTCTGCAGTCTCATGCTCTCTGTGTGTGATGGTGACACTCATATTGGATTTACCCTTGAAGCAAAGGGACCCTAGATGGTGACCTCAGGTAGGAGGTGTGGACGTGATGTCTCCATGACGATCAGCGCCTCATTTCCTCCACAGAACTGAAAGAGTCGTCATCGATTCAAATAACAAAGACGTACAAAAAAATATACATAATGAGGACGAGAGGGATTCACCTCCACCCTGTAATCTCACCTCCACCAAACTCACCTCCACCCCATCACCTCACCTCCACCAAACTCACCTCCACCTCATCACCTCACCGTCACCTCATCACCTCACCTCCACCCTATCACCTCACCTTCACCTCATCACCTCACCTCCACCCCATCACCTCCCCCCCCATCACCTACACCTTATCACCTCACCTCCACCAAACTCTCCTCCACCTCATCACCTCACCTCCACCCCATCACCTCACCTCCACCTCATCACCTCCCCCCCATCACCTACACCTTATCACCTCACCTCCACCAAACTCTCCTCCACCTCATCACCTCACCTCCACCTCATCACCTCCCCCCCATCACCTACACCTTATCACCTCACCTCCACCAAACTCTCCTCCACCTCATCACCTCACCTCCACCAAACTCTCCACCCCATCACCTCACCTCCACCAAACTCTCCACCCCATCACCTCACCTCCACACCGTCACCTCACCTCCACCTCATCACCTCCACCCCATCACCTCACCTCCACCAAACTCTCCTCCACCCCATCACCTCACCTCCACCTCATCACCTCACCTCCACCAAACTCTCCACCTCATCACCTCACCTCCACACCGTCACCTCACCTCCACCTCATCACCTCCACCCCATCACCTCACCTCCACCAAACTCTCCTCCACCCCATCACCTCACCTCCACCTCATCACCTCACCTCCACCCCGTAACCTCACCTCCACCTCATCACCTCACCTCCACCATCACCTCACCTCCACCCCGTAACCTCACCTCCACCTCATCACCTCACCTCCACCAAACTCCCCCCCTCTCAGTTTTAAGGTGGTGTTATGATGGATGTCTTGCTGCTCAGGTCCTCAGAGACCCCCCCCCCCCTGCAGGAGAGCAGAGGAAATACACATTGATCTGCGGCGTTGGAGGTCACATGGTTTAAACACCGGGGGGCTCCACCTTCTCATCCTCAGTATGAAATCTCACGCTGTTCTGTAAATGAATCTGACGTTTCAGACGTTTAATGTGACACTGCGGGTCTCTGTAATTAATTAATAAAGTCATGTGATCGTTATCAGTCTGATCAATTCATCTGATTAGAGCTCGTTATCATTCTTCATTCAGATCAGAATCTGTCAGACTGAAGAACTCTGAGAGTGTGTGCTGCTTCAGGTTCTGCTGCCTTTACAGCGGGGGGGGGGTCACAGAGGTGGGCGGGGCTATGACGTGGTTCCTTACCTCAGAGCTCGGTTCCTCTTTGGTCTCCCAGGTGTATCTGCTCATGGCTTTCTAAATGGGGGGGGGGGGGTCAGAGGGTTATACATCTTATATACACCTCACTCAGAGAGACAGAGAGACAGAGAGAGAGAGACAGGAGGACAGACAGGAAAAGAGAGAGAGAGAGAGAGACAGACAGGAAAAGAGAGAGAGAGAGAGAGAGAGAGGACAGAGAGGAAAAGAGAGAGAGAGAGACAGAGAGAGAGAGACAGACAGGAAAAGAGAGAGAGAGAGAGAGAGACAGAGGAAAGAGAGGAAAAGAGAGAGAGAGAGACAGAGGACAGAGAGGAAAAGAGAGAGAGAGAGAGAGAGAGAGACAGGAAAAGAGAGAGAGAGAGACAGAACCTCCACCAAACTCAGAGGACAGACAGTTTTAAGGAGGAGTTAGAGGATGTCAGGAAAAGCTCAGGAGAGAGAGAGAGGACCCCCCCCCCCTGCAGAGAGAGAGACAGAGGAGAGAGACAGACATATTGATCTGCGGCGTTGGAGGACACATGGAAAGACCGGGGGAGAGAGACCTTCTCATCCTCAGTATGAAATCAGACGCTTGTTCTGTAAATGAGATCTGACAGAGGACAGACGTTTAATGTGACAGCGGAGTCTCTGTAGAGAATTAATAAAGAGATGTGATCGACAGAGGACAGAGAGATTAGAGCTCGTTACATTCTTCATTCAGATCAGAGATCTGTCAGACTGAAAAGAGAGAGAGAGAGTGTGCAGCTTCAGAGTTCTGCTGCCTTTACAGCGGGGGGGGGAGACACAGAGGTGGGCGGGAGAGAGACGAGGTTCCTTACCTCAGAGCTCGGTTCCTCTTTGAGAGCAGGTGTATCTGACATGGAAAAGAAAGAGGAGGGAGAGGGGACAGAGAGGAAAAGAGACATCTTAGAGAGACCTCACTCAGAGGACAGAGAGAAAAGAGAGAGAGACAGAGAGGACAGACAGGACAAGAGAGAGAGACAGGAGGACAGACAGGAAAAGAGAGAGAGAGAGAGAGAGACAGAGAGGAAAAGAGAGAGAGAGAGAGAGACAGAGGACAGAGAGGAAAAGAGAGAGAGAGAGAGAGACAGAGAGGAAAAGAGAGAGAGAGAGAGAGAGAGAGAGAGAGAGACAGAGGACAGAGAGGAAAAGAGAGAGAGAGAGAGAGAGAGAGAGACAGAGAGGAAAAGAGAGAGAGAGAGAGAGAGAGACAGAGGACAGACAGAGAAAGAGAGAGAGACAGAGAGAGAGACAGACAGAGGACAGACAGGAGAAAAGAGAGAGAGAGAGAGAGAGAGAGAGAGAGAGAGAGACAGAGGACAGAGGAAAAGAGGAGAGAGAGAGAGAGAGAGAGAGAGAGACAGAGGACAGACAGGAAAAGAGAGAGAGAGAGAGAGACAGGAGGACGGCTGGGGTCAGATGCTCTGTGAGGGTGAGGTGGTGAGGTGGTGAGGTAGTGAGTGAGGTTCACTCTGAAGCCTTTGTTAGGGAGCAGGGAGTGTTCTACTGAGAGTCCCTCACTCCAGACGAGTCCCCTTCATTAACTGTGGGGGGGGGGGGGGTGTGGAGTGGGGGGTACCTTTATGTTTAAGGATGTTTTAGTTTTAAAATCTTAAAGTTAACGTGAAGCATGCTAACTGCACCGCTGCTGCTAATCATCTCCAGCTAACGTAAATATGATTAGCATGTTAGCATGTATGTTAGCATGTATGTTAGCATGTAGCGTGTGGAACATTCCGCAGTGTGAACAAGGCCGAAGTGTAGAACACAGAATGATTCCCCTCAGAAACCCCCCCCCCCCCCCCCCCCCGCACACCTGAGTGACGTCAGCATCCGAGGCTAGTTTACCATGCGAAGCGGCTCAGTTAGCATGACGGTAGCGGTGCGCGGGGCTGCCGTGTTTACGTTAGCATCCTGTTAGCATGATGTTCTGTTGAGGAACATTCAAATTAATTAATAAATAGAACCCAGCGTTCTCTCTCAGGGTTATCCCGTCAAAGAGCAGCGCCGCTAGCCGTTAGCTGCTAGCTGTTGTACTGAAGCGTGTTAGCCTGGCGTTGACCTCAGCGGTTTATCCTGTTCATTCATTTTAATTAAGAAACAGATCAAAGAGAAGGCCCCGCCCCTTTCATCAGAAACAGATCAAACAGAAGGCCCCGCCCCTTTATCAGAAACAGATCAAACAGAAGGCCCCGCCCCTTTCATCAGAAACAGATCAAACAGAAGGCCCCGCCCCTTTCATCAGAAACAGATCAAAGAGAATGCCCCGCCCTTTCATCAGAAACAGATCAAACAGAAGGCCCCGCCCCTTTATCAGAAACAGATCAAATAGAAGGCCCCGCCCTTTCATCAGAAACAGATCAAACAGAAGGCCCCGCCCCTTTCATCAGAAACATATCAAATAGAAGGCCCCGCCCCTTTCATCAGAAACATATCAAATAGAAGGCCCCGCCCCTTTCATCAGAAACAAATCAAATAGAAGGCCCCGCCCCTTTCATCAGAAACAAATCAAATAGAAGGCCCCGCCCCTTTCATCAGAAACAGATCAAAGAGAATGCCCCGCCCTTTCATCAGAAACAGATCAAACAGAAGGCCCCGCCCTTTCATCAGAAACAGATCAAACAGAAGGCCCCGCCCCTTTCATCAGAAACAGATCAAACAGAAGGCCCCGCCCCTTTCATCAGAAACAGATCAAACAGAAGGCCCCGCCCCTTTCATCAGAAACAGGATAAACACACCAACAAAGACACAGAAATATCCAACAGAGCAGCAGCACAGCAGCACCTCCTACAGCCAACAGGGGGTGCCAGCGAACAGACAGACATGCAGAAGTGCACAGAGGGGTGACGGGGGGACGGGGGGGGGGGGGGGGGTCATAAGTGTGATCATATATAATATTGGAAGTGAATAATTGGGGGTTTCAGTGATCTGGTCAGTGATTTGGTCAGTGACCTGGTCAGTGATTTGGTCAGTGATCTGGTCAGTGATTTTGTCAGTGATCTGGTCAGTGATCTTTGTCAGTGATCTGGTCAGTGATTTGGTCAGTGATCTTTGGTCAGTGATCTTTGGTCAGTGATTTTGTCAGTGATCTGGTCAGTGATTTTGTCAGTGATTTGGTCAGTGATCTGGTCAGTGATTTGGTCAGTGATCTGGTCAGTGATCTGGTCAGTGATTTGGTCAGTGATCTGGTCAGTGATCTGGTCAGTGATTTGGTCAGTGATTTGGTCAGTGATCTGGTCAGTGATTTTGTCAGTGATCTGGTCAGTGATTTGGTCAGTGATCTTTGTCAGTGATTTGGTCAGTGATCTGGTCAGTGATTTGGTGGGGATGGTTGTAGTTCCGGAACGTTCCTCTGAACAGCAGAGCTTCATTTAAAAGAGACTTTTGATTGACTTTAATCTCATTACATAATGTCCTAATGATCCACTAATTAATAATTAATCAGAGTCCAAAGGCTCAGTCGTCAGTTATTCAGGAACCACGGTACCAGACCGGACGTTCCGTGAACTCGGGCGGTGTGGAATGGGCTCTGCGCAGACGCAGTCGGGATGTGAGATATGAGCGCGCTCAGTCAGCGCTCTGATCAACGTGCTGCCGCACAGAATATAAATATAATAACATCATATCAGAGATCTGATTTAGATCTGATTCATCACTACAGTCATCTGTTTAATCATATCATCTCCACCGTCGGCGAGAGCAGGGACTACGCGTGTGTGTGTGTGTGTGTGTGTGTGTGTGTGTGTGGGGTTCACTCTATAGAATTATGATTATATATATATTATATATGAAGAGCTTTAGCACACACACTGACTTTAGTGAGTAAAATTCGAGGACTGTATAATCAAAAGCAGAGACAATGAATAATGTGTGTGTGTGTGTGTGTGTGTGTGTGTGTGTGTGTGTGTGTGTGTGTGTGTGTGTGTGTCCATAAGTGTCCGTGTATCCGTGGCTACAGAGAAGATTTTTCCTTAGTAACTGTGTTGCTATGGCTGCGGTGTTGCCCAGGTAACCATACAGACGATGAGGATGATGAGGATGGCTGGAAACAGAGCCATTTTGAGGGGAAAAGAATCAGATTTTGACTTTGTTCACCTTTTCTCACCTCCACCCCCACCTCAGAAGGGTCATGCAGAGAAGAGGGATGGACGGATGCAGGGATGGAGAGATAGAGAGACGAGAACACGTTACCTGACAGATAATGTTATCATAGTAAGCCAAAGCACGAGCATGAGGAGGAGAGTCGCACAGTTTCCTTACGTTTGGGTTGGAGCCCTCAGCGATGGTGGACAGAGAAAAATTATCGTTGTGCTGCTCTGAGGACGGGCGGTACTTACTGCTGCTCCAACATGGACAGAGAGAAAGACATGGAGACAGAAGAGGCAGCAGGAAGAGACACAGAGGGAGAGGAGGAGGAGGAGTGGAGGAGAGAAACAGATGTGAAAAGGAAAATAAAAACAGAATGAAGGAGAACCAAGGAGGAGGAGGAGGAGGAGGAGGAGGAGGAGGAGGAGGAGGAGGAGAGATGGACAGCAGGTGAGAGGACAAAAGAGATGAGATTAAAGGACAGATGAAAGATGGAGACAGAAATAAAACAGCATTAATATCACACTCAGACCTCCACCACGTCCCTCCATCCTCCTCGTTCTCCTGCTCTGAAGCTCAGCAGTAAGTAGGTCACACACTGCATTACCTCAGATCAGACTTCAGATCAGACCTCCGATCAGACCTCAGATCAGACCTCCAATCAGACCTCAGATCAGACCTCAGATCAGACCTCAGATCAGACCTCAGATCAGACGTCAGATCAGACCTCAGATCAGACCTCAGATCAGACCTCAGATCAGACCTCAGATCAGACCTCAGATCAGACTTCAGATCAGACCTCCGATCAGACCTCAGATCAGACCTCAGATCAGACCTCCGATCAGACCTCAGATCAGACCTCAGATCAGACCTCAGATCAGACCTCAGATCAGACCTCAGATCAGACGTCAGATCAGACCTCCGATCAGACCTCAGATCAGACCTCCAATCAGACCTCAGATCAGACCTCAGATCAGACCTCAGATCAGACCTCAGATCAGACCTCAGATCAGACCTCAGATCAGACTTCAGATCAGACCTCAGATCAGACCGCTCAGCTGATGACATCATGCTGTTCCAGATGTGTGAGCAGAGCTTTGACTTTATTTGGTGATATTTTCCTTTGATCTTTTATTTCAGTCATTGATACCAAACTCCCGTTCAGACTCTAATCTGACTGAGTTATTGATTACGGATCAGATCTGAGGAGACTGTCGTTCATCGGTCAGTGGATCAATCGATCGATCGATCAGATAACGGAGAGTCTGCTGCAGATTCACACAGAGCTTCTGTTTAACGCTCTGCTCGGGTTCTCATCCTTCAGCTGCATGTCAGCAAAGAAACCCAAACGAATCTGAGTCTACTGAGCTGACTCAAATGACTCGACTCCACAATTCATCTCTGAAGGAAACCTCTGGTTGGTCTGACCTGTGACCCTGTGACCATGTGACCCTGTGACCCGTGACCCGGCCCAGGCTCACCTGCGTTTGCGCAGCTTGTTGTTCTCGGTCTTCAGAAGGTGGAGTTTCTTGGCGAAGCAGACGACGATCATGAAGAGCAGCAGCACGGTGAGCGCCGACGAGCCGATGGCGATGCACATGACCTGGAACTCGGTGATGACCGCCTCACAGCGCGAACCCTTGTGCCAGACGTAATCCTGGATGTTGCACCTGTTGAGGAGCAGAAGCGCAGACGGACATCAGAACAACCCCAGATTTAAAGAACATTCATATCTGATTCAACAACACGTTTAAAACCCCCAAATCAGATCAGCGAGTGACCGCATTCACAGGACAATCGGTCAGATGACTGCGGACGTCCCTGTAGCTCAGGTCTCATCATTAAAGGAAATGCTGTGAATGGGTGGCTGACCGCGAGCTGCTCCGCCGGTTCTGTCCGGTGGCGTCTGCATTATTCACAGCTATAATCCACAGCTTTCAGCATCTCCTCCTGCAATCTGGGTCACGCTGTGTGACTGACCCCCCCCCCCCCCCCCATCAGGAGTGTTGGGTCTTTAGAACATCACGGTGCAGGACAGAACATTTTCTTTGCTTTGTTTGTGATAAAATAAGAGAATTTTAATATCAGGAGAGAACCCTCTGCTGTAACCTGCCGGGCGTTCCTCAGGGTTCTGCTGTGAGAACGTTCAACTTTAAACACAGACACAGTTCCTCTGACGAAGAGACAGAACAACTGACCTTTCACTTTATAAACACCTCAGCACTCAGACCGTACAAGGACCAGAAGAACAACACAGATATCTGTGAACCATCAACATACACACACACACACACACTCACACATACACACACACACAATCACACATACACACACACACACACACACACATATACACACACACACACACACACACTCAGGCATACACACACACACACACACACACACACTCACACATACACACACACACAATCACACATACACACACACACACACACACACATACACACACACACACACACACACACTCAGGCATACACACACACACTCACACATACACACACACACACAATCACACATACACACACACACACACATAATCACAGACACACACACACACAATCACACATACACACACACACAATACACACACACACACACACACACATACACACACACACACAATCACACATACACACACACACACACACATAATCACACACACACACACACACAATCACACATACACACACACAATAACACACAACCACACACACACACAATCACAGACACACAAATCACACACACAATCACACATACACACACACACACTTTAACTGAAACTTCTTTTAAAGGGGTGGTGTGTAGACCGTAGCGGCCTCTAGTGGCGAGGTTGTAGATTGTAACCAACCGAATTCCACTTCCCCTGAGCAACATGGCGGCAGCACAGCAGCCCCACTCACAGCAGAGTGAAGAAATCCTCAAACTTAAAGTATTTAAAGTTCAATAAAATAATACTGCATTCCTGCTCTGTTAATTAATCTCTTAATTAATCTGTTAATTAATATCTTAATTAAGCTCTTAATGAATCTTTGTGTTCCATGTTTCAGTGAGGAACGTTAAAACACTATTAAATAAATATTTGACCTTTATCATCACTGAGACAAAAGAGGACGTTCTAATGAGAAGACGTTCTTGTTCCAGACGGCTGAGGAACCTTCAGGTGGAGCATCAAACACGTCGTTTAAAGGAGAACTCTCAGTACAGACATCTGTTCCACTCTTTTTCGGGTCTGGTCGGTTCTTTTTATTACTTTTCTTTTGGAACACGAACGGCTGTTATTTGGAGTGATCGGAGTCACATGGTCGAGCCGAGCAGCAGAGCTGGAACCGTTCTGGCACCAGAGTGAAGTTTCCTAATAAAGTTTCCCTGTAAACCATCCAGGAACAGACGGTTCTAATATTCTGCTTCTGCTCTCAGCCCACGACCCTCCTCTCACCAGCATCAGCAGATAAAACCTCACTTCCCCTTTAAACACGCTTTCTTCTGGGTTTGATTCGGGAAGGGACCCATCGTTCACAGAGTTTTAAACCAGGGCTGATCCTAATCCCTCATGTTCCTCCATCAGAACCTCAGGAACCGCTGGTTGGAGAGGAGCCACCGGCCAGAGACCGAGAACCCAGGGACTTGGCCAATCTGATTGGTTGAATGTTTATGACTGAAGGTTCTGCTGAGTTCGGTAATAAAAATAAAGTATGTGGACACCTCAGCAGAGACCTCACACGAGTCTGTCCCAACCACGCACCTCCATCTGGAACCCACACTGAAGATCTGGAATCTACAGAAGAGCTTTACACAGGAATATGGAGTCTCATGATGTCACTGTTACCATCTTAACTGAACCATGACCTGGACCTGAAACTGGACCTGGACTTGGACTTGGACCTGAACCTGAACCTGAATCTGAACCTGAACCTGGACGGAGCTCCCTCAGTCAGACTCCTCAGTCAGCTGAAGCCACAGCCAATAAGTGAGCAGATAAACACAACCCTGAGAGACATGGCCCGAAGTCTGCAGATGGAAGATGTAACCAAGAGTTGGTATCATAAAGATAAGTCATCAGGTCTGAACTTCAGCTCCAGACAGAAGCTGCTGCTGAGAGAGAACTGAGATTCAAACACTCACCTGCAGAAGACTCCGGTTCCCTCCAGAACAAAACACTGGCCTCCATTGAAGCAGTAATTTGGAATGATCTCACACTGAGACCTGCAGGTTCCATTAATGCGCACCGTGCCCAGACGACACTCCACATTCCGACTTGTAGTGTCACGGGCTGGAGGTCCTATTTTCATCGGAGGAACCTTGGAAGCCACCCACACAGGGTCTTCTTTCTTTGAACTTATTATTGAGGGGTCTTCTTTCTTTGAACTTATTATTGAGGGGTCTTCTTTCTTTGAACTTATTATTGAGGGGTCTTCTTTCTTTGAACTTATTATTGAGGGGTCTTCTTTCTTTGGAGTGTTTAAGACGTATGGTCTGAAGGTCAGAGCGGGTGATGGCGAGGTGGACAGGTCTTGGACGTACATTTCAGTGGTGGTCGATTCAGACTCAGGAGCCACGGACTCTGTGTATGTTGTGAGGTCATCGTTTTTTATAAATCCTAATGTGGTGACATCATGGCCTTGCACCTCCTTGGGGTCAGGAGACAGAGAAACGAAATCCCCGTCATCAGACTTCGAGCTGAAGAATTTGACGGTGAGGATTTCGGTGGGGAAGGGCGGGTGTGATGGAGACGGCGTCCCGCTGTCCGTGTGAGACTCCCAGAGGTCTCTGTTGGTGTCCAAGTCCAACACGGTCGTCTCCGTCTCAGTGTCCAGCAAGTGCCAGAGATTCTGAGTGGGGGCGCTGACGGTGGTGTGCTTCCTCTCCACATGCCCTCTGCTGGTCTGACTGGGCAGCAGGTTTTCGGTCTCGGCCGACTCGGCGCTGATCTCCATGCTCCTCCGGTTCGTGGCGGGTTCTTCAGGAGCAGATGTGGTGGACACTAGTTCCTCTTCCTGAAGTCCACTTCCTTCAGCTCTATCTCGAGGTTCTTGTCCTGGCATGAGTAACACGTTGTGCGCTGATTTTGTCTCATCCGTCTCAGTTTTGCCCCCTGCTGGACTGGAGGTCACGTTGACGCCACTCGATGACTCTGAGACATTCAGCAGGTTCGCTGAGGAGAGAGATCAGACAACAGAGGTGGAGTTACAAACCATATCCCATAATGCTCAGGACTGCTAGAAACGGTCTGCAGATATGCAGTGCACTGTTTTAATGAGAGACACTGAGTTTCTTTAGATTAAAGACTTGGGTTCTGAGAGTGATGTCCAAACTGAGAGACATGTGTCCGTATGTCCAGCGGATTCATCCTGCTGTAGGAGATAACGTCTCAGATTTATCAGAACAATGCATGTGGCGTTCTTTCTCTTGGGGACAGGTTCCATCATCTCAGAGCTCCACCACGCCACCGGCTCCGTCTGCTACATCAGGAATGTCTCCGTCTCATTTGAACTTACAACTCGATAAACAAAGTGATTCACTGATAAACAAAGCGACTCCCTGAGATGGCCAGACAGCGCCAGTCTGGGGTTCTTTACAGAACTGACTCATGAATCGTATACATGTCAGAGACGAGTTTTGGTGAATCAGTCATGGGTTTGATTATGATAACGGATACAACGACTGAATCACTTAATGATGACTCATTCCTGACTCATTTAGACGGCTGGGTTTAAATCGGGGAATTGTTTTTGTGGTTGAATGAATCTGTTGAATCTGACTCTGCTGTTGGCAACATCAACACCTGCAACCATCAACGACCAATCAGAGCACAGCCACCTGAGGACCATGAAGAGTATTTATTTTCACTGCAAGCACCACCACCAGCACCACCACCAGCACCACCACCACCAGCACCACCACCATCACCACCACCACCAGCATCACCACCATCACCACCACCAGCACCACCATCACCACCACCACCAGCACCACCACCAGCACCACCACCAGCACCACCACCACCAGCACCACCACCACCACCAGCACCACCACCAGCACCACCACCACCACCACCACCACCACACCACCACCACCACCAGAATCACCACCACCAGAATCACCACCACCACCACCACCACCACCAGAATCACTACCACCAGAATCACCACCAGCACCACCACCACCACCACCACCAGAATCACCACCACCAGCACCACCACCACCACCACCACCACCAGTACCACCAGAATCACCACCACCAGAATCACCACCACCACCACCACCACCACCACCAGAATCACCACCAGCACCACCAACACCACCACCACCAGAATCACCACCAGCACCACCAACACCACCACCACCAACACCAGAATCACCACCAGCACCACCAACACCACCACCAGCACCACCACCAACACCAGAATCACCACCAGCACCACCACCACCACCACCACCACCAGCTCCAGCAGGTTGATCTTAAGTGGCATGCCGTTAGCGTTCATGTTGTGAGTGGTTGATAATAAAGAGTGATGTAATTAGGAGTTGATGATTGTAATGAGTCTGATGTTCACGTGTACACACTCAGCGGTGTTTGATCTCGTTAATGACGCTGTAACCTCATTCTTTATGGAGCGTGATAAATACAGAGCGGGGTTTAGCATGCACATCATGATCAACCACGCTATGCTAATTCTCCAGAAACCAGACAGAACAACAACAATGCATTCAGAGACAAGTGTGTGTGTGTGTGTGTGTGTGTGAGGGGGGGGGGTCTGTAACACACTGAGGGACACAAAGCCCTGACTGTGCACCCTAATTCTGATTAGACCGGGACCCCGAATCTGCCAGAAACCAATCACAGATCAGACAGGAACGCACATCAAACACCAGAACTCCTACTGAAGGAATTATTAAATAACAAACCAAGGATCATATAACTTAACCCCGCCCACCTTCTGACAGGTGACAGGAGACTCATTTAAGAGGTGTGTGTGTGTGTGTGTGTGTGTGTGTGTGTCACGGCTGAGTTCTTGTGGTTGTCTTGTTGCTCTACAGGTGCTGCACTTGCAGAGCGATGTGTTGCCATGGAAACTGTCTCTGAAAAAGAGCAGTGATGAATGAAGAATAACAAGTTGCTGTGATTTATAATTTCATATGAAAAGAAGGACATGTTTAAAGATTTATTAATTTGTAATTATTACATCACAATGCTGGACCTCATTAAGGTCCGAGTCTGACCTGTGCAGGTCATTAAAGCTTATGTAATGAGTATTAATGATCATTTACTCTGACTGTGGGGAATCAGTTTTGTATGATACTGCATGATGTATTTTATATTCTGTTGATGTAAATGAACTCTGAAGCATGGTGGAGGATACGTTGTGATTTGCTGTCTCACTCTAACAGAACACACAAACGGAACATCAAGCTTCTACAACAGAACAAAGATCCCAAACATCTCCCAAAACCCAGCGTGGAGCCGAAGAGGGCCTTCAACTGAATCTCCCTCACAGAACATTTATTTAAACACCACAGAACACCATAGAACACCACAGAACACCATAGAACACCACAGAACACCACAGAACACCATAGAACAACACGGAACACCACGGAACACCATAGAACACCACAGAACACCACAGAACACAATAGAACACCACAGAACACCATAGAACACCACGGAACACCATAGAACACCACAGAACACCATAGAACACCATAAAATAGAAGCTGATTTATAACAGGGACTGTAGCATCATTATCTCCCTGAAGCATGAAAGAAACCTGGAGCTTCATTAAATCTAATTACAGACCTGAAGAAGAATTAAAATGGTGCAAAGCTCTGTCTCTCTCAAACACACACACACACCTACACACACACACACACACAGACACACACACACAGACAGACAGACAGACAGACAGACAGGGAACCAGGTGCTCGATGGCTGAAAGATGGAAACACCTCAGACAGGTTGCCAGTTCCTCACAGACAAACACACACCTTCACACCTGGAGCCGTTCGGGGTCTGCAGTTCTATGAAAGCACAGGGAGAACATGCCAATTCTATCCAGAAAAGACAATCTGCCTTTAATGATCTGCAGAAAAATTTTTCAGAACAATGCAGTTACACCCCCCACAGGGTAACCCAGCAGACTAAAGGTGCAGTGATCCCTCCAGTAGCAGCAGCACCCTGACACACACACACACACACACACACACGCACACATACACACACACACTGAACTCCATCTTTAATTCAAACCAAAGCTGTGCAGAGGGGGGGGGGTTCTAACAGCAGAACAGCAGGGCATGCTGGGACAGGGCTGCTGATGTCACCAACGTTCAGCCGCATGAGGACGGTTCCTGATCCATGAGGACGGTTCCTGATCCATGAGGACGGTTCCTGATCCATGAGGACGGTTCTGAAGCAGCTGTTTTATTATAAATCAGAGAGACGAGCAGATTCGAACAGGAAGTGAGCGGTGACCCCGCGACCCGCACCGCGTCTGAGACTCTGGAGTCGGTCGCTTTAACTCCATCATTAAAAATCAAAGCTGCGTTCTCACAAACAACATGGAGGATTCCCGGGTTCTACAGCAGACCTTCTCCTTTGTCTCCATCAGAAAAGACTCAACAAAGGGACAGACCACTGCGGAACCGGGGGGGGGGGGGGGTTCCACTGAGCTCTAACCATTTACACATCACTCAGATCCACATCACATGACCTCATGCCTCATCAAAGATTCAGCAGCCTGAGAACCAGACTCTGATCTAAAAACCAAGCCACGCATCAGACTCAGTCATCTGAGAGGAACCGGAAACAGGAACCTCCCTCCGCAGGGGCAGGTGGACCGAGAGCCGCGTTGCCGCGTTGCCATGGTTACGGCCTGAGGCTGATTGCTTTAATATGCAAATAATAATCATCATACTAATAATGTAAGTAGTTGTATAGGTGGAGGTTCATTTAACTTTAACCGTTTTAAAGATTTTCTTTTTTTATTTGAATAAAGATTTAAATATTTAGACTCAGACTTTTATAAATCTATAAATCTAATTAATGAATTCTTTTACAACCAGATTTACTGATTAATTATTCTATTAATATTCTATGAGGTTTAATCGAGGATCGAATGGGGCTCATGACGTCACACACAGGTCTGCTGTTGATTGGTTCATATGGAACCTGATTCACTTGTTACTTCATCCATTTTGGTTCTGAGTATGTTCTCCTGGTGACACCGGTTGAATTTGGGTTCTGGACATTCAGACTTTTGGACATCATGTTTCATCTGATGAAATAAAACGAGACGCTGAGCAAAAGCTTCAGCCGAGAAGATCTCCAGAATGAGAAGATCTCCAGAATGAGAAGATCTCCAGAATGAGAAGATCTCCAGAATGAATGAGAAGATCTCCAGAATGAGAAGATCTCCAGAATGAGAAGATCTCCAGAACGAGAAGATCTCCAGAATGAGAAGATCTCCACCAGGAGACTGAACCCCACCGAACACCAGAACACAATGCGCATGCTCAGAACCACGACGTCCGCACCTGGACACCGAGCACCTCGTTCTGTAGGAGACAAAAGACTAGAACCTAGAATAAAAGCACTGACTGCTGCACTCGGGGTTCCGATTCAGGTCCTCCTGTTTGAGCCACAGAACACGTGAGAGTGAGATCAGAACCTAAGCGGCCCGTTTGAACTCCAGCTGCTTTGTGTAATCTGTGTATCTGCAGATGTGTATCTCTGCAGATGTGCAGATGTGTGCGGATGCGCGCGCAGGAGGAAGCAGGCTCGTGCATCGGAATGCAAACGAGCGGCGCTTTGTTCTCGTCCAGCCTGTCCCCCCCCCTCCCCCCTCCCCCAAATGTGCGTGGGGTCAGATCTGTCAGAGGAGCTCAGAGTTGGTCCGCTGTTACAGAGAACTGGATTTATCTGCAGAACATCAGGAACCTTCAACACGAACCCGCGCATCCATCACATCAGCGGCCCGGACCGCGGGCTGCTCCGGGTTCTGGTTCTGGTTCTGGTTCTGGTTCTGCTCTGTGAGCTCGGGGTTGAAGGGTTCAGCGGAGCAGCAGCTCGCCTCCTGACCGACTGTCCCATTTTCCACGCGCGCGTTTCTGGGTCACGGTTCCACGCGCTGCAGAACGCAGGCGCGCGCGCTCCCTGCCTGCCTGCCTGTCTGCCTGTCTGTCTGTCTGCCTGTCTGTCTGTCTGTCTGTCTGATTAGGGTTAAAGCCGGAGGTGTTCCTCACCGTGTGCGCGGAGCGGGGGCAGCAGCAGCAGCAGCAGGGGCAGCAGCAGGGCGGTGATGGTGCGGAGGCTCGGTTCGGTTCTCATGGCGTCGGCAGTGTGAGCGTGGGGCGCTGCTCTCTCGGTGAGAGTGTGTCTGTCTGCGGTGTGAGGGGCTGCAGGCTGAGGGGGGGGGTCGTCAGTCTCCGCCGTGTCCGCGCGTCCTCATGTCCCGAGCTGCTCCTCCTCCGTCACGCCGCGGGTCTGTAGCTCCGTGTGACGGACGCACCGCACCGACCCGAGCTGCAGAGCGCGCGCGACAGATCCACGCGGGGGTTCAGTGGGTTCTTCTTCTTTTGCGCGCGCGCAGCCACGCGGACTCACACGCGCTCACACGAACAGCTGGATTCGACGGGCGTGCACGAGAGCAAGGCGCGTGCGCGCGACCCGCCCCCCCCACCACACACACACACACACACACACACACACACACTCACACACACACACACATACACACATACACACACATACACACACCGAGCTCACACAATACATCAAAATTAATGATTTAATTCATTAAAAACGTTCATTAGAGACCACATCAAAGCCCCGCGGCTGAACTGAAGCACGTGACCACGGCGTCCTCTGATGTTTTGATGGACAGCTCGGTTTAAAGTCTTTGATGTTTTGATGGACAGCTCGGTTTAAAGTCTCTGGTCAGATTCATGTTCTGATTCGGACAGTGCAGTGAGGAACCTGGTGGTTCTCCTGTTCAGAGAGGAGAACGCTGAGAAAAGGAGGAACGTGAGGAGAGAGAGGAGGTTCTCTGCGGGGGGGGGGCTGTCATTCCTCCACACAGAGCCATTGTGAGAGAAAAAAGAACTTCAGCAGAACATTCAGCATCGCCTTTGTTAAGGTGGAGGACTGAGGAAGGGGGGGGTGCATGAAAGAACTGCTAACAGCATTAATGTGTGAAGACCTGCAGGGTTCCACAAAGAACATCAGCACTGCACTGAAGAACCGAACCGAGGTTCATCTGATTCATTCAACTCCCTGCAGATGACTCTGATTCAGTCTGGTCTCCACCTCCTCCACAGAGCTGTTAGATGTTCCACTAAAGCAGAACACTCTACAGGGACAGTGGAGCGGAGTCTCAGGTCTCTCGGTGTGATGGAGACTGAATGGAGGAACCAGGACTGTGGAAACGTTCTTGGACTGAATCACAGCTTGGACCCTCCCTCCCTAACCTCAAAGCAAACAGGAAGTGCAGAAACAGAACTTCCTCCCAAACACACCTTCACGCCCAATAAACTGAGGTTTGAGAAATATAGTACCGAAAACAAAAGGTTCCTGTTCTCACAGAGGTGCCAGAACTCTGAGGTTCTCTGTAGGTCTTACAGCATTAACAGGAGCTCCTGAGGTCGTATGGGGGGGCTGTTAGATCAGACTCATTACCATTCTGAGGTTATGACATCACACTTTAGCAGCAGGAGCGTGGGTGGAGCTGGGGGCGGAGCTCAGCACTCCGCTGGTTGAGGGAGGAGAACGTTCATTCAGACGTCCACTCTGATGTGTCCACAGCTTCATTAGAACCACACGGTTCCCCATGAAACACGGAGCAGCTCTGTTTCCATGGAAACCACTTCAGAGATACTGCAGTCCAGAACAAACCTTCCAAAGCTAACACACACACACACACACGGTCTTCATCTGACTCTGTCTCTACACACACACACACACACACGGTCTTCATCTGACTCTGTCTCTACACACACACACACACACACACACGGTCTTCATCTGACTCTGTCTCTACACACACACACACACACACACTACACCACACACACGTCTTCATACACACACACACACACACACGGTCTTCATCTGACTCTGTCTCTACACACACACACACACACGGTCCAGTCTGTAACCCTCTGACTGTCGTCCTCTGCAGATCAGAAATCAGTTCTCCAGATGAGCACAGCTGCTAGAACCCCCCCCCCCCCCACACACACAGACAGATGTAGTGCACTATGTAGTGAGTCAGCCATGTTGAGTGTTATAATGAGACTGTCTCACTCCTACAGATCAGTTCATTAAACTAATTAAGAAAACATGACATCATCAACTCTGATTAGACACACTACAAAGGACTGTGGGCGGAGCTACAGCTGAACTCAGAACACCACAGTGTAAACATGAGACAGTGTGTGTGTGTGTGTGTGTAGAGACAGAGTCAGATGAAGACAGTGTGTGTGTGTGTAGAGACAGAGTCAGATGAAGACAGTGTGTGTGTGTGTGTGTAGAGACAGAGTCAGATGAAGACAGTGTGTGTGTGTAGAGACAGTCAGATGAAGACAGTGTGTGTGTGTGTGTGTGTAGAGACAGAGTCAGATGAAGACAGTGTGTGTGTGTGTGTAGAGAGACAGTCAGATGAAGACAGTGTGTGTGTGTGTGTGTGTGTAGAGACAGAGTCAGATGAAGACAGTGTGTGTGTGTGTGTGTGTGTGTAGAGACAGAGTCAGATGAAGACAGTGTGTGTGTGTGTGTGTGTAGAGAGAGTCAGATGAAGACAGTGTGTGTGTGTGTGTAGAGAGAGTCAGATGAAGACAGTGTGTGTGTGTAGAGACAGAGTCAGATGAAGACAGTGTGTGTGTGTGTGTGTGTGTGTGTAGAGACAGAGTCAGATGAAGACTGTGTGTGTGTGTGTGTGTGTGTGTGTAGAGACAGAGTCAGATGAAGACAGTGTGTGTGTGTGTGTGTAGAGACAGAGTCAGATGAAGACAGTGTGTGTGTGTGTGTGTGTGTGTAGAGACAGAGTCAGATGGGGGGGGTATAAAAAGCCCACAGCAGTTTATTTGGATTCAGCACCAGGTTAAAAAGCTACAGTTCATCAGGAAGAAGATTCTACACAAAACTTTATTCTCTTAAAAATACATCCTGCATTAAAACAGCACACGCAGCAATACAGCATAGATACCGGGGGGGGGGGGGGGCGACAGGGGACAGCTCCTGGTGTGCGTGTGTGTGTGTGTGTGTGTGTGTAACCTGAGGAAGAAGAGGAGGAAGAACCTCCACACAGCTCTAGCGCAGCAGTCACATGGGCAGAGAGAGGAAACAGAGTCAGCACGGCGGCGTGAAGATCAAAGAGACGAGGAAGAGGAGGAGGGACGGAGATGAAGAGGAAACAGACAGACAGACAGACAGACAGACGTTATTAAAGCTGCAGTGTGTGAGAAACAGCACTGAGAACTGCTGTCTGCGCCTCATACAGAGAGAGCATCTGAGTAATACACATCATGACCAGAGGGGGCGCCGAGTACCGACAGTCAGCTGCTCTAATGAATATGTTAATGAGGCGTAGAAGTGAGACAGACAGACAGACAGACGGGTGAGAGGTAGTACAGACAGAGGTAGAGTAAAGCCACTACAGGAAAGAGCTCCTAATACACACAGCGCAGAGTCAGAGAGTGTGTGTGAGAGAAAGAGTGTGTGTGTGTGTGGTACATACAAGTTTACAGTAGCTATTATAATCCAGGTGGACTGTGTGTGTGTGTAATGTTAATTCTCTACTTTGGCCAGTTAAAGAGTGCACACACACACATACACACACACTCTCTCACACACACACACACACACACACACTCACATAAGCAGAGGTAGATTCTAGGAAGGCAAATGAAGCTCAACTCAAAGCAAGTACACAGTTACAGTAGAGGGCGGAGCTACATCCTGGCTTGCTACAGAGCAAGTGTATCAGTAGACTGTGCGCACACACACACACACACACACACACACACACACCTATCACAATATACATACACCTGTGCTACTGTAATTACAGATCAGGATAAACTCACGTGTGTGTGTGTGTGTGTGTGTTACAGGAGCTGTATTACAGTCAGGTGGTGTGTGTGTGTGTGTGTGTGTGAGTGTGTGTGTGAGTTAGTTCTCAGCTGGGCGAGGAGGAAGTGAGCTTGGAGGTGCAGGTGATATCCCATCAGGCTGTGCAGTAGGAGGAGCTGAAGGAGGAGCAGGATCTGTAAGGATGACATCATCAGTGAGATCATCAGACCGCAGTGTGATGTCAGACGGTCAGGTGGACACTCACACATGCCGTTGGGGGCTCCAGGGTGTCTGGGGCCCATCATAGGGGGCATTCCACCGGGGGGGCCGCCGGGCAGCGGGCCGCTGGGCATCGGACCTGGAGGACCACCGGGCAGCATGCGGCCTGGGATGTGGGGTCCGGGTCCCATCATCGAACCTGTCGTACACACACACACACACACACACACACACACACACACACACCGTGAGTGCGGTTCTACACACTGCTTGATCTGCTGGCAGCGTCTGAGGTTCTACCTGTAGGAGGAGGGTGGTGCTGTCCCAGTGCATGGTGCATGCTGGGATACCCGGGCCCCGCGTGCATGGCTGGTGGAATGTGTGAGGTGGGCGGGCCTCCGTGGCCGGGCAGCAGAGCGGCGTGAGGAGGCGGAGCTAACTGCCCCTGCTGCGCGGCGGCGGCCTGCTGCTCCATCTGCTGGCGGGCCTTCATCTCAGCGTACTTCAGCTGCTCCATGTGGAAGGCCTGACGCTCGGTCAGCAGCTGCTGCCTCTGCAACTCCAACTGCAACAGACAGACAGACGGACGGACGGACGGACGGGGGGTTATTCATCTGATTCAGTTCATAATCAGAACAAATCTGATTATGAAAGCTGCGCCTCACCGCCTCCTTCTCTCGGTCCATGATGGTCTCCAGCTCCTCAAAGTGACGGAGTTTGATCTCCAGCTTCTTCATCTGAGTCTCCACCAGCAGAGCCACCAGAGACTTTATCTTCCTCTCCTCCACCGCCGCCAAGTGCTGACACACAGAGACAGGTTAACTGTGTGTGTGTGTGTGTGTGTGTGTGTGTGTGTGTGGAGGTGCAGGTGATGGTGGATGTGGGTGGAGGTGCAGGTGATGGTGGATGTGGGTGGAGATGCAGGTGATGGTGGAGGTGCAGGTGGATGTGGGTGGAGGTGCAGGTGATGGTGGATGTGCAGGTGATGGTGGATGTGGGTGGAGGTGCAGGTGATGGTGGAGGTGCAGGTGATGGTGGAGGTGCAGGTGATGGTGGATGTGGGTGGAGATGCAGGTGATGGGTGGAGGTGCAGGTGATGGGTGGAGGTTCAGATGATGGTGGATGTGGGTGGAGGTGCAGGTGATGGGTGGAGGTGCAGGTTATGGTGGATGTGGGTGGAGGTGCAGGTGATGGGTGGAGGTGCAGGTGATGGGTGGAGGTGGAGGTGATGGGTGGAGGTGGAGGGTGGAGGTGCAGGTTATGGTGGATGTGGGTGGAGGTGCAGGTGATGGGTGGAGGTGCAGGTGATGGGTGGAGGTGCAGGTGATGGTGGATGTGGGTGGAGGTGCAGGTGATGGGTGGAGGTGCAGGTGATGGTGGATGTGGGTGGAGGTGCAGGTGATGGTGGATGTGGGTGGAGGTGCAGGTGGATGTGGGTGGAGGTGCAGGTGATGGGTGGAGGTGATGGGTGGAGGTGCAGATGATGGTGGATGTGGGTGGAGGTGCAGGTGATGGTGGATGTGGGTGGAGGTGCAGGTGGATGTGGGTGGAGGTGCAGGTGATGGGTGGAGGTGATGGGTGGAGGTGCAGATGATGGTGGATGTGGGTGGAGGTGCAGGTGATGGTGGATGTGGGTGGAGGTGCAGATGGTGGATGTGGGTGGAGGTGCAGGTGATACTAACTTTAGCTTTGGTGGCAGCGGAGGCGAGGGCGGCGGCGGCGGCCGTGGCGATGTTTCCTTCTCCGATGTCCAGCTCCAGTTTCTTCTTGCTCTCCTCCGTCTCCTCCTCCACCTCCTTCTCTCTCTCGGGTGACTCCACCCCCTCCTCCTTCTCTTTCTCTGAAACACACCCACAGGAAGTGACCTTCGAGCCAACAGGAAGCTTCGGCTTGTGTATGAACTGTGAGGGGCGATGCATCGTGGGTTCTCACCAGCCTCGGCGCTCTCCTCCTTCTTTTCTCCTCCTGCCCCCTCCTCCTCCTCCTCAGGCTCCTCCTCCTCAGGCTCCTCCTCCTCTGGTTTCTCCGCCTCACTCTTGACCTTCTCTGGCTCCGGCGCCTTGTCCTGCCCGTCTCCGGGTTTGTCGGCCTCGTCCCGGACCTCGGTCTGAGGGCGGGTCGGATTGAGATGATCATGTGATCCGATCGTGTGACCGTGCAGGAGGTCAGACGGAGGTCAGACTCACCTTATCAGACTGAGAGTCCGAGTCGGTCTCCATCTTCTCCGGCTCTGTAGATTCTGAGGATAAAGGTCAGTGCGGGTCAGTCCGAGTGATCCCATCTCTCCGCCTCGTGTGCAGAGCTCAGACCTGTGTGTTTGCATGTTCTCCCCGTGTCTGTGGAGGGGGGTGGTATGGGGGTGGAGTGTGTACCGGTTTTCTCGGGCTCCTCTGGCGCGGTGCCAGCGATGCCGCTGCTCTCCAGGCCGAAGCTGGGGTCCACCTTCCCCGTGTTCCGCGCTGCCTCCTGAACCTTCTTAACATGAGCTTCAACCAGCTCGGCTGGAACCTCCTCCCTCACACGGGAGAACTCCTCTACACACACACACACACACACACACACACACACACACACCACACACACACACACGATGAGTGTAACTGCACCCAGTCCCCAGCTTGTGTACACCTTGTTATGAACACACACACACACACACACACACCGAGGGCAGCCTTGGCTGCAGCAGCTGCCACTCTTGGGTCCACCACAGAGGCGAGGAAGGCCACAGTGCTCATGACGGGGTTCCCTGATTGGCTGAAGGGTACAGGCTGGTACGCGAGCGGTCCGAGAGACGCCTCAGAGCTCTCCAGGTACGGATCCTCGATGGGCAAACGCAGGAAGTGCAGGATACACTCGTCCTGTGTCCGACTGCCCACATGCTCCGAGACCTTGTTCCAGTCGTCCTTATACATCTCCAGTGCCTGTCACACACACACACACACACTCATAAGTCTCTTCAATGTAAATAATCATCAATAACTCTTTTTAAAACACTGTATCAGATCCTGACCTCCAACAGCAGCAGAGTCTCCTGCTCAGTCCAGTCACGACCTCCACTGCCTCCCTTAGACTGACACACACACACACACACACACACACACACACACACACACACACACACACGGGTCAGTGTATCCCAGCAGTGAGCTTTCCCTCAAGTTCAAACAGAACATGTAACTGTCCATCTCCAAAATAACCGGAGCCTTAAGATCAACACTGAGGTTAGACCACAGTTTAAAGGGAACCTTCTCACCTTCAGGTTCTTCTTGGAGAACATATCGGTCCTCAGGCCGAAGTTCTGCAGGTCCGTCGGCTTCTCTTTGATCTTCTCGGGAAAGTTCAGCATTTGCTGTGCAGGAGGAACCTGAGGAACACGGAGGGTGAGTCCCTGTTCTAACCCGAGTCTACGGTTAACCATAGGCTTTTGCAGACTAACCTGAGGGGGGCGGTGGTGCAGGGGTACGAGGCCTGACGGCGTGTCGGCCAGGACGTTAAAATGGGGTGTGGGTGGAGGTCCCATGGGCATCGGTCTGCTCTCAGCATCCACCTGGTAGTTAATGAGACCCCACTGCTCCAAAAACGCATGTACCCTGAAACAGCCCCACAGCAACATCAGAGACAAACCCTCCCTCACATCCCGTTAACATCTGCCCCCCCCCCCCCGCCTGATTAACACTCCTCAGATCCACAAACCAGTTCACACTCCACCTACAGGAGCATCCCGTTACTGCATCCATCTGATACACACACTGCTGGAACATCCGCATGTGTGTGTGTGTGTGTGTACGTACCTCATGACCGCACATACGTCTCCAGTGAGGTTACGTCTGCAAGAAGTGGAAGTGAGGTATTCCTGAGGGTTCAGTCGATATGTATCGATCATGAAGTTACGATACGCCAGATATCTGAAAACCACACACACACACACACACACACGTCATCATTATGGTTCATCGTTGGCGAGAATTAGAACCACGAATGTGTAAAAGGTTCTGCTGAATAAGATACACTCACATCTCAGGGGATTTGGATTTGTTCTTTCCATTAAAGAATTCTGGCAGCGCTCGTCTCTCGATCTCATGGATTCTGGATAGAAAAACACACACACACACACACACACACACACACACACACACTAAATACAGTACTAAATATGAAATGTGTATTCTTTGACCGTGGGGGCAGTGATCCACCCTGAGTGAATGAGGGCCCCACAGGCGCTGATGGAGGAGCAGGGAGGTGGAGGTTCTTACGAGTTGTAGTCGAACCAGGCGGAGTAGCTGGGAATGATGATGTGATGAGTTTGTTCAGTGACGTTATCTTCACTGGAGTCCATCAGACGATTCCCTTCTGTTTTACTCTGTTCCTCATCGTCCTGTTACACACACACACACACTATAACACTGAGAAACAGGTCAAAGGTTATTTAATATTTAGAGATGGTGGAATTTGTGCCCCTCACCTTCACCCCTGAGCCCACAGAGCCATCCTCCTGTTCATCTAAACACACATCAGTACACATAACTGTAGCACATTCCTGCACATCTTTTACACACACACACACACACAGAGGGGTGCTCTTACCCAAATCCATCATGGTTCCTCCCTTTACAGGAGCACTCTCACTGTCCTTCTTCTGATTAACTGCAGACACAAAGACAGGCGGTCAGCTCTGCAGCGTGGTTCTGTTGGACTGATGTCGCAGACCCGTCTCGTCTCATAATCAGAGTCTTACTGCTGTTTATAATTAAAGCTCAGACTGATGATTAACACTGCCGTCATTAACATCAGCAGCATTTAAACAAACTGAACAAACATCACCCTCCTGAACCCAATCAGAACCACCGAGGTTCGGGGCTCGTCTGTGGCAGTGTGGTATTTAAAATACAGCGTGCTTCATTCAAAGAAACATTAATAAAATAAACTTAAAAAACAAACCAAAAGCAGAGTGATGCAGGACACGGTCCACCACCATTTTATAAATCCTCTGATACACTGATATTAAAAAAAAAAAAGCAGTTTCTACAATTTAGTGACATCTAGTGGTGAGGGTGCAGAGTGCAACCAGCTGAGACCTACTTTTCCTGAACCTCACAAACATGGAGGACCAACACGGCAAGCTCGCAGAGGACAGAGCGCCGTACTGTCTGAATTAAAGGGACGTGCACGGTCACCATTTTTGGGCGGGTTGACCTCCTCCATTCCTGGTACGGGAGACGGATCCTCCAGGTCTTTAGTGAGATCTTCATCCTGCTCATCATCCTCCCGATGACCGCGGCGTTTCCAGTGAGGTCCGTTTCTGAAAGCGGAGCAGGTTGTTATGATGGGGGGGAGGGGGGTGAAGACTCTGACGGTGAGGACGTGGTGAGACCTTCGGGTGGAGCTTTTCTCTCCCTGGTGCAGCAGAGTGCTGATGCTGAGAGTGAGGGTACATACTCACCCCTTCTTATTGCCCTTCTTGCGGGACTCAGCGGGCGTGTTCGGGGGTGACGGGGAGCGCCTCCTCTTCTTTCCTCCTGCCAATGACTTTCGCTCCTTTCGATCAGGTGTACGGGAAGACTGATCAGTAACCACGGCAACGAGGTGAGGGATGAGAGAAAGAGCGAGAGAATGCGAGTATGAACAAGAGAATGGACACGCTCACGCAGACGGGTGACGAGGCAGGGATGAGGAGGATGGAGGGTGGAGTGAGGGAAAGGGCGGTGCAGACAGACAGGTGACCTGAAGCTTACCTCCTCCTCTTTGGGGAAGATGCGCTGGCGGAAGATCACGGGCTTCCTGTTCTCATCCACCTCGTAGTCCTCCTCGTTCATCCACTCATTAAAGGCATCGGTGTCCAAAACCCACCGGGCGTGGACCTGGGACACGGGGTCACAGACAACGATGAGGGAGCATTTACATCCCTACAAGGGTTAACCCTAACCCCAGTACCCCCCCCCTCCACTAGCAGGTCCTGATATGTGAGCAGAGCAATGCACAGCACCGACTGGTCAGAGAACATCAAGGTTTTAGAGATTACACGACTCTAAAGTCCTCACGGCAGCTCAGAGAACCTGCCGGAACATCTAAACGTTGATGACCTCACGGCGCTCTCACCTTCCAGGGCTTTTCTACGTTCGGTGGATCCTCGATCTCTCCATCCACATCGCTGCTGGAGACCCAGGTATCATAACTGCAGAGCACATGTCCATTAGAACCGCAACACCCCACCTTTAAGCATCAGTGACAGGTGTGTGTGTGTGTGTGTGTGTGTGTGTGTCCCTCACCTGTCGGGGTAATTCCCCCAGTGAACCAGCACCTGCTTGTCCTTACGCATGACGGGACGCAGCCACTCCTCTGTAAACACACAACAGATCAGGATCTCAGTGCATCATGGGAAGTCATGAGAGTGCAGAGAAAGTCATGTGACCCCTGACCTTCCTCTGTCTGAGCCGGTGGGGAACTGATGATGTGTGTGGCTTTGCTCTTCTCTTCAGTGATGCTGCCCTGCAGGAAACAGTGTGAGGTCAGAACCACAGAAACACGGGGGAACAGAAATCCAGAAGGAAGCCACCCCCCCTGAGGGAAGCCACGCCCCCAAATGCCAACCTGATGCCTCTTTATGATGTCCTTCAGTTTGCTGCTTTGTTTTTGGTCCATGTCTGAGGACAGGTACACCACCGGCCGGGTCAAACAGTTGTTCTAACGGAGACAGAACACATACAGTGTGCATTCAATTATATACATATGTGCTCCCCAGGTGTGTGTGTGTGTGGGGAGGGGGGTACATAACTCACCTGAGCAAGAGTTTTCTCAATGTTCATAAACATTTCGACATTTCTATCCATTCTAGAAGGGTTCTGAAGATCAAACCGCCTCCTATCACACACACACAAACACACACATGTAAATATGAAACACTTAAACATCTGTGCTGCTGTTATGATCCATGATCATGTGACCTACCAGCCCTGTTCAGTCTTGAACTTGTAGGCAGAACCCAAAATGTGACAGAGCGCTCCACCAGCCTTAAAGTCCAGGAAGCTTTTAGCCTGTAATGACAGACAGGTGAGTGAGTGTGTGTGTGTGTGTGTGTATACAGTGGGAGCTGGTGTTCAGGTTCAGAATGCAGTGTTGAGTGTTGTATTCAGATTCATGATGCTTGGTGTTAAAGGTGTGGATCGGCGGGGCGGGGGTGGGACTCACGGGCAGTTTGGTGAGGGCCGGGTTGCTCACTCTGCGTCCGAACGCATCCTCCTGAAACTGGAGCAGCTGCACCACCAGCCCTGCCAAAGACTTACAGGACGGAGAGTCGGTCTGAACGTACTGCAAAAAAATAATGAGACCAAAGTCGTTAATAAGATCAGATTCAGTCACCATCTCATTACACCCGCAGCCTGACCCCGCTTCACCTCCTCAGAGTGACCGCAGGAGCACGACGGGACCGGGACATCAGAGCTACAGGACTAACAGCGCAGAGGTCCGGTCCATCACACCAGCCCCAAACACCTCACAGATCACCTGGTTCACTGTCATCCCACATCTGCAGGAACCATAAGGTTCTGTAAACCTACAGTCTGATCAAACGCTGCATCTGCAGCACCAAATCTACAGCGTCCACAGCGGGTCAGGACCCGGTCCGGTCTCCAGAACAACATGATCACAACATCAGACCCGTTTCCTGATCCAACTCCAACCCAACAACCAACAATCTGAGATCCTTAAAACCAAACATCTATATTTCATTTAAAGTAGATGATCTTTTAGTAAAGCCAACATTTATTATGATGTTTCCTTTATTTCTGCACCAACGCCGTTAATAATCAGCTGATTTTAATTAATTTGCTCTCATTACAGTAATAATGAACGCACACAGTGTTTTGTATTACAGTAATTAAATGATATATAGGATATATAAACGTGTGTGTGTTTCTATAAATATTTAAATTTGTTAATAAAAATCAGATTAACAGAGAAGGGGGGGGTGTACGGAACACGGTGAACAAACGCTAAGTAAACAATAGGACTGTACTGATCGATCTGATCTTTTGATCTGATGTTATTGATCAGAATTCTCTCTGATGTTATTGATCAGGTTCCAGTTTTATGGACTTATTTCTTTGCAGTAATCTCGTGTAGTTTGTATGAAACGCGTCAGAACATCGGCGCTCGCTCGGTGACCAACATAGCCGGTAATAAGTTGTGTAAAGCGTTAGAAAGGCCCGCTGTCGGATTCCTGAGCCGCGCGGTAAATTATCAAACCTTCAAATATTAAAGTTAAAGCGAATTGGGAGTTGAATGAGCAGCGCGCCTCAGACAAAAACACCGAACGCTTGAACAACTGTGAGCGCGGTTCCCGCGGCCCCGTCCCAAACGCCGCGGTGCGCACTGCACAGAGGGAGTGCAGATAAAGCGGCTCTGCCCTGCGCAGGGCCCTCGGCGCGGCGGCGGTGTGCGTTTGGGACGCGTCCCGGCGGCGGTAGCCCTAGCCGCTAACCTTTTTGTAGTGCTTGGCGGTCCACAGCCGCACGCTCTCCAGCTGCGACACGGTGTCCGCGCTCTCCCAGAACTTGGCGGTCGGCCCTCCGTCCTTCTTCCTGCTGACCGCAGAGCCGGGCCCGCTCTGGCCGGCCGCCGGCGCCCCTGAGGCGGCTCCGCTCGCAGCACTGCCCGCAGTCGCCATTGTTAGAGAAACAGCAGCGAGGCGCTCCACCGCGGCCCTGTGCCTCAGCCTGCAGCGGCGCCAATGCATCTGCGCATGCGCACCGCCGCCCTTTCTCCCCACAATGAAAACGCGGACGGTCACGGACCGGATGACGTCATTACCGGAGACGCGCCGAACTTAAAGGTGTGAATTAATTAATTAATTAATCCATCATCTGCTGATTTATCCTTTATTGGGGTCGCGCGCGGGGGGGGGGGGGGCAATTTGGAGAATTCAATTCACCTCGATCCATGTTTTTGGACAGTGGGAGGAAACCGGAGAACCCGGAGGAAACCCACGCGAAAACGGGGAGAACATGCAAACTCCACCCAGATGGGGATCCGAACCGGGAATCCCTTGCACTGAGAGGAGAACATGCCAATCCACTAAGTCACCATGCCGGCCGAATTAGTTGATGAACTTATATTTATATAACACTCATATTGAACGGATTTCAAACTAAAAGTCAATGTATCGGTTGCATCTTTAAGATTTATAATTTATATGAACGTGCACGTCTGTATTTATATTATTATATTTTTATTTTATTTAAATGTGTGTTTTTCTTGTCGTATCGGTGTGTGATCATTTATCAAACATGACGTCACCCTCACGTCACATCTCTGTACCGGAAGTCTGGATATCTCAGGATGCGTTTTGTCCCGTCACACCGGAAGTGGGGTGAGCGTGCTCGCGGTGAGGGCGGGCTGCGGGTTCCCGGATGTTGAGCGCGGAGTCCGCAGGTCAGTAAATAAAGACAGAAATGTGGAATTAAAGTTCTTTAAAGCGTTTTTTTTAAACATTATTAACAACAGTCCGAACAAGGTTAGAGACTCGACATGTTTACGAACGGTACTGTGTTCATGAGAAGTCTGTTTAAAACGCTTTAGAACGTTTCAATTCCAAACCGTGTCGCTAACGTTGGAATTAAAATAAAATGGACTGAAACTTTTATTATGAAATGTCCACAGTTTGTTGAACGCTGATGGATTTGGGAGGGAGGGAGGGGGGGGGGTCATGTGCACCTCTGGATCCTGATCAGATGAGTGCTGATGATTAGGGGCGTGGCCTGCTCGATAGCTCCACCCCCGTCATGAAGCTCCAACGCTCCACCACCGTGCTTCATTGTGGAGGTGGTGCGGTTGCTCCGGTTGAATGGATTTCATCCATAAAGTTCTGAATGTGTTAATGACCTCATCCACGTCATCTGAAAACAAAATCCATTGTTTCAGAGCAGCTTTCATCCTGTAGTTTGGTTTGTTCTCCTGCCCACGCAGCAGCTTTAGGGATTAACTGATGAACTCGATGTTTCTGCCAGAACTGCAGGAGGGCGGGTCCATCACTGATACCTGAAGCAGAACGTGTTGCGGTCTTCAGGACGTTCCTGTGAGATGTTCTGTAACTGTGTGTTTTATCTCGTGGTTCAGGATGAAGCAGGAACATCAGGACCTGATCCTGGAGGCCACGTCAGCCTCGGGTCTGCAGACGGGTCAGACCATCCAGAGCTTGTGGAGCGGATACGGTCAGATCGTCCGGGTCGACCTGCGAGGCTGCGAGCGCCCCAGCGTGGTCATCAAACACGTGGTGTTCCCCAAACACGGCCGCCAGACGGACATCTCCCATCGGCGCAAGGTCCGGTCCTACCAGGTGGAGACCCACTGGTACCGTAGCTACAGCACAAACCTCCGCTGCCGTATCCCACAATGCCTAGCGGCGCAGTCGTTTGGGGACGAGCAGCTGCTGGTGCTGGAGGATCTGGATGCCGCCGGGTTTTCGTCCAGGAGGACGAGCGTGAGGGACAACGAGATAAAAGCCTGTCTGCGTTGGCTGGCCAGTTTCCACGCTCTGTTCTTGGGCTGTGCTGCTGAAGGTCTGTGGCCCGTGGGAACCTACTGGCACCTGGAGACCCGACCGGACGAGCTGGAGGTCATGGCCGACGGGGCCCTGAAGGCGGCCGCGGCGCAGATCGACGCCGTGCTGAACGCCTGCCGTTTTCAGACCATAGTGCACGGAGACGCCAAGCTGGCCAACTTCTGCTTCTCCACCGACGGTTCTCGCGTGGCTGCCGTCGACTTCCAGTACGTGGGCGGCGGCTGCGGCGTGAAGGACGTGGTCTACTTCTTAGGCAGCTGCCTGAATGAGGGGGAGTGTGAGACGAGGGCGCCGGCGTACCTGGATTTTTACTTTTCGGAGCTGAGGGGCTCGGTGAACGAGCGCTGGGACTTTGGGGAGTTGGAGAAGGAGTGGAGGGAGATGTACCCCTTCGCCTGGACCGATTTCCACCGCTTCCTGCTCGGGTGGATGCCCGGCCATCGCAAAGTTAACAGATACAGTAAGAAGCTGACGCAGGAGGTACTGAGCAAACTGAAGCAGCGTGCAGATGCAGAGAGACCCTGACCCCCGGGGCAGGCTCTGGGGGGGGGGGGTGCCACACAGACACATCTCTGATGGACGTGGATACTCTGAATGGAGAAGTCAAGGTGCTACTTGTCCTTGCATACACTGAAACCCTGTCACTGGGCTGTTAAGAAGAAGTGCTCAGTGTTGGGTCAGTGGTGGAGTCTGCCATTCTCAAATGATGGCGGTGGGAGCAGACATGGACACCACATGGACAAACGTATTGGGACAGCCACACGTCACACTGACTGGTGTTTTTAACATGTCAGCTGTATCTGTGAGATCAGACACTGATGTTGGACCTGCTTCACAGCCTGTTCATCCCAAAGTGGTAATAGGGTTAAAGTTAGGACTCACCCAACCACGGCTTCATAGGCCTCACCTTATGGACTGGGGCCTTCCCCAAACTGTCTGCAAGGTGGGCAGAATACAGCTGTCCAAAATAACATGTGTATAAACTGAAGGTGTGTCCTAAAACTCTGTTTATAAAGATCTGTCATCACAATGCAGGAGGAGAAACCTCAACATACAGACGAATAAATGCATACCTGTACATCTCACCTGCGTCATCAGCCGAGTCATGTTCTGAATCAACACTGAGTCGTTTAAATTCGTTCCTGAAAGTGAATCAGTTTAATTAGAATTTTATAAAAGATTATTAAACTCAAATTCTTCATTTCAAAGTTCATCTCAGGATTTAAAACAACAAAGTCCCTTTAGTTTCAGACTTTAAACCGATACAGCAGGGTGTGTGTGTGTGTGTGTGTGTGTTTCCACTAGTATGAGGTGAAATGTGATTATTATAATAATAATAGTATTGGATATTTTATCTCACAGTTAAACCACAATAACAGTAATGATATAATACAAATAAAGTTCCTGCTGCTGTAGCTGTCAGTCAGACAGCAGACCCCCCCCCCTCGCTCTGTCTCTGTGGTGGTGCAGATAGCAGCGCACTGTTGATTCAGACTTCTCCTTGGTGCACCGCTCTTAAAACACATTTACCACAATTAGTGTGAGAACATGCCAAATACCCAGGCAGCGGTCCCTGTGACGTGGTGGTTTGAATCTCAGTTGGAGGTTGTCATGCCTCATTCACACCTGCATGAACATAAAGCCAAACTCAGATCAACATTGACAGGCTCGTCCTGTGAGTGAAATACACTTTTATACATCATGTTGAATTTGAATGTGTTAATGACGTATTAATTATGTAAATGACGATGTAATTAACAGAGTGATCTTCCGCGCAGTTGAACAGAAACACTTGCTACGTTTCCTTCCGACGCCGCGGTCACACGCAAATCCCGCCCACCTTATTAATATGTATAGACTTTCAGCCGACGTGACGGGAACGCCGGGGGTCAGAACTCCGCCCACCGGCGCGAGAACGGCTCCAAGAGCTGTCAATCGTATGAAGTGGGCGTGGTTTCGCGCTGACATATAAATATCGGCGGCGGGCTGCAGACCCAGCGGAGTGAGTGAGAGCGAGCGTATGCAGATGAGCGGCGGAGTCTGAGGCAGAATAAAGACGAGCGTTCACATCCGAACTAATGGAGGAAGAGAGAGGCGAGCAGATGAAACCCTTACTAACCACAGTAAGACACGCTAGAACTTCCTACAAACTTCTTTTAGAACTTCAGGGAGTGAGGTGGAGTCCCGCGATGTGACAGAAACCCCGAGTCGTTGCTTCATCTCTGAGGAGGGCTGAGGGAAGCTTTGTTCACTTGGTTTTACAGACAACAACTTTCACCCGAGTAAATATATTAAAAGCGTGGATGAGGTAACGATGTGAAGTGGAGCTTTATTCGGCAGTCGTGTTGTGTTTTGGTTGAGTCCGTGAACACGTTCACATCCTGAGGCGGCTCTCTGCTCAGCGTACTCTGTAGTATGAGAGAACTAGTACGCGCGAGCCGCGATGGGGCTGTGCGCATGCGCAACGCGAACCGTGTCCACGCGTTACCATAGACGCGTTCTAAGTTACTGTTTACAGATGTTAAAGATAAAGCATCACGATGGGAGCTCGTATTAAACCGAACCCTTAGTTTGCTTTATTCCCGTTAATCTCTAATGTTTCTGCTGTAATCTGTCCTCTTCTGGGATTTGTATGATTTATTACTTTGTAAATCCCTGTCTGGATGATTTAAATGTCAGAAAGTTGAGCGACCTGTTTAACAATGACTTATATTCTGCTGCTTCTTAGAAACGTTTTCTATATTTGAACTTTTCTGCTTTAAAGGTGAAAACCTAAAAGGTTTCCTGTGAACCGACTGAAGTTTCTATTTGATCTTTTTTGTTATGTGACAGTAAACTAAATATTGTTTTGGGAAAATATCAGCGTGAACAAAATCACCGTTCAACTGTGAACGTCAGGAAATACTGATCACATTTTTACTAGTTTTTGACATTTAATAGGCCAATTGGGTTGAAGGGATTATTGGTAATGTAGTCCACTTAAGAACAAATCTGAGTAAAGTGCATCTCCTAAATCTCAAATTGTGTGTGTGTGTGTGTGTGTTATGACTAATATGCACACCCTCATATCACACAACCCGTATTCAGTGTGAAGTAAACAAAAAGTAACATCTGAGTATTTACCCATCCACAGAGGGCCCTGATCCTGGGTCAGATACAGTTCCTCCCGTTCCACTGTGGACTCCTCATCTTAATATTACACCTCAGTCCTGAGTGAATAAGAGATGAGACCAACAGAGTGGAGTCATTAATTCAGCAGTTAAATTAACCTTGGGGGGGGCTCCACGAACGATGACTCCACGAACGATGCCAAGGGTCCTGTAAAGCATCTACATTAAACTGTGTGCTTTAAACTTTGTGGGGACAGTTTGGGGAAGGACCCAGTGTACAGTGAGGTCCATCATAAAGACATGGTTGAGCCACAGTGTGCCAGGTCTTCTCATCCAAAATCTATAGCAGTGTAATGTTCATCACAGTCACGTAGAGCCAGTCTTCACTCAGGATTTGGGAGCACTGTGCTCTCTCTCTGTGATCTGGGCTGATGGGAGATGAAGTGTTGTGTTGTTACAGTGAGGAGCAGAACCACAGTGTGAATAGGACCTGATCCAGAGTGATGACATGGCAGGATTTACTGAGGATTTAGGGTGGTGCTGGGGTGTGTGTGTGTGTGGAGGTTATACTGCAGGAAGTTCATCAGTCTTTAGTTTGGCAATCAGGTGTTTGTGTGTTTTAAAGGACTGAGGAGGAGGAGAACGTTAATGCTCTGTTTATCATTGAGGTCTAAAAAAGATGTTCTAATCTGAACCTGAAGAAGAATGTTTAGAGATTATCTTGTGCTAGACTCTCGAATGGGACCCTGCTGTTTAATACAGAGATTGAAGTATACACTGACCTGTCACTCACCTGTCAGGCCATGCCCCCTCAGACACAGCATGATGCCCCGCTCAGGCTGGAGCAGGTTACTGTGCTTTACTCACCTTTGTGGAGCATGAAGAGAAAAGCACACATCATGCTGTCTGCTGGATACAAACATCATGATACAGGAACTGCTGTGGTTTTGCAGGTTCTCCTGCTAGGTAAAGCACCATGTATCCAAACAGCCATGTTCTCCACTAACTGTTTACACAGAAGGGGACCGCACATGTACAGATGAGGTTTCACGCTCACATGCTCAAATGAACCGACACAGTGAAGTGACTCACTGAATCTCTGTGTTGACTCTGTATTAATGAAGTCACTGTTTACATTAATAATAAAAAACGGTGTGTTTGTCTTCATCAGTTTTGTTAAAGCATTAAAGCAATAATTAATTTAAACGTCCTGCAACAATAAATAATTAGAAAGATGAAATAAAATAGAAAGGAATAGACTAAAAGATTAATCAGGTGTATTTAATAAGGACTGATAATCCAGAAGTAAAAGAAACTCAGGAGGATCCTGAACATGGCACGTGGGATTTTTTTTTATTGCTGTTTGAGGTGCAGTTTCTCCTTTCTATACACACACACACACACACACAGATATAAATAACCCTTGTATGTAGGCCTGTGCTGATGGTGAGTCTGATCTGGTCCTCAGCACACGTTTTATTACTGCACTGGAAACATGAACTTTATTTATTCAGTATAGAGTCTATAGAGAGTGTGGGTGTGTGTGTGTGTGTGTGTGTGGTCTCCTCCTCCTCCGCTCTGTTTATGTTTGAACCCTGACTTTATTCGGCCCGTGTTCTGGAAGTGATTCAGTACTTTTGAGGTGGCATTGTTAAACACACCAGGGTTGCCCATGTGTGTGTGTGTGTGTGTGTGTGTGTGTGTGTGGCGGTCTCTATGCACGATGCTGAAATGCTTTAACACTTGTCATAGTTTTATTTACATGTTTTCAGATCATTAAACTGATTCAGTTCAGATGTGTTTGAATCAGACTCACCTGATCCAGGTGTGCACTCAGTCTGATCAGGATGAAGGTGGTGATGATGATGATGATCAGATAATTGTAGAAACGTCTTGGTCGTTCACACTGCAGAGCTGAGGGCTGGTTTATCTCATGGGACGTCTCATACTCAGATGTGTGCAGACGGAGGGGCGTTGGGGTCACAGTAGGACCGTCCCATAAGCTGCTCGTGGAAGGAGACGTTTCAATGTGTGTTCAGTCGTTATCTTGTGCTTTAGTGTGGAGTCTGGACTTTGGTTCTGCCTGCGTGTGGCGCTATGTGCCCCCTCTGTAACCCTGAAATACCTTGTGCCTCTGAGCACAGTGTTTGCCCTTTGGGCTGAAAGCTGATGCCCCTGCCATCATGAGTTCTGGGAAACGGGCCATGTTTTAATCCCTGTTCAGATTTCATTTCCACATTTCACCTGACGGAGAGAGGACACACACACACACACACACACACACACACACACACAGAGGGAGAGATGATTGGATAATGTTAGCAGACTCAGGTAAAGATATTTCCTCCTGTTGGTCTCTTACAGATGATCAGACCTCAGTGCAGACTTTAGCAGGGGATTGTGGGAATTGCAGTATCATCAGGAGACTCTATGTAAACATACATGAGATGGTTGAGGGCTGAGATGGTTGGTGTTGGTCACATGACTCACCCTCACTACCTCCTGTGTTCCTCAGGGCAACGATGATGAAGCCGTGGTGGATCTGGGAAAGACGAGCTCCACCACCCACACCAACTTTGAGAAGGAGGAGCTTGAAAGTAAGTCACACATCATTTTAACAAAACTATAAAAAAAAGTCATCTCATTACTTCATGAATATAATGGGTCCTATCCCATCACCTCGGGGAACAACTTCAGGTCTATACAATTTTTACAGCAGTAGCACTATTGACCAAATCAGATGGTGTAAACAGGGTCACATGACAAGTTTGAGATCTGTTGTGATCTGGTTGCAGAGTGCACATATCAACAGATGACCTGTAGATCACACAGATCAAATAGAGAGAGAGAGAAAGTGAAAGTGAACAAGGCAGGTAAAGGGAGATCAATAGACAAAGACTCACACACACTCTTTCATACATGACAGATTTCCTAGAATACTGAATGAATGTACCACATTCTGGTTCTTCAGCTCTGATGGTGTAAAGTGATAAACACCATGAAGTGGCAGCTCCACTGAACACATCAGACACACTCACTGTTTATATAGAAGTCTCTCACAAACCAACACACACACCATGTAGTGATGAATGCAGGATGGTGAGGATGTTTGTATCCAGAAGGTTCTATATGGTACAGAAGTCGGTTCTAAGCATTCTGATACCCGGTGTCCATTTATTTAAGCTGTAACTCAAAAAGCAAGTGTAAAAAAAATTAATAATAAAAAACTGAGGTGTGATTTAATTCTGCTCACACTAGGGAGTGTAGATTAAAGGGATCTGATGTGATTTGGGATGCAGCCCATCTGAGATTATAAATAATGAAGAACCAAAAGTTTTTGCTGATGTCATGATGTTAAAGTGGAAACACCAGTCATTACGTATGAGGAGGAAATATGTAGCTTTTAAACTGTACACACACACACGCACACTATTTTAATAGCATTAAGCAGGATTAGTACTTTCAAATCACACTAATTAAACAGGACCTGTTGGGTTCACCTTCACTTTGAGCTCTGGTTAAATCCAGTAATGTCACACACACACACACACACACACACACACACACACATACAGCAGAACAGAAACTTTCATAGTAAATGTTGATTCAATATTTAGTCTGCATTCTGAGTGGGAGGTGATGGGGTTAAAATAAGAGCTGGTTGGACTGACAGAAATAGGACAGGAAGATATAGTTCCACACACACACACACACACACACACACACACACCAGCATTCTCTGAGTTCAGGTGGACCTTCAGCTCTGGTGTGATGTTAAACCGTTCCATCGTCATGGTGACTGAAACTCCTCCCTTCAGAGAACATTATAAAGTACATCAGAGATTAACTCACTGAAGTATTTATTAAAACTACATTGTTGCTCGGTGATGTAGAGACCTGACCTGTGTGGCCTGCAAAAAAAAATCCATGAGGTGATTTTTTTTTTTTTTTTAAATTGAGATTTTGCATGTTCTCCTAGTGTCTGTGTGGGTTTCCTTCAGGAGCTTCTGTTCCTCCCACAGTACAAAAACATGCCAGTCAGTGAAGTTTGTGTGGAGATTTGTTGGTGTGTGTGTGTGTGTGTGTGTGTGTGTTCAATGTCTCAAATGATTCAATTTCACTTCCTCATTAAGCATCCTGATTGGTTAAACCATCTCCTCTGTGGCTGTGTCCACATCCAGCAGTATGGGTCCAATCAGAATGCAGGACTGGAGCATGTGCAATAATGAGTGTTCCACGTTAGTTCCCCTGAGTTTAATGTAGGAGTTTTATGTACTCCACAGCATGTGGAACCAAACGCAGCAGAATGTGTGTCAGTTCTGGGATGAGATGGTTCCACTTACTGAGCTGTGGAACCGTGGGAGGTGTTTCTTTAAGAACAGAGACTGGGTGTAGAACCGGGATCAGGGTGACCGCTCAGTGGTGAAGCTTTCCACTCCTCCTGTTCTCATGAGGTTCCGCTGAGCTGCAGGAAACACCACACTGTGTAAACACAGAGGGAGAACATGTTCACATCCACACCAGGCCTCACATGGAGAACTCTGTCAGATCGTGTTACTCTCCTGGAAGCAGCTCCGGTTCTCTTCACTTATTAAAAAACAATGGTCCTGAGATTACGGCGTGAGAACGGTTCCGACCTCCATCATGCTCTTTAATAAGGAACAAAGCTCCTCATTCAGTCCTCTCAATCCCTAATCAGCCACAGCGCTGCTGCGAGAGCACCACGGCTCTGTGAGAAAGTCATTAGAGAGGCGAGGTGGTTCAGTAACTCAACACCTCGCCCGTCACCTCCATCCTCATCCTCATCATCATCATCATCATCATCATCTACACATCACGAGGGTACAGCCAAACAAATCTAGATGAATTAATGAAGGTGCACAGTGTGTGGGGTGTAGTGGAACTGGTTCAGCTGGCTGTGCTGCCGGTGTGACGGTGCGGTGTGTGTGTGTGTGTGTGTGTGTGTGTGTGTGTGTTAGGTCACAGGGCGGTGTATGTGGGGGTCCACGTTCCTCTGGGCAGACAGGGCAGGAGACGACACCGACACAGAGGACACCGGCACCACCGCAAACGGAGGGAGCGCGGCCAAGAGAGGGAGGACGGACGGGACTCTCCCACATATGGTAACACACACACACACACACACACACTACTGAATGAACAAGTGACTGTTCCTCATCCTCCTCCTCCTCCTCCTCCAGACACCCCCTCTCAGCGTGTTCAGTTTATTTTGGGGACTGAAGATGATGATGAAGAACACATTCCTCATGACCTCTTCACTGAGCTGGATGAGCTCTACTTCCTCAATGAAGAGATGTACGAGTGGAAGGAGACTGCCAGGTACACCACACCACACACTCACAACACACACAACACACTGCACTCACAACACACACTCACAACACACTGGCTTTACTCACAACATTTTATGAACTTAACGATTGCTGTAAATCACACAGCTTGCAACACCGTGTGTGTGTGTGTGTGTGTAGGTGGTTGAAGTTTGAAGAGGACGTGGAGGATGGAGGTGAGCGATGGAGTAAGCCTTATGTAGCCACCCTGTCTCTGCACAGCCTGTTCGAGCTGCGCAGCTGCATCATGAACGGTACGGTCCTGCTGGACATGAGGGCCAACAGCATCGACGAGATCGCAGGTGAGCCGGTTACCATGGTAACGCATTCGGCTGTCTGTCCATCAGTCGTGAGGTCATCACTACGGGCAGTGTAACGTGATGTAAGATGCCCTGAGCTTGTCTGGGAGGTGGGCGTGGCTTCAGTGAGCGTGCGTTACCTGTGTGTATGCAGATATGATCATCGACAGCATGGTGGCGTCGCAGCAGCTAGATGAGTCGCTGAAGGAGAAGGTTCGAGAAGCTGTGCTGAAGAGACACCACCACCAGAACGAGAAGAAGTTGAGTAACCGCATCCCGCTGGTGCGCTCCTTCGCCGATATAGGCAAGAAACACTCGGACCCGCACATGTTGGACAGGAACGGTGAGGCGCTCACGCACACACCCCAGATCTGTACACCCCCCCCCCCCATCACACCGTAGGGTGCTGCTGAGATCAGGTCAGAGAGTGTGTGTGAGGGGGGGGGTGCTCCATACAGAACACTGCAGTTCAACTGGGGGTGTGCGGAGGGTCAGTGTGGACTGCTGTGTGTGTGTGTGTGTATACATGCATGTGTGTGTGTGTGTATGCATGCATGTGTGTGTGTGTATACATGCATGTGTGTGTTTGTATACATGCATGTGCATGTGTGTGTATACGTGCGCGTGTGTGTGTCTGATCCTCCTTCATGTCTTCATCCTTTGATCCTCATTTATCTTGAACTTCCTCTTTTGCTCCACCTTAAAGGGGAGGGGCTTTCTGCCTCCCGCCTCTCACTCCTGAGACTCTCCTCCCAAACTCCATCATGCCGGGCTTCTCAAGAGTCTCGCGGCTCCTTCCTCCTCAACGTCCTGCAGCCGCGGTCGAACTCGGTCCCATGTGCCCATGCCACACCTGAGGTCACGCCCCCTCCCGTTCGCCGCTCCTTGTCCCAGCAGCCTGAGCTGCTCGTGTGTAACCGCGAGAGAGACGATATCCCGCAGGTGTTGCTGTTCCCACCTGAGGAGGAGGAGGAGGAGGAGAAGGTCACCTGCATTGAGGTTGCTGGGACTCCACATGACTCCAATGCCCCCAATTTGTTCCAGCCTCTGCCCTCTGAAGGCAAATATCACTCAGCATGCAGCTGCACCTTCATCCATCACTGTGTTCATATTACACATCAGCTCATCAGTTAGTTCTTATCCCGCTCCCTCAGCTGCAGCGAGGTGTAAGCTTAAGGCAGCAGTATTTTAGAACCGTTAGAACGTCCAAACCTGTGACATCACAACGCAGTGGTGATGGTTAGGTGTCCAAATACTTTTGGATTTCAGAGCATGGAGGGGATTGATTTTGTAAGTCACTTAAGGTAGTGTCCACATACTTCTGATCCCTCAGTCCTTTGACTTTCACTCCCTCTGCTGTGTTCTTTGATCTCCCTGATTCTGAGTGAGAGAGTGAGTGAGTGACACACACTGACCGTGGTAATAAGCTGGGTGGGGACTGGGCTTAGCCCATGGAAGCAGAACTGCAGTATCGTGTAACTGACTGACTGACCAACGGACGGCCGTGTGTGTGTGTGTGGGGGGGGGGTATCAGTGCTGTAGGGAAAGAGACACATTCATGGTTTAGTACATTAGAATGTCTTCATTTAAACAGACAGATGAGACTCTATGTTCCCCTTTGATCTCAGATCTGAATCAGAACTCACTGTTTGTTGAAACTTTGTCATGTTCTCCTTTGCTTGACCGTTGGTCGTCTCGTTCCTGTGGTTTGTAGGTTTAATGGCGTCACCTCACTCTGCTCCCGGGAATCTGGAGAACAGTAAACCCAGTGAGAACCGAATGAACGGCGGGAGCAGAGAGAACAGCACGGTGGACTTCAGCAAGGTAGAGTTATGACCTTATGACCTCACACAGCGGAGGAGCATGCCCTTTATGATGCATTATGAACGGCGCCGCGGCCGTGTTCCGCCGTGCTGCTGCGCCGGGGGTCATGACCGGTCGCCGTGGTGATCAGTGGAGAGTGCAGTGCTCATGGGATCAGATTTAAATCTGCAGACTGACCTCAGATCTGCAACCTGTATTACATTTCTGTCACACAATCATCTCCTTTATACCAAACACACATCCCTGCACACCTGACCGGAACCGGCGGGGGGGGGGGGGGGGGGGGGGGGGGGCTTAATCAGTTTAAAGAGAAGCGGGTCAGTGGAGCAGCAGTGTGGGTTCCGCTGCGCAGTTCCTGTGCAGACAGGACCTACACCGACCTCTGGCCTTTGCTCCTCAGGTCGATATGAACTTCATGAAAAAGATTCCTCCAGGTGCAGAAGCCTCCAACGTGCTGGTTGGTGAAGTGGATTTCCTCGATCGACCAATCATCGCCTTCATCCGCCTGTCCCCCGCCGTGCTGCTCACCGGCCTCACGGAGGTCCCTGTACCCACCAGGTACACCCCCCCCCTCCGTCCAGTGCACTCATTCTGTGGGAGGATCATCACTGCAGCATCATGTCAGTGTTTTACTGCTCAGCGTTTACTCTGTGTGTGTGTGTGTGTGTGTGTGTGTGTGTGTAGGTTTTTGTTTTTGCTGCTTGGACCGTTTGGTAAAGGATCCCAGTACCACGAAATCGGTCGCTCTATAGCCACACTGATGACTGATGAAGTAAGCACACACACACACACACACACACACACAGCTAAATTAATGAATACCTAATATTGTGTGTGTGTGTGTGTGTTAGATTTTCCATGATGTAGCATACAAAGCTAAGGACAGGAACGACCTGCTGTCGGGCATCGATGAGTTTCTGGATCAGGTGACTGTGCTCCCCCCGGGGGAGTGGGACCCCACCATCCGCATCGAACCCCCCAAAAACGTCCCGTCTCAGGTGATCACAGCTCCACCAATCACAGCACACATCCCCCGAGTTTTAATAAAAACTCACAATGTACTGCATTCAATTACAGTGTGTGTGTGTGTGTGTGTGTGTGTGTGTGTGTGTAGGAGAAGAGAAAGATGCCAGTGTCGAATGGTTCCATCATCCAGCCTGATATCATCAAAGAGGAACATCATGAAACGGGACCAGAACTACAGAGAACAGGAAGGTGTGTGTGTGTGTGTGTGTGTGTGTGAGAGAGAGAGAGAGAAACTGTCAGTGTGTGAATGTGATGTTGGATGTTATGGTTCTGTAATGGTATACCATTACTGATAATTGCCTGTGTTGTGGTGTTTGTGGAACAGCTGTTCATTGGTGTGTGTGTGTGTGTGTGTGTGTGTGTGTCAGGGTATTTGGGGGGCTGGTGTTGGATGTAAAGCGGAAGGCCCCGTTTTATTGGCGTGATATCCGTGATGCTCTGAGTCTGCAGTGTTTGGCGTCGGTTCTGTTCCTGTACTGCGCCTGCATGTCCCCCGTCATCACGTTCGGCGGTCTGCTGGGTGACATCACAAAGAACAACATCGTGAGTCTGCACGCAAACGCAATCACCTGATCCATCACCTGATCCATCACCTGATCCATCACCTGATCCATCACCTGATCCATCACCTGACTCTCTCTCTCTCTCTCTCTCTCTGTAGAGTGCCATCGAGTCGTTATTCGGGGCGTCTCTAACAGGGCGTGGCGTACTCCCTGTTTGCCGGTCAGCCTCTCACCATCCTGGGGAGCACCGGTCCAGTTCTGGTGTTTGAGAAGATCCTGTTTAAGTTCTGCAGGTCAGAACCTTCAAACCACAGAACCTTCAAAGCATTACTGAACACAGTGAGGTCATCTGAGGTCATTATCAGGCCTCTGCTACAGTTACGGGTGCTGATGTGTGTGTGTGTGTGTGTCAGTGATTACAGTCTGTCGTACCTCCCTCTGCGCACCAGTATTGGGTTGTGGACGGCGTTCCTGTGTGTGGTTCTGGTGGCGACGGATGCGAGTTCATTAGTTTGCTACATCACGCGCTTCACAGAGGAAGCGTTTGCAGCTCTGATCTGCATCATCTTCATCTACGAGGCGGTGGAGAAGCTGTTCCACCTGAGGGAGATGTACCCCATCAACACACACAACCATCTGGACAACCTCACCTTTTACAGGTCAGCTACTGTCCACTGCCCCGGAGGAGGACGGTTCTGATCCGGGACTGTACAGAGAGAGAGAGAGAGAGCGTGTCTCACATCAGCTCCACCCTGTTAACTCATTAAGATGATGGATTAATTAAACTGCTCATTTACATATGCTTCAGGGTTCTCTCTCTCTCTCTCAGGTGTCAGTGTTCTCCACCTGTTAATATCACTCCAGAGCTCACACACAGATGGAACCAGAGTGGCTACACCCCCGACTCCATCAGCTGGACTGAACTGGACGTGTCTGTAAGTGTCTGTAATGAGTGAGTCAGTGGCTCCGCCCACTTGTTGTTGCCACACACACACACACGTGTGTTGACTGTACAGTGTATGATGTGTATATTTGCATACTGAACTGTGATTGGGTGTTGAATTTCTGTACCTTCAGGGTGTTTTGTTCTGCAGGTACGTCCTCAGTACTGTTCTCTGTCTCTGTCTCTCAGACGTGTAAGAAGTTCCACGGTGTGTTTGTGGGATCAGCGTGTGGAGATCATGGCCCCTTCATCCCTGACGTGTTCTTCTGGTCGCTCATTCTGTTCTTCACCACCTTCTTCCTCTCTTCGTTCCTTAAACACTTCAGAACCAAGAGCTTCTTTCCAACCAGGGTTTGTAACCACAACAGTGATGAAGATGATGATGATGATATGAAATCTCATGTGTGTGTGTGTGTGTGTGTGTGTGTGTGTGTGTGTGTGTGCAGGTTCGCTCCACCATCAGTGATTTTGCCGTGTTCCTCACGATCCTCTTCATGGTTCTGGTGGATTATCTGATGGGAATTCCTTCCCCCAAACTCAATGTCCCCGACACCTTTGAGGTAGCACCACCGCTGTCCCTCATGCCTCATTTCAGTAGAACAGACATGACCAATCAATTCAGAATACATCATCAGGTCATGTGATCACACTGGATTATATGTGAACACTGTCTGAGCAGCATCACCTAACCACTCGTGTGTGTGTGTGTGTGTGTGTGTGTTTAGCCCACTACTAAGGGGCGTGGCTGGCTCATGACCCCGTTGGGCAGTAACCCGTGGTGGACGTTGTTGGCAGCACTGATCCCAGCTCTGCTCTGCACCATCCTCATCTTCATGGACCAGCAGATCACTGCCGTCATCATCAACCGCAAGGAACACAAACTCAAGGTTCTACTCAAACTCACTCTCTCACTGAGATACCTCACTCGGGTGGAGTACGCGTGTTCTGTAATGGGGGGGGGGGGGGTCAGGGTTGATGGGTACAGGGACACGTTCAGTGTAAAGGCTGCAGATGTTGGTTCTCCATGCCCGTCTGTCCTCCACGGTTCCCAGTTCTTAAACCATAGAGCTTCTGTAGGACGAGCTACGGCAGGCTGTACCTCCATCTGATCTCCACCATCTCAGAATGTGCATGGTTGCTCACTGGTCTTTGTGTGTGTGTGTGTGTGTACAGAAAGGGTGTGGTTATCATCTGGACCTGCTGGTGGTGGCGGTGATGCTGGGCGTCTGCTCTGTGATGGGGTTACCGTGGTTTGTTGCAGCCACCGTCCTCTCCATCTCCCACGTCAACTCTCTGAAGGTGGAGTCGGAGTGCTCGGCCCCCGGAGAACAGCCCAAATTCCTGGGCATCAGAGAACAGAGGGTCACCGGCTTCATGATCTTCATCCTCATGGGTTTATCCGTCTTCATGACCTCCGTCCTGAAGGTGATGTAGCGCCTCCTGTGGGTCACATGTTTGCATGGGTCCGATCTGATCAGATCTGCAGTGCTGCGTTCATCAGCTCCCTCTGTTTCTCACGCTGAGTCTAATCCTGTGCAGTGTGTGTGGATTAATGCAGCCTGTAATCCAGCTCAGGTTATTAATAATCCCTTAAACAGCACCCCCCCCCCACTCAACACCATCCTGTACCAGAGTACCACTGTAACCTGAACCTCCGTAACCCCCGTACCCCCCGCTACACTGTTCTACGCTGAGTCTGACCCGCAGCAGGTCTGATCAGAAGGCTGAAAGTGTGGCGTGCTTTGAGTGATTATTGATTATTGAGGGGCGTGGTCACTCAGTGGTCAGGGCGTTGGGTTATCAATCTGAAGGTTGTGGGTTCAAATCCCAGCTCCACTGAAGTTACCAGTGTGGGTCCTTGAGCGAGACCCTTAACCCTCATTGCTGCAGGGGGCGCTGTGATTAACCCTGTGCTCACCTTGTAAGTCGCTTTGGATAAAAGCGTCCAATAAATGACCCAATTATTATAATTATTAATTATTATTATTGATCTGTTTCTGGGTGCAGCTCATACCCATGCCGGTGCTGTACGGTGTTTTCCTTTACATGGGCGTGTCCTCGCTCAAAGGCATCCAGGTAACCCCCCCCCCCCTCATCTTGATGGGTGTTTACTCTGCACTCAGTGAACCACATGACGTTAAATCCGTTTCCATGGTTACAGTTCTTCGACCGGATCAAGTTGTTCAGCATGCCGACTAAGCACCAGCCGGATCTGATCTACCTGCGCTACGTCCCGCTGTGGAAGGTCCACGTCTTCACCGTGGTCCAGCTCACCTGTCTGGTGTTACTGTGGATCATCAAAGCGTCCGCTGCCGCCGTGGTCTTCCCCATGATGGTACAAAATCACACACACACTCAGGACCGCTCCTGAAGGAGAACATCCTGAAGCTCCGGTTCTCTAGTCCACACGTGTGTGTGTGTGTGTGTGTGTGCAGGTTCTGGCTCTGGTGTTTGTGCGGAAGCTTCTGGACTTCTGCTTCAGTAAGAGGGAGCTGAGCTGGCTGGACGATCTGATGCCTGA